>JASJOG010000172.1:0-292500 GCA_030142905.1 Heliopora coerulea | reverse complement strand
CTGGAAGATAATTGGCGCATTAAATGCGACGAATTTTATGCGACGTCTAAACCTAGCCTTAGTCACTGTGTCAAATAAAATGTAAGTGCTTGTTTTAATGGCTGTAATTTGCATAATTACGTTAGCCCCAATCCCCACACAAAATTTCGATTTTGGCTTCTTTTAGCCTGGTTTGGCTACTTTTTACGTATCATTTGGCTCTTTCGAGCTCAGACCATCTGGCAAGCCTTGTTCTGCATTCTGCCGAGAAAAGAATGTCAACGTAGTTCTGCGAAAGAATAGCAGTGTTGGTGTATTTATTACAGAAGAAAGAGGTATGTACGGTAGAGAGTGAAATTTATAAAGTCCATGAGAAGTATTATTACAAAAGTATCATCTCACGATTTACAAAAGAGTATAAAATTACACAGTGTCTAAGTCCGGTTAGAGGGTTCAAAGATTGATTTGGAGTATTTGGTACGGAGTTGTCGCGAGCAAGGATCTGTTGCAGGGTTGCAGGTTGATAATCCCAAGTTGCCGTGAAGGTATACGGTCCTGGTTTCTTAGGTGTTCATTGACCGGTGGTAAATCCAGTTTCTTTTGGGAATTATTGTCCACCAGATGTCTTGTTGGGAATGGAGGTGAACCAGTATAAGGTATCTTAGAGGATGAATGATGTCCTTTCAGGAGGATATGTGTACGCCCATGGTTTGGATAACCATTTACAAGGTTCGTTTATTAACGATTGACAAATTGTTTGGCGAGTTGACCAAAGGGTAATGAGTGAGTTGTTTGTAATTGTAGTATTCTGTACTGTCAATTGTTATAAAGGTGTTTGTAATTTGGCACATTCAAGAGAGTCTTTAAGATTTTTATTTTTTTTGTATGCCACAATTGGAGCTTCTGGCCAGAGAATGCTCAGTGTGGAGTCTTGCTTAATTATATGCCAGTGTTTACATAATATTTCTGCAATGTGTTTGGTGTTGTTGTTGTATGGAATAGAAAATATGGGGCTGTTTCTGTTTGTTGATTGTTTTTCTTGGTTAAGTAGTTCAAGCTGTGTGTATCATTTAGCCTGTTGAAATGCAGTATTTGTATTTTGTTTGTATCCTTTGTTAATCAGTATAACACACAGATGGTCTAGTCTTTGTTGAAGTTGTTTGTTGTCAGTAATAAGGCATCTGTATCTGAGTGTCTGGCTAGAAATTATGCTGTTTTTACAGGAAGTTGGGTGGAATGACTGAGTCATTCTGTAATAACAAGGTTCTGTCTGTTGGTTTAATATAAAGGTCAGATTCAAGTTGGTTGTGGTTGTTGATGTAAATTGTGGTGTCAGGGAAGTTACCAGTAACAGATGTAGAGGAGTATGCATATTAATCAAATTTTATTGTTGGATGAAATATGTTGATATAGTCAAGAAATTTGTGGAGTGTTTCAATTCCATGGGTCCACAATGGAAAAATGTCATCAATGAACCTTACACATTCAACTGGATGTGTCACTCCATTTGGTGCATTTAGAAGGATTTGTTTTCCAGGATGGCCATGAATATGTTTGCATATTAAGTAGGTGCCATAGGAGACCCCATTGCTGTTCCATGAATTTGTAAGAAGTGTTTGTTGTTGAATTTAAAGAAGTTTTTTGTCAGCATTAGCGAGAACATTTCAGTTATGATTTCCTCTGTGTGGTTGTCAAGTTCAGTGTATTCATTTAACATATCTATGCAGGCCTTGATGCCTTCATCATTGGGTATGTTGGTATACAGACTCTTTACATTAACAGTAATAAGTATTATGTTGTTGCATAGATTGTTGTTCAATGAGAATATCAATTTAAGGAAGTCAGTTGTATCTTGGACATAAGTGGGTATGTCTTTTAATAGTGGTTTGAGGAGGTGATCAGCATACTGTGAGAGTTGTTGAGAGAGTTGTACTGATATGATTGATCTACCAGGGATGTCAGGCTTATGTATTCAGTATAAGGTTGGTGTTCTTGTTGTAGTTTCTAGACAGAGAAATTTATATGTTGTGTGATCTATTAGTTTGTTATTGTGTATTCTATCAACAAATGTTCTAATTTCTAGCAGTATTTGTTGTATTAGGTCATTAGTGATTTTTGAGTAATGTTTTGTGGGGTTAAGTTTTTTGTAGGCTTCAGACAGATAATCTTTCCTGGACCAGATTACAATGGCTCCACCTTTCTCTGCTGGTTTGATTATTATATCATTGTTGGTTTTATGTTCAATGATGGAGTTGACTCAGTTGAGGTCAGTGGGAGATATGTTTCATTTGTAATTGTTGTGTTGCGTGTGTTGTGTTTTTAACTCATGGTATACAAGCGATATGTATTCTAGCAGGTTAGAGTTGGCTGGTTGAGGTGGTGTGAATTTACTTGCAGTTTTGAAGTGATGTTTTATTGGGGTGTTATCCAGAAGAAGTATTTAGTGTACATGTTATGTCTGTAGTTAAGAAAGGATTGGTAGACTGTATTATAGTGTGTAGGGTTGGGTGATGGGATGAATTTGAGTCATTTGGAGAGGAGGTTGGGATGGGTTTGGATAGTGGTGTATCAGATAAATTGATAACACTGTTCTGTATAGGGTGGCTGTAAGCTTGTTTGTGTACTCTCGAGTCCCGAATAATAGTATAGGATGGAATAAACATACAGAGTGGAAAAATATGAGCAAGTAAATAAACGTATAGGCCTGAATAAACATACAACAACAACAGTCGTTTTACGGCCGTTTTCCCTGCTTACGCAGGGGTTGGCTCTTCACGGCAGCCTTCTCCACTTCTCCCTATCCTTCGCATATTCCCTCTTCAACCTGCACTCTCTCATGTCCTTTTCCACCACCTGGTTTCATGTAGTCCTCGGCTATCCCCGTCCTCTTCCCCATCCTTTCCCCTTCAGAGTGGAAAAATCTCAAAATGTTAATAAACATATACAGTGAGCCAAAACTCATTATTTCATACATCTCTGAGTTCCATTCGCATGATCAGACAACAGGGAGCATGCTTAGCATGCTTGAAACATGAATGACAAGCACTGAAAGGACCAGGGAGCTAATAGAACAAGAAATGACCTTTATGGTGAATTTTTGAGTTACGGTTTGTTAAGAAATAACTCACTTTGGCAGAGAATTTCAAATGGAATTGAAAATCTTACACAAGAACTGAAACACCGAGAGCAACAGCACCATGGGGAAGCAGAGAAGAAACAATAGTACATTCCTAATCGCATAATATAACCGCTGACCGAAGTTCATATGGAAGTCACTTCTGTTTCGATCTCATCGCATCGCATCGGCCAGTTCCTTCTCGATCGACTAATTTTTGACAGGTGATATTGCGGCTGTTCGAGCTCAAATGATGCAAGGAAACCGGGCTGAAGGGAAAGCTGTACTACAGTAATCGTTTTTAGCAAGTTAAAAGTTCGTATAGTGGGGCAGAAATGTCAAAAATTAATAAACATATAGATCGGAATAAAGCCGTATAGAATGGAAATTTTGCCCAGAAAGAATAATCGTACATATAAAATTATTCGGGACTTGAGAGTAGCTGGTGTTTTTTCTTGTATTGGTTGTTATTGTTGTTATTGTTGGTTGATGCATTTAAGAATGGACTTTTTATTATTGGTGGTTGTAGGTGTGTTAATTGTGGTTGTTATTTGAAATATGGCTTCCTAATGTTGAAGCCTTTTTTACAGGGATAATTGATTTGATAAGAAATGCTGAGCAAAATAGGGACAACTGCGAGTTACCAGATTTTTATTGTAGAAGACTGGAAGAATATGAGCGAACGTTGTATGTTTTAAGAGAAAGAATCTCTGAGTCAGTCCCTAGCGAACATTCGTTAATCAACAACTTACAGCTGCTCATAAATCATATTAATCTGTTGCACCGGCACTTCGAAAACATAGCAGAAAATTTGGAAAGAAATTCCGAAGTCCAGCAGTGGGAGCGTTTAATTGTCACAATCGAAAGAGATGGGTTGGTGAGTTCTGTTCAGTGTTTAAGTAATATTTCTTTAATTAAGGCGGTGTTACACTGTGCAATCTTTCGTGCAACTTGTCTCGCAATGCTGATCTGAGAGTATGTTAAGCAAGAAAGTATTCCCACTGAAACTCAAGACATTGACCTAAATTATGGCACGCCAGCTTTTACCCATCTTAACGTGCTTCTAAATATGGATTGCGAGACAAGTTGCACGAAAGATTGCACAGTGTAACAGCGCCTTAATTAAAGAAATATTACTTAAACACTGAACAGAACTCACCAACCCATCTCTTTCGATTGTGACAATTAAACGCTCCCACTGCTGGACTTCGGAATTTCTTTCCAAATTTTCTGCTATGTTTTCGAAGTGCCGGTGCAACAGATTAATATGATTTATGAGCAGCTGTAAGTTGTTGATTAACGAATGTTCGCTAGGGACTGACTCAAAGATTCTTTCTCTTAAAACATACAACGTTCGCTCATATTCTTCCAGTCTTCTACAATAAAAATCTGGTAACTCACAGTTGTCCCTATTTTGCTCAGCATTTCTTATCAAATCAATTATCCCTGGAAAAAAGGCTTCAACATTAGGAAGCCATATTTCAGCCATTGCATTATCGCGCACGGCCTGACGGCGTAAGTAAAAAATAAGATTACTTTGAAGTTTCTACTTCCGGTACTTCAAACTACTTCCGTTTCCTCATCTTATATATTTTGAATTATCTTTTATATATATTGCGTAGGAATTCCTTTTTTTTTAATAAAATTGATTTATTTACCATCAATGTATATTTATTGTTGATGTTATTGTTTTATTTGTTTTCGACATTTTGTCCCTAAAAAAACTTCATACGTTTCGTTACATCTCGCTACATCGTCAGAGCTAGTGTGACAAGTTATTTAAGGAGAATCAAATATACAGGGTGTCCCAAAAAATACGAAAACTATTGAAATCACCAATAACAATTTAATTGTTAGAATTTGAATACCTTAGCACTCTGTTGGTCCCCACGAGTGCATAAATGATTGATATAAGTAATTTTATAATTTGCTTTAAATTCCCACGGGCAAAAAATCGCGCACTTTACAAGGTGATTTTCTGACGTAAATTTTAATACATGCACCTTGTCAATATTTTATGCATCATTACGTTCAGCTTTTTCGTAGGGCATTCAAATTTTAACAATAAGTGATTTCAATAGTTTTCGTTTTTTTTGGGACACCCTGTATATTACAGTTCAGCTCAAAGCATATCAAACTACAAAGGTGACGCTAAGAGGCATCGACGAGTAAATTAAAAGTAATAAAGAGGGGTGGAACTTATATTAGAGTTGAGAGGAGGTTTGATTTCTTTAATGAAAATGCTTTGGCAAAGGAGTAGCTCAAAGCCAGAGGAACAGGAAGAAAGAATACAACAATCATTGAAGGATATGGGGTGACCAGTGATGAGACAAAATGCTCAAGAGATAAGGATTACTGTGTTTCTTTCCAGTTAAGACCGAAATTCCCTTGTGGTATCCCACCTCGTTACTCCCACTCTTTAGATATCTTATTATTTATATTATTCATTTTGTTGTTTAACCTTAGAATTTGCTTTTGGTGAGGGTTAGATTTAGTGGTTTAACTCAAATGAAATTTGCTATGATAGCAACTTTACCACGCGCTTGTCACTGGAATTTGACCTTGACTATTCTGAAGGGCCGTGACCGCTGAGACTGAGGAAGTTATTCCACAAACGAAATGAAATGAAGATACTACCAACGTAGTCTGGTGATGTAGTCGGCCATTACTGAGGTTGTCAACCGTCTACGGTTTCGAAATTTGCGTCTTTGCGAGTGGTGAAAACGGAAACTTTCGGAAACGATTGTTTACAAGTCACGGCAAGCACTTCGCAAGAAACATTCTGAAAATGGGGAATTTCTTGTTTGCTTGATGCCACCTTTGATCGTGAACCGTCCACATGGATGGGCATCATCATTTGAACACAAAATTATTTTGAAACGCATCCGTGTGAACGGGGCTTAATAATGACGCTCACATACTACCAAGACAGCAGACCTCAATGGCCTGGTCTGACCATGACCTGGGCCAAGATTTTTGATAGTGTAAGCGGTTTTTACCTGGGTTGGTCGTGAAATTAGGCCGACAAATTGCCAGTGAGAAAGGGTTGTCATTTGTACTTGGCTCTCCTCAGGCCGTTGTGGGATTACCGTGACAACAAGCATTGGGGCTGGACAATTTGCACGGTTTCCAAGGTAATGTTATTAGTTGAGGGAAATTTTCTGCGTACTGTAGCTTCATTGAACGGTGGCATACTTTACAATTAGTTTTATCGACATCAAAAGCAAGTTCTTTGACAAGCAACAAGACGGACACAAAGTTTTTGTTGATGCTTTGAAACAAACTATGTGGATGTATTCAGTAGATCTCTGACATCAAGTTTCAATCGTACGAAAACAAACATCTCTACTGACGAAGTATCCTTTTTCTGTTTGCAAAAGCTAGGAGATAAGACCTCGAAAACAAATTGTGAACCTGCAATTATCAAAGCTTGTTTCAGTTCTATGGTTTGCCTAACTGCTGGCATTTCTAAGCAAAAGTTAGCTTCTGACCACTTTCACCAAGACCTAGCCTAGGCCGATAGTGTGAACACGGCTAATATCTCAAATGGAGCAAAATTGCATTGGGCATTGGTGCAAAATCTTTTATCCGTGATAGTTTACCCGGTCTGTTAAGTTCATCTCTTATAAGTTTCGTCTCCAGTAACTCTATGTCCAAAAGGTAAATGTGTAGGTGTCCAGTCGGGCTATCGTCGACTGGAGAAAACGGACAATACAGACATAATTGCTTGTATGGCAAATGACAAAATTTTGCGATGCATAGAGGATTATTTCGAGGGCATAAATAAAGAACTTGATTCGGTTAATACCTTTCATTTTTAGTTTTCCTATGACTGTATCACATGTTGTTTACGGCCTACGGAAGTATGTTATCACGTCAACCTAATTCGTGTTTTAACAGATAACTAAATCGTAGGCCTTGCATCTTCCAGTCAGTTGGGGGTCTAGTTTGCTGAAAACAATGTGCACAATAAAGAGTAATTGAGCCAAATTAAAGAAAAAAAGGTTTTTTTAATATCATAAGCATTTTCTAAAGTTTTGCGAATCAAATATCATATGTATTGTATCGCGTATTTATACGCAGTTCTTGCCTCGTATAACTTGTTTTCTTTTACAATTTGAGCAGCATGCATGCTAGTGACAAGCACGTTTTCCACTCGGTGGCGCAGTCTCTCTAAGCTAAAAATATGTAACCAATCAGATGTTAACGATCTCATGATGAAATGTACATCAGTACGTTTTATAAATAATGATTGCTTCTGTATAACACAATACCAAAACATTAAGCGCTCAACTTACAATTAGCTTTCGAAAAGTGGAGAGAAAATGCTACATGTGTGTAATTAACGGACGTTTTCTTCAAACAAATGAAGAAGATACAAGTGCAAATGAAACTCCGTCCGTACGGATACCTTTTAGGTGATACAGTGGCGCAACTGATATGGGCCAGAGGAGGCAGTGTACCCCCGGGAAGGACGGGAATGGACAAAAATGGGAGGAAATGGAGAAAGTCGAGGAACGGTGCTTGAAGGAAAAAAAAGAATCGGAGAGAAGCACGAAGATGTAAACATTGTATTGACAGGGCTACCAGCTATGGTCTCACCTATACTAGATATGGGATGCCTAGAACCACATCCCAACTTTTAGAGTTAGGTAATTTTTAGGTACATCAAGAGGTGTTGAGTTAAATAGTTTAAACAATCAACGTATACAATGTGACCATGCATGTGGACGGAGCTTAAGACCTTCCATGTTTCGAGATGGGGAAAGGTGTGAAAGTTTGGTGCAAAGTTTCAAATACGACGTAAATACAGCATGTAGACGCAAAATCCGACTCTGAGTAAATCAATTTCTAAAATTTACCAAAAGATAACAGAATAGAAGAAGCTTATTCTGAAACAGTCCAAGAACAAGGAACGAAAATATTCACAACTGCTTTAACGGTTCGAGTAGCATTTCACCTTAATCGATATTTTTTTATTATTTTCTAGTGGCTTTGAGAGAATAATTATTTCAGCGGCATCGTGATTTCAGCAGGTAATGTGCTTTTTACATGCCAACTTTGTAAAAATAGGTCGGTACGAGGATTTGGCAAACATTTTCTAGTCAACGTTACCAAACGAATCTTATGGCATGGAAAATTTCCTTTGCAAGTTTTGGCAGTTTTTGGCTCTATCTAACTAAAATACACTGTTTTCAGTTGAAAAGGATGCAACAGATTTGTGAGAATGCTTATACTCATCAAACAAAGCCAGTGTGAACTTGTATGCAACTTCTAAATCTTTGATGTGTCTGTTTAGTAGAAACTTGCAAACGTAGACTCAAGATAGTGCACTCTAGAAAGTACACCCAAAAAGACAGCTTTTTACCATGCTAAATACTTCTATGGGAACTTAATACCACATTGCAGACCAGAATAGAAAACATCTGGGTAGAGTAAATTAAAAGGCTACATGTAAAAAGCCAGAAGGGTCGGGGAACTGTTGAAACTTTTTCAGAGGAGATACGTTTCGGCATTTCCATGGCCTTCATGGCCTCTTAAGTTACACGTCGTTCAACATTGCCTACGCAACACTCCGCTTAAATGTAAGCATCATTTTTAGTATTATGTTTTCGACCAATGAATATTCGTTTAAGTTCGATTTTGAATGCTCGGTCTTCGATTTTCGGCTTGTCTCAAATTTCAGCAAAACAATTTTGAAAGAAGGTAACTTAAAATCTTTGTTGAAAACGTGGAGCAGAGTAATTTTAAAGTACGTGTGCAATTCGTAAAACTGTGTATACTGAGGTTTTTCATATTATTAAACAATTAATCTTCTTAGTCTGGTTGGAAAGGAAATGATTGCCTCCTTGCCTCTTTTCACATATGTCAGCTCGCATCCAATGCAGATTCATGGATTATTGTTGAATAAATGCAAAAATATTATGTCTAGGTCTCTATGATGGCAAGTGGGCCAGGAAAACCTAAAATTTTATTTTGCCCAACAAGACCATTCGGACCTCCAGCCACACCCACAGTTGTATCTGGTGCCTCAGCAGCTACAGGACCTGGTAAGTGCAACTGATCTTTATGTTGCCATTACTTTCGTAGCACCTCTAGCTTTTTATGATCTCGACAATGACGCCATGGCTTGACCAACGAAAAATTACATTTCAAGAAGAAACCAAGGTGAAAATGTAACAATTCTGCCACGGTGAGCTGAAATAGGAGAGACAGGAGCAACGCAACGGATGTGTAGAGTTACGATGTAGTTTCAAAAAATGATACTGAGCTCACTTGGGTACAGAATATTTACCCCTACTATGTAACAAAAAATGGAACGTCGGGGAGAACGGCTATACGTAGGACTTTTTAGACTTCATCAGCATGTTATTGCTGACCAAACGCCAGGGATATCAGATAAAATTATCGAGTGTTAGGAATACCTGATGGTGATCAGATCTGAAAGTCCAAACCAGCTTTCTAGCCTAAAATGTGGAATTTAACAATAAGTGCTGAACTTAATGGATTTTAAAACTTCAATGTTATTTGTGACGCTGTTCTAGAAATTCTCACAATGCGTTTTATCAGCTGTTAAGGTTGTCTTTTTCATGTTTAAATATTTAGGCAAATGAATTTCTTGGCATAGTAGAACATAAAATTATCACAGTGAAATCATTTGTCTGATTGCTCAGTTGCCATGGATACCAAAAATGAGGCGCAAACGGTGAAACAGTGTAGCCACCAGGGGCGGATCAAGATTGTAGGATGCCTCGAGCTCCTCGACTGAAATTCGCTTGCAGCGGTACGTTGTAAGCTACCACACCGGTCAAGGTTTCGCAGTATATATTTCGTACTTGATGATGATGATGATGATGATAGACTTTATTTTGACGAGTTTGCCTCGTCAACTGAAAGTTGATTTCCGCGAGAGGCGTGTATAGAATTAAGAAATACAATTATAAAATTAGATAGAAACTATTTACAGGACTGTTACATAAAAGTAGCAAAGAAGTTCAAAATCAGTTAGCCTAAATATTAAATATTCAATTAATTAATTACAAAGATACAAGATATATAATTTTATATGTCAGTGCACGTCGCGATTTTCGTCTGAAATGAAGTGAGAGATCTACTCTCTCTAATTTCTTTGGGAATGGAGTTCCAAATTATTCCTCCATCATAGATAAAACTTTTCTTCATACTATTAGTGCGTGGCTTTGGCAGGCAAACAGTACTTGAAGTTTCCCGAAGGTCATACTTAGTTACTTCACTTCTAAATTTAAAGAGGTTCGCGAGCGAAGTGGGAGCCATGCCATTTATGATTTTGTACATCATTATAGCCTTAGCTCTTTTCCTAATGGTTTTAAATGGTTCCCAGCCTAACTCGCTCAATACAATGGAGTGATCAGCATCATTACTGGTATTTGTGATTATTCTTGCTGCTTTGTTTTGAAGTTTCTGAAGTCGGTTTGAATGTATTTCGTTAAATACGTCCCATACTTCACAACAATATTGGAAGTATGGAGACACAAGGGAATTATAAATTGAAAGAAGTGTTTTTTTATCTGCACAATTTTTCAATTGCCGAAGAGCTGAAATTCCTGCTGATATCTTTTTACAAATGACATCAGTGTTACTATTCCAAGACAAATGTTGGTCTAATAATACCCCTAAACTTTTGCGCTCTTGAACTTGCTTAATTTCTTTGTCATCAATTTTTAAATTAATTGTACGGTCAGAAATCCTGCTTATCATTGGTTTTGAGCCAATAACAATAAATTCAGTCTTAGAAACATTTAAGCTAAGTTTAGTGTCAATTAGCCACTCCTTGAGAATTTTTAGGTCTGAATTTACTGCAGCTTCAAGCTCATCTATTGACTGCGCTGAAGCTGTTATATTGGTGTCGTCAAAAATAACCTTTGTTTTGTGCTTTCTAAGCAATGCGGGAAATCATTGATGTATAAGAGAAAGAACAGTGGCCCTAAAATAGACCCTTGCGGAATGCCACATCTAATTATTTTCTCTGATGATACAGTGGCCTTAAATTGGCACTTCTGATTTCAATTTGTGAGATACGATTTAAGTAGAGACAGTGCTTGACCCTTGATCCCATAGATACTAGAAATACGTGTACGTAACAAACCCTTGCCCACCCTTCCAATACATCTCTCGAGAATCCAAGTAACATTGATAATTTTTCAAGGTTGTCAAAAAGACAAATCGTCCTTACTGTAACTGGAAGAGGTAATGCAATAAAGGAAACACAATATTTGGCCACAAATATTAACAACCCAAACTGAAAATTATTTTACATTTAAATTGCTTGTCGTCATATTTACGTTTAAAATTTCTATTCTGTTTTATTAAAACAAAACGTTTGGTGAGAATAACCGTTAACGGTTTAATAAATGATAAGAGATCGATTCTGACAATTGTACTGCTTATCAATGGATGTTCATTGCAAGATCCTGCATTAATTGCGATCTTGAGATATTTCGAGTCGTTTTCCAATCAAACTTTTCACTCATTTTGCTTTAAAGAAAGATTTTTTATTAGATAGCCAGGCTATCCGTCTTAAAATTGGATCATTCTCAAATGTTACCGATCGGATATTAGTATCACGGACAGGTCATGAGTGAAAATTTTTTTTGATATTTTTTGTCTTAAAAAACTGATAAATTCTATATTATCTCAAAGTTGGTTAAAAATGTCTATTAGAAGTGCTATGAAGAAGATTTATGCTAAGTATTAATCCGGAGGTACAACACTTTGTTGACGAAGATGAAACAAGTTACGAAACGGACGAAATAAACAAAGAAAACATGAATGAGTTCTGAATTTTTATCGCTGACCAAAAATCGGAAAATACAAAACATAAAACAAAATACGACAAGCAAACCTTGTGCACGTTTTGTCGAAAGAAGAACGAGAAGAGGGAAGTAAAAGACGTACTTTTTCCACGGTAAGCCATCAATAAAAAAGAAAAATGGCGTACAAACTTGAAACTCTTGTGTATTTTCAACTAAGCATTCAGTGGCACCTCATTACAAAGGGTTCAAAGGTAAAATTCACACAAACACGACTTTCAACTTTATTGAGAGGTTTTAAAATCCTGATGAAAACATTACTGGTCGAATAAGGTAGAAGTCATCATGCACAAATCACTCTCGAAGTGAGAAAGACTGAAGCGGACAACTGTTTTGCAGAAGGATAATTTGGTGACCAAAATCAAGTAGCTTTGCAGCGAATTACCTGGTGGCTGTTTACCTTGCATTTTTGTTTCGAGCCAGAAATACATCCTAACGTCTTCAGTGGGGCGACATTTCATTGGGAAAAAATCGTGATTGAGGCGATGAGATCTTTGTACGGAAAGCGGAGAAAGCATCCCAAGACTGTCATGACCTGGACAACTTTTCTGGACGATGAGTGTGCTATCCCACTTCTCAAACAATTGACCATGAACATTGTCCGGTTAAATACTGAAAAATGTTTAAAAGTAATCGTCCTACAGAGATGAATGAACCAGAATCTTCATTCTACTTTACCAGCAAAATCCAGGCGATAATGTTTGGTACAAGAAGTCTCCCTTAGAGAAGAATGAAGTCGGGAAGCTACGTTTGAAAGCCGCCCAAAACAATTCCGTTCGCAGAATTTGTATTTCAAAGCTACTCGATTCAGACGTACCTGTGATTGTGTTGCTCAGGTAAGTGGTTACCAGAACGTGAAAAGTCCCAAGATTTATACAAATCAGCGTCTATTCAACTCCAGCGAAGAATGTCGTTTTAATACACTTAGTCGCTTGGCAAATGTCCTGACAGCAAGCGAGTTCCCTGACGTCTTGTGTTCATATAAATCAGAAAGAACCAAGACAATCCGTTGCTGCAAAAAGTGAACAGTTGGCAAATGCATATTCCAAGGAGCTAACTTTGAGAACTGCTCTTTCAAGTCATAAATTGTCCAGTTACTGAGGTGGCCCTCAAAAGCGAAACCAGGCACCAAGAAAGCCATTTCCTTTACCAGTCTTAAATCATTCACTGGCTTCACTGTTCAAATAACGTAAACAACTTGGAAGAGATCCATACAAGGAAAAAAATAACGAGACCAAATCGATTTGCTTCAATACGGCAGCTAAGTATGGTTTGGTCAACAACATACTAGTCCCCGAGCTTGCACACGGCATTTTTGAGTGACCGGAATCCATGGATATATTTATATATATATATATATATATATATATATATGCATACATACACAAAGCGAAAATTTTTCTTACTAGTCACACGCGTGTAACACTACTCCACACACGTCGAGGATAATAGACTAATTAGAGCTGATAATTATAAAAACAAATAAAACAACAACAAAAAAACAAAAAAAAAACAAAACAAAAAAATAAACAAGCAAAAAAACCCAAGACTTTTAGAAAAATGGAGGGAAAATAATGATATTAAAATTCCAATACCGTAGACCGCGGAGAGTTTATTATGAAAGTCTCTTTCACTTTAGCTCATAACGGACGCTACGTTTTGGCAAAAATGAGAAAAAGATTACTTCATGTATAGCCCTGTGGCAGTAGTCAATTGAAGTTACGTTATGATGTTTTTTTGTTTGGTGTTTTTGCTTTTTGTATTTTGGTTTTTTTTAACTTTTTTTTTTATTCCCTAAGCTAAGTGGATCAAGGCGAACCTTGCGTCTTCATCTACGACTAGCCACTTTTAAAGATGATATTCATATAGCACAACCGAGTGTTCAGGGAAGCTTTTTGTAGATTTAAGTGAATTTAGCAGAAAGCTACTTCGCTATAAACCTAACATAGTGCGAAATTTCTGTGCGCTTTTCAATTGTTTTTGGGATTCCTTAGGAAAGAATTCAAAAGTTCAGCTGAAGCAACTATTTAATGTACAATTCCAGGGAATTTGTTTGCTATGTTTGCTACATGTGTTGAAAATGTGGCAACTACCGATAAAAAGATAACTCTGATTTTCCTTTTGAAAACGATGCTTTTCTACCACTTTAACGAATTGAAAAAAGCAGATAAAAAGTTCAATATTGAATATCAAAAGTGTAGTTTGTAGTCTTGCAACACCTCCAAGAGGAATTCACAGATGTTCTTCTCATGCTAAAATTTTTTCGTAAGGTTCTTCCGTGAAAAACTCAAGGCAAGGGCAAAATCACGAAGGTCATCTGAGGTTATCTGAGGTCATCATTGGCAAGAATCTTCGGCTTCTTACTTTTAGACAACTCTTAGCAAAAAAAAAAAAAAAAAAGACAATTTCCGAAAAAATCCACATCTCCAGAGTAACACTACCATGAAACAATGTTGGCTGCTTTGCCTCGTGTTTTAAAATTATGTCATAGATATCTTTCGAAATTTAATCGGGAACCCTCCCCTAGAGGAAAAACATCATCTGGCGTTAGCCAGAGTAAAATAATAGAAGATTGATCCTGCCAGGAAAGAGCTAATGTGATATCTTAAATGTCTGTTGCAGCTTCTGCTCATTTATTCACTCTTCCATACTTTCTTTTTATCACTTACTTGCAAAGAGTTTGCACCTGACCACCCGAATTCTCTGACGATACTCTCTGCGAATATCAGAAGTCTACGTAGCATGTATTGGATTTGATTTTTCCATATCTGTGTTAATTTGTTGAAGATGAAGGTTTTGCTTGTCAGCCAAAGTTTTTAGTTTTTTGTTTGAACAAGACGCCCACTAGGTGTTCGCTTAAGCTATCGATTGTTTGAAACAGGCAACATGAACATAAACGCTTGTTCGAAAAATGACAAAACTATGCAAAGCTTTTACTAGGGAAGCTTGGGGGACCCTAGCCTCCTAAAAGACTCTGAGCTACACCAAGCCGAGTGGCTGGTTGCTTTAAATATCAATTACATCTCCAATTATTTGCACCAGGTCAATTTAATCTGCCCTACTAGCTGACATATCTCAGTAGGTGCCTTTTATTTCGCATAGTTGCAAGTGCTTCCTTTGATGGCCACTTCCCCCACACGTCGGCCGCTTCTGATAATGCACTAGAGCGACGTTCGAACCTTATTTCCAATTTTAAGGAGACTATCTTTTGTTTCTGCACGTCTAACGTAGTAGAACGTCCCCTTTTTATTGGCATGCAGTATCGTGTCGGATGAATGTTCTTTCCTGTGGCCTCAAATATTAACATGCTTTAGAGCGAGCTCTACAGCTCTGTGAAATTGTGCACTGTTTTGATTTTCAAACAGGTATTCGCAATATGTCGGGAACAAAGGTTCGACAAAACGAGTGTAGTGATCGACAGTTCTTAACCTAATTTGGTCGAAATACATCTAATTGAATCCGTATATCTTGATAGTTTTAAATATCGTTTGGTCCGCCATTCCACTATTGTGCTGTGCATTTTCGAACATTATGACAGTCTAATCTTGACAGGTGATTGGACAACAACCCTTTCTCTAACAAAAGTGACAAGTCGTGTCGCAAATGTCAAATCACTCGCCAAAACAATGGTTTTATTTTTTTTTCCACACTCTTCTAAAATCTTGCGGCACTCGATTTCATTGGGAACGACCGTTTGCAGTTTGCTGAGAGAGGTCCAGCTTCTTGTGGATTCGATTGTTTGAATATGAAGATCTGCCGTTCAGTGGATCTCATCTGTTTGGTTCGGCATTTTCTAGTTCGTTTTACGTGCACTTGTGTCTATGAAAAGCTCAGACGCACGGAAGCGGATGGTGCGTTAAAACTGCGAAAATTAAGTAGGTCCAAATTACATGTCAAGTAGCCAAGTCGCCCTGATTTACCGGTACAACGATTCGAGATAATGGAGGAAACCCAAAAGGAGTTTAGAAGAGCTGAGAAATTAGTCGGAAAGTTTCAATTGGATGATCAATTTTTTTCTCCCGACCCTCTGCGACCAAATGTGGTAAAGCTACCTTCCGGCTGCTGTATCAAAACGACCGACTACCGAGCTATCCTAGCCGGTCGGGCAGATAACGTTCACCTCATGCAAATGAGTGGAGACCAAAATATCCAAAACTACCGGTTACCCGGCTACAAATGTAAAGCCTTCTTAAAGTGACCGAATACCTACCGGCTACCATAGAAGAAACCACTGGTTAGTGACCTATACTGGCTAGTAAGTTGGATTAGACTAAACTTGATTTTGATGAGTAGCGCATTATATGATCGAGACCAATGGCTATCCGGCTGCTAGTTAAACATCTTGTTGCCTACCGGCTATCCACCCTTCACCGCATGAAAATGAGTGGCCACGAAGCTAAGGTAACCGGTTTGTCGGAATACAGTGATCGATTGTAAAAGGCACGCAACCAAATCTCTTCAAATCCTTAATCAATTCTTTCCCGGTGGGATCAATCTTCTATTATTTTACTCTGGCGAATACCAGTTGATTTTACTGGTCAAGGAGAGAGCTTTTGAGGGGAAAGGGTTAATAGATCATTGATATCTCATGCTGGAGAGGAAACAGTTCTCCTTTGAGACAATTTTATTCTTTTTATAGTGGACCAATAAATTTGTGACCTTAGGTTCAGAAGATCTTAGTTCATTCTCTTCTGATGAAAACGTCGACCTGGTCTTTCATTTGTCACACCCTCTTTTTTATATGTCAAATGTGTCACGCTTCTGGCCGGTTACCAACATCAGCGCGTGCATGCATGGTTCCGCTGCAGTTCAAAATCATCTCTCCTTTTTCTGTCTTCTGCCTGCCGTTCTTTTCCGCTCGTTAAGGGATAAGAAATTGTGCTTTAACTACTTCACAGTCTATGCAAGTTAACATAAATTGTTGATTTTCCATTAAGACGGTGTTAAAACTCTTGGACTAAACAACTCTTCATAGTTCACCACCTCATTGTTTTAGGGGATTGTTGCTCCCAACGCTCACTTGATGATCCTCATGAGTTGAGAACGTCACGGTTTCGAGAGGTCCCTAAAGCCCGTTTTCCACTAGGTGAATTTTGTCGCACAAATCAACTTTTCATTGTTAAAATTGAATAGATCCATCATTAGTTCCAGCCGAAAGTTCACGAGACAAAAGAAAAAGTCGCTTCGCGCGAAGATATTCGTCTAGTGGAAAACGGCCCCAAGTCTCTCTTTGTATGCTCTAGTAGGCTAACGTCCGATTCCGTATCCTTGACTGTTGCCTCAGCCGGGAGACTGCTGTTGAGGTTGGCAATTGGTAGAACACCGTCTGAACTGGCACCTCGTTGAGGCTTTGGAGAGTCGTTCGCTTCGATTGGTTGCAATGTTCCGTCAGCCTCGACTGGATCGTTATTGGTTGCATTTTTCTTTCAGCTTGGAGGTTCAAAAAAATGTTTGTGCTTGTGTTGTTCACGATTTTTGTTTCCTCAGTGTACCCGTGCAGACTCATACCAAAACTCTTCCGGATCAGATGGGTCGATATTTCCGTTGATCTCGCTAAGAATCCACGCAACACAACCTATGGCCTGGTAGTATATTATCCAATGATCTACGCCATTTGCTAGGAGGTTGTTTCAAAGGTGGCGATCCCTCGTTCTAGCCCATTTTAACAGTATAATCTGAGGGGCAAATGCCCCCCAATCATCGGATTTGCCCCCCAGTCACCATATTTCTATCTCCGAAAAAAATGCCATTTCCATTTCCCATATAAGCAAGCTAATAGAAAAAATACGTATAGGTTATTTTGAAGCAACGAAGGGATATGTGATTTATTCAGAAAGGGCGAAGCCTTAGGTGAATGAACCTCGTATCCCCGAGTGGCCTCAAAATAATTTATTTATATTCCACATGGACGAGGTTGATTCGAGAGACAAATACAAAGAGATGCTATTGTTCTGAGGATCTTTCGGAATACGTATCTAAAGCGTTGAAATAATGCAATAGAGGTACGAACATCCATAGTAGAATTTTGAAGAGGTATGTTTACATTACAAAGTGATTAGTTTGGTTGGTTTAATATGCCGGCACTTGGTAAACATGAGTGGTGAGTCGGACGAGATTTTTTGAACACAAAATTGGTGGCGAATCGAATCAAGCTGAATAGGTCATAAGTATATACGTTTTCTTCATACCTGCCAAAGGGTTAGTTGGGAAGATAAAGAGCCTGTTCCAGAAGTTTTATAAAAAAGCAAGGATAGGTTCATGAATGGCCGGCAACAAAGGAATTTAAGGTAGACGATAACGTTTCCCAAATCGTGTGCTTTCAATATAAACAACTGCTTAGTTGTATTTAAAATGTGAGCTGCTTTACACGTGTTTAGAAGACTTGTTAAAATGTGCATTGTTGAAGTGTACTTGGTGTTCCTTATTTTTGTTTTAAATTAGAAGGAAGATAAGGAGTGGCGCGGGGAATATTACCGTGGGATATTTGTGGAGAATATTAAAAGAGAATCCGAATTCATTGTTATATCGTTGTTTTCCTGCATTGTTTATAGCCCCGTATTGCCTGTTTACTGATAGAAAGTGCCACCAGACTTTTAGTCAGTTAATTGGCAGAAGCTATTGAATATATTCGCCTCAGAGGAAACCTAACCACATGGAATATAAAATAAATTATCGATTGATGATACCTTCGAATGGTGTGCCAACTCCTTCATCGAAGGCCAGCCATTGCATCATTCTGTAAAAAGAAACAAGACAGACGACTGTCAAGGATGTGCAATAATTACAAACGAAGAGATTTTGTTCTGTTTTTTCCTTTTTGATTTAGAGGTGTGAAAACAATCAAATATTTCCC
This sequence comes from Heliopora coerulea, assembly GCA_030142905.1. Lineage (NCBI taxonomy): Eukaryota > Metazoa > Cnidaria > Anthozoa > Scleralcyonacea > Helioporidae > Heliopora > Heliopora coerulea. The sequence continues at coordinate 273,704 of JASJOG010000172.1, read as the reverse complement.
TGAAAATACGTTAGGGTGCATCTCAGGGATTTTCAAAATCAAGAATTTTTACCCTCCTGCATCATTCCCAAACTTGCGCCTAAAAATTGGTTTCCTATATTTCACAAATGTAGTAGAAAAACTAAACCGAAAATATCCATTTTGGAAAATAAACACTGTGTCTTTTCTTGCGTTTACTTGAATATCAAGTTCCAAGATGGATATTTTTTATTTAGTTTTCCTACTATATTCTCTTAAATTGTCAACTGGCTCTGATATTTCACAAAAGCTTTTTCCTTTTGCCCCTTCCTCCTCCCGCTTATTTGACAATTTCGTCTTCTCGGCCTAAGTCGGATACGTTATTCGTTATGATGAAGAACAAGCTTTCATTCGTCAGGCACCTGGGGACCTCGTATATCGAAATTGTCAGATTCCTGTCTGCCCTTTTCCCTCAACAATATGGTCTTTGCAAGGCCCGACTATATGTAATCTACCGACCATTCATCGACAAGAACGAGTTGGGTGTCCTCGATTTTCATGGATGCCGAAAACTGACCTTCGCTCCTTCTTGAACCGATATTATCGGCGGGAATGATGTAATAAAATACGGCGCCACGATATTTACCAGGAATTTTTTGGGCCTTTGACGACCAATTTGCGAACCTGGTGCGTAGTCCTCGAAGCCATGAGTCATTATCCAAACTTATTGAGAAAATTTACTCTTGTTTTTCAATCGCCAAACTAGCTGCGAATTCCTTTCTGGAAAATGGTGTGATTATAAGTAAAAATTACATCATGAAAAGAAAGTAAAAAAGTTTATTAAAGGAAAAATGGACATTAACTCTTTCAAACTTAACCTGGCCACCAAGGGCTCGACAAGGGCTTAAGACAATAATACCCAAGTATAAGAGGCAAAATAGGGCATATAAAGGCCCAATCCTTCTTTGGAGGAATGCTGATTCCTTGTGACGTCGTGCTTGCATGCTTCTAGGTCTCAATACTGTCGAGAGTTGGACAGAGGAAATAACGTGCATAAGCATCATAGAAAATGAGAATCAATTGCACGAGGAAGTTGACATTGATACATTAGCTCGTGGGGCTGTTGTGCCATAACACCAAGTTCTGCAGTCTTTATCAGAATTGAAAGACGAAGTGAGAAAAACGAAGAAATACTTAATAGGACTGAAACGAGCTCTCACTGTCCTGATTGCTTCGTGATAGCGTGTCTGGTAGAACAGCAAGTATAATGTGAGCTAAATGGAATAGCTTTCGTATTCAAGAAAGCGGTTGACACCGATTATGGAATGGTACCTCAGGCGTTAAATCTCGATAGCAGCTGATTGTTAGAGTAAAATCAGGGAAATCAAACTCAAAGTTATTACGGAGTGAATAAAACATCTCAACTAGTTAGAAGCTTATATAAACCAATGCAAAAAGTGTGATATGAGCTCTTTGAAAATTAAACTCTCCAGGAAAGCAATGCTACAGCAATACTTATTACTACGTACTAAAACGTCTAACAAGATTTCTCATCCAGTTTTAAACGTCTTACGTAAAGATTTGAAAACAAGGAGAGTTGACAAGCTAAGTCTGATGTGCGAGGAGTAGTTTCCATGTCAACTAACTTACCAAGTGACAGCTATATTCGCCCTTATAAAATAATATTTCGAAAAACCACATTTTGATCAGTAGAAAATCTGGAGTTTTTTACCACTCAATGCAAGCGAAAACAATTTTGTTGTCGTCGAAAGTGCATAAGGAGATCTAGCATTTTCATGACCTGAATAAACGAGTGGTATTACCTAATTTTGATCGTTGTCTGAAAGAAAAGATCAAATGAAAGAAATATTAGGCATTTTCTTCATGTACTCATATCACCGTAGAAGCTTATGTGAAAGCCTGGAAAATTCTAAATAGCTGAGAAAGCTCTAGCACTCCAGGCCTCGAGATACCACTGCCAGTTTTCGTTCTTCCAAAAGTTTTCGTCATGCTTCTATTGTACAAACAGAAAAATGCATGTGTGTCTTTGTAATGTAATACAAGTATAAATGACGTCATTTCGACTAGGGGTTAAAATACCTAGTGGAAAGAAAAAGTTAGTGTTTTGTGGTATTTTTACAGTTATCGTGTGTTCTCTATTTAGCCCTTTCACGGGCTTATAATTTTTTGTCACTGGGCTGGGAGCTTGTTATACACTGATCTAAATAGAAGTTGGGAATAAATAAATTTCCATGTTCTTCATAAATTCGTAATCTCGTAAATAAGTGTATTAATTCTTAATAATATAAATATTACACTGAAGCTTAAATATACCGACTCTTAAATAAATGAATGTAATTAGTCATCAAACATTGTCGCCTAGTACACATATTTCCATGATGAAATATATATTTTTCAAAGAATAAAACTACTCCGATCAAGGATGAGGGCTTAAGAGATGCTGGGGGCTTTGTTTGTTTTGGGGGTTTTTCTGGGGGGTTTTATGCCTCTGAACTAGGGGCTTATTAGGTGGGGCTTTATAAAGAAATTAGGTTATGTAGTTTTGTGTTCTAAACTTTTTTGTTTACGTCACGAGGTCATTTATGTCTACGTACTCGGATATGAAATGAAAATGATGTCATTCATGTCTCTGCACACTGAGAAAATGACGTTTGTCCAATAAGCACGTACTTAAAGATTTTGTTATAAAGTTCAATAAAACATGGTGGAAGCAAAGGAAAATGATATGCTAGTTCTTAAATGTAACCTACTCGATATATGATGAGCGCAATTGTATTGTACAAATCTGACTAACAAAGAATTTGCACGAGAAACTAAAATTAGATGTTTAAATAAATTTACCTTTTGGTTTCCAGTGGTATTAATGCATTGATTAGTCGTTTAGGTGTTACTCTGAAACTTTTTATAAAGGTCAATGAAACCAACCCGTTCGAGGGATTGTAACTTTCATTTTATTTCAGCCTTTTCTTTGTTGCGTACGTTCGTCACTGTTGCACAATCCTTTGAGCTTCTCATTATCTCTATGATTTTTTCAGCCAGTACCTTCGACCTTGAAGAGAACCAGAAGAGATGGGTTGTAATTGGCATTTGCTTGAACAGGCTTCTGTTACCAGTCCTTCGCGATTTTGCTCGTCGAGAAATTAGCAAACATTACATATCCTTAAAGAGGTCAAGTAATATAGATTCGCAAGTTTATCCTGCCTGCAAGAAGAAGGATGGATCATTTGATTTCAATTACGGAAGTATCAACAACAATTGGAGAAATTTTAAGAGAAAAGAGCGTTTGTACGACTACAAAGTTTTGACGGCTGAAGACCTTGCCAAACTTTACCTTGAACCAAAGATGGCCCTTTTTACAGGTAATAAATTATACCTTTTCAGCTTATTACCAAATTTAGCAATTGCTAATAATTATCTCTTAAGACAGCTGAGCCTTGAATCAAGTGCTCTTTTGTAGAAAAAAAAGGAATGCAAACGAGACGTAAGAGTGTAATAATTTTTTTTTTAAAAAATTTAATTGTTAGGGAACTTAAACCATGTTTTTTGCGGCCACGGCAACGTGGGTGACCGAGTGAGACTGGGAAGAGTACGGCGTTCCCGTCAAAATACGGAAGTTAAGCAAAGCAAAACGTTTAACTGGAACGTCTATTAGGTGTTTGAAACTCTGTTTCGTTCACACCGTGAATGAAACCATGTACGAGAGCGTAAGACTTTATTTTGTCTTGAATTTATCGGACAACTTGTCTTTGAAGTACAGAACCTCAAATATTCACCATATTATATCAGGGTCCAAGATATTTCTGCTGTATTATGAAATACAAATAACTGATGATAATACAATTTAAAGACCTGATAAATAACCTGAGCTTGAATCGGCTGTTTCATGATCTAAACAAACAAATTTTAAATAATTCGTTCTCGGAAACTATCCGACTACATAAGAAAACGAATGAAAAACCTAGTTGAAACCATCTTATCTCTGTGCTCATTGCCGTGGTTCGATAAGGTTTGCAACCACAATTTTTCAAAGTTAACGAACAAGTTTTAGTTTTTTCGAGCAGAGTAACAAGAAAGGAACTCAACATACTAACCACAAAGCAAACTGATCAAGGAATACTCTTTCGAGCGTAAAAGATAGATATTTTCCTCACGTTCTAGAGACAACGGCAAAACCTCTATTTTGTCGTCGGCACCAAAGCCCGAGGACGGATCAAGAAAACCAACAACGTCATCCGGAAGTAAAAATGACATTCGGTCGCTGTCGCCGTCGCAGAAAACGGCATTTCTTAAGTTCCCTAATATGCTTGCTACAACTGTATTACAACATGAAAATCAACATGTCCTTCGCTGTCTCTTTCTTTGACTCACGTGACCTAAACGTCATGAAATCAAATGTACCATTTTTATGTCTACAGCGCGCATGCGCTGGTAGACAATTCGATGGAAAGCCCTAAAAGCGTAAGTCAGAATTTTCGACCAATCTAATGGCAAGTAAAATGTCAACCCGACCTGCATACAACTATTTCCGAACTTCTTCGTGGCCTTTCCCTTTGTGAAGTCGTCTAATTCATATCTTCGCCATGTGGTGTCGTTTAACTCATATCTTCTCCACATTTGGTGAGTATTTTCCTGTATATATTCAATGAATTACCGCAAATTTGCTATTGTGATTTACCGCGGTTTTGTCAGGGTGTTTCCCTTGAACTTAATGATAGGTTTCAAACGCATCGATCAAGTTGCAGTTAAGCCCTGGCCAAGCTCTGTCAAGATTTTGTTCAACACCTTTCAACATTGTTGAACGATGTTGAACGATGTTGAAGTCAGGGATGGCCAAACGCGTTCAACATACTTCACCATCGACAAGATCATTATAAATGTTGAATGCATGTTGAACAAAAATTTGAACATGCTCAAATTTCTTACTCAACTTGTTGCGTGCAACAGTGTTGAAGGATGTTGAATGAAATGTTGAAAGCGTTAAGCGAGGGCTTTAGACGTATTCAACTCAAATATTTAAACGAAACAAACCTCATTAGAGGAAACTTACTGAGCCTCCTCCTCGGAAAACTGAGCTGCCCCTACGGGAGAAAACTGAGCGGCCTCTTCGGAGGAAAACTGAACATTATTTGAGGAGACAAAGTGAGCCTGTATTGAGGAAAAAAGAAACGAAATAAGCCTATTCGGAAGAGAACGATGCGCCATTGTATTTGAATGTGTAGTAATCGATCCCTTTGTATCGGAGGGAAACGAAGCATGTGTATCAAGTGATATCACAGGCATAGGTAAAATTAAATATGATTCAGATCTTATTTTAGACATGTCGAGTTAAAGGGAAGTTGTTTTAATTAGGCGAACTAGAAGCCGAGAACCGTCTAGGATCCCTTTTAAGAAAATTATACGAGCAATGAGAAAGAGGAAAAATAGGCAGAAAATTAAACGTGTTCTTAGAAGTTACAGCCAAAAATCTTCCATTTTAAATAAGTTAGCTACTAATTACAAAAACTGGTAACTTGTATTAGACTACCAGGTTTATGTAATTATTCTTTCAGTGAGTGCTTTGCCTTTGGACGATCTGACCATTGTAGTAGAGTTCCAAAGATGAGTTTAGAAGAACGTAAAACTTCCTTCTACATTTCAGTTGTTCACTGTATGTTTAGTAATGGTAAAATTGATGATGAGAAATATTGTGTTCGTAAAATAAAGCTCTTGATGTCCGATAATTTTGAATTAAAGCTATCTGCAAGACAATAGTAATTGAGCACCATTGTTAATACCTTCAAATAATGGTTTAGAACTTAGATTAAGACAGTTTGGATTGAGCCCTTTCACGTCAGTCGTTTGATGATTTTAGTCATTTAGATATTAGGGCTGATAAATTTACAGCAATATACTATTATTCCAGGGGGCAAAATCTTACTAGCATGTGTATGTAAGAATCATGTGTGATAATCTTATTAAACAAGCAGCTGCAGGCAAACTTAATATAAGAATTTTTATTGATTCAAACGAACATTTTGCAGAGTTTCACCTAATTCAAGCTGCAGCGCCATTACAACCACCACATATCTTTATTTGAGTCATATCTATCTATTTATCTATCGTGCGACTGCTTTCGAGATAAGTCATAGGTGAACACCATTACGCATCAACTTTACCGTACACTTCAGGTTTACCATTTACAGAAAGTATAATGAAATTTTTTTACTGTAATAAGCATAAAAGCAACGAAAAAAGTATGACCAATTCTAAATGTGATGAGAACAATTAAAAAAGTTTGGAAAATTCTAAGTGTGATAGTAATAAGGACAAGGAGAACGTGTACATGAGAGGTAGATCACATCACAGCCCGAGAGGAGAGACAAATACAGAGGCAGATACAGATACAGAGACAGAAACAGAGACAAGAGATATAGATACGCAGATTCCAGTTCACTCGGGAATGCCTTCTGCAAGTCTTGGGGACTGGTAGCTAGACTGCTAGGTAGGAGCACCCCAAGCGTTCAAATTTAAACTATCAACAGCCAATGAAATGAAACGGTCACCAGAGGAAAGCAGAGGTAGACAACGTTTACAGAAAAAGGGCGAGTGCTTAACGCTTATCGCTATGCAAAAAGAACAAGAAAACGACCGTCAGCGCAAAAGACGATTTGAAAAATGGTGAGAACGAAACCAAACAGAAACAGAGGAGGAGAAAGCAGGACTTAGGGCTCCATGAAGACTAATACCAAATGAGACAAAAGTTATCAACGAAACAGCGGCCGAGTTTACTCTGGTGCATGGCAGGCACAACTAACGTCTAATAATTTTTATTCAAAACTCACAGATACAATGGAGAAAAGTTCCAAAATAACTTCCCTAAGTATTAGATGATCTGTGAACGTTTGTCAAGCCCTAACACTCAGAAAAACGATTTATGAGCCCCAGTCGGGAATCAAACCCGTAACCTTCTGACGACCGGTGAGACGCTTTAACCACAGAGTTACCAAGAGTCAAGCTAATGTTAAATGCACGGTATGATTTTTCTTCGAACTTATGTCGCGACAAAAAATTGTTACAAGTTGCATAGCAATTTACAGTGCAGCCCCCCCCCCCCCCCCCCTCAATGAGGGGAGAATCCAGCTAAAAATCTGACCGTTACATAAACCAGATTTTGGATTTTTCTAGGGGGGTCCGGGGGCATGGTCCCCCGGAAAATTTTGAATTTTTGAAAACCCGGAAACTTCATTTCCTGCATTTTGAGCTCTAATTTCTGGGAAAGTTCGGCATAAAGAATTATTCAAATTTTTAGAAGAAATAAATGAATAACCAGCAAAAACAACTGTTATGTTGTCAAAGATACCCACTCGCATTGCCAGCAACATACTTGCATAATCGATAAACTATTTCTATGATGCATTAAGATTTCACAATACCAATTAACTCAAGTATCGTAAGTAAACTTGCTTTGGTGTCAGAGTTCTATTGAACCTAAGGTTATGGCATCTGGCTAGCATTCAGAAGGTTGAGGGTCTTAGTCTTGTCTGGAGTTCAGAGGTTTTCTGAGTCCTTGGCTTTACACAGTTTGTGCAGCGAGATGTGTAAAGCCTTTGAAGTCCTTTTTCCTAGAGTCACTTCTTACCTACTTGAGTGGTTAGGTGAACTAAGTACCCCTCAGCAATCAAAAGAATTATTTCACTGATGAGATAGTTAGGCTTGCGTTCGCATCTCGGGTGAACAGGGCGTTTGATACATATATATATGGTATATATATATTTCAGTCTATGCCATTCGTGCTTTCCAATATCATCAGGGTGCCTGCACTGTTATATGTAACTTCTATAAACATTGTGTATACATCACGTTTTTGGAAACCGAAGCAATAATTACAAAAGTGAAGTTTATAGGTTGACCAAACTGCTAATTTTTCTAAGCAAAGACAGAAAAGTACATAAATTACAATGCAATTTACACTGGGGATCATGTTTTGTCACACCTCGGAAACTTGACACACTCTAAACTTCAAATGAAAACTAGAATACTAATTAAGTACAGCTCATGGGAAACCTGTTAGTTAATATCAAACACATTCTAAGTTTAATTCACTAAAATATGTCTTACCAGTTCAAACACATGTAAATGACCTGATTTAAAAAAACACAAAACAATTTGAAAAATTGAGGCACAGCACAGGCTTACATAAATTAATAGATAATAGGTAAATAGTCTTGATAAGTTTTTTTTCATCCTTTTCTGATTTCTAAATTAAGTTTTTCTTTTCCTTTTCTTCACAGATTAATTTATAATCTATATTTATGATTTATGAGTATTTGAATAAAGAACGGCTCATCAATAGCTGGGGTTAGGAATCTTTCCTTAATAACATATCATAATAAGAGCTTTCTTTGTTGTCTTAGCTACTTTCAGGGGTAAATGATATTACCACATGCTTACATTATACAAATCAGTGGTCAGGTGACTTTCTCTTTACGAGTTTCTATCAACAATTATATTTCCAACTGATATTTAGGTCTTTCAGTCAAATATATTTATAGAAATCCTCTATATGACAGACTGAATCATCAGCAATCAATATGTTGCATCTTTTACAAAAATGCATATACCTGTTCATCATAATTGTCAGAGGAAAATTTAGCAACTTTCAGGAAAAGTGAGACTCTCCTTATGAATGTAAAATAATATCACGTTTTACAGTCGTCTCACAAAAAAAAAAAATTGGCTATTCCATATTTCTTAAATAAACGATTTTAATGATTTTGATTAGTCTGTTCTTTAACTGATAAATGAGTCAGTTGAATATTTAACTTCAGTTCAATGATTGCATATCAACAATTTTTTATTTATAATCTTGTTTAAATTAGCTGGATTTCACCTAACTCGACGCATGTTAGCTGTCTGAACAGCACAATCATATAACAGTGCAGAGTTAATGTTTATGGAAATGATATATAATAATGTGTTTGTATATATATTTAAATTTACCTACCTAACTGGGCAGCGTTGCGCAGATAGCAGCTGTTGGTTCTTCAGTAACTGAATTCTAGCAAACTCACACAAAGAAAGCAGAGACTCTGAGTTTACACGCCTTTCCTCAAAGACCCTTTTTTTTTTATTTTTGCATTTTGTCCGCAAACTGACCAATTTCTCTTCCTTTTCTCGTGATTTATCCCTTAATATTCCAAGTAGTTGCTGGAGCACTCCGTCACTACCTCCGCAAGCAGCCATTGTTAACTAGAAATACATATACGGAACAAACCCTCGCCCACCCTTTCAAAATATCACTCGAAAATTCGAGTAAGATTGATAATTTTCCAACTTGTCAGAAAAATCCTCTGCACTATATAACTGGAAGACGGAATGAAATAGTAACAATAATAAGAGAGATGAATGATCGTCAAGCCCTGTAATCAGAAAACGATTCTGAGCCCCAGACGGGGATCGAACCCGCAACCTTCTGATGACCGGTGATTCTGATTACCAGGTTGCGGGTTCGATCCCCGTCTGGGGCTCAATCGTTTTCTGAGTACAGGACTTGACAATCACTCGTCTCTCTTAAGATATATCCAAGCTGTCACGTTTCTCAAACAAAAAAAAAACTGCGTCAGTAACAGTAATAATAATAATAAAAAACAAACAAAAATAAAATAAAAAGTAAAAAACACGCACAATTCGGCCTCAAATTAACAACCTATACAGCTTATGTTTAAACTGCTTGTCGTCATATTTATTATTAAAATTTCGATTAAGTTTTATTAAAACAAAATGTTTGGTGACAATAACATTAAGTGGTTTAGTGAATGGTAGGAGATTCTTTCTGACAATTCTACTGCTAAACGATGGATGCTCGTATCAAGACCCTGTATTACTTGCGATCTTGAGGTATTTCGAGTCGTTTTCCAGTCAAACTTTTCACTCATGTTACTTTGAAAAAAGACTTTTTACTAGATGGCCAGGCTTTCCGTCTTAAAATTAGAGGATCCTCAAAGGTTACCGGTCGGTTACCAGCATTACGGACAGTTCATGACTGAAATTTTTTATTTTGATATTTTTTGTCTTAAAAAACTGGTAAATTCTACATTATCTCAAAATTGGTTGGAAATGTGTATTAGAAGTGCTATGATAAAGATTTATGCTAAGTATTCATGCGGCGGTACAAGACTTTGGTGACGACGACGAAATGAATTACAAAACCGACGAAACAAACAAAGAAAACATGAACGAGTTCTGAATTTTTATTGCTCGCCAAAAAACAGAAAAATACATAACATACAACAAAATATGATAAGCAAACCTTCAGCAAGTTTTGGTCAAAAGAAGAACGAGTAGATAGAAGTAAAGTACGTACTTTTTTCGTCTGCAAAACTTTCGTAAAAAAGAAAAATGACGTAGCGTACAAACCTAGAACTCTTATGTATTTTGAACTAGAAATACGTGTACGCAACATCCCCTCGCCCACCCTTCCAAAATATCTTTCGAAAATCCAAGTAACATTGATAATTTTCCAGCTGTCAGGAAAATCGTCTTTACTATAACTGGAAGAGGGAATGAAATAATAATAACATTAATAATAAACATAAAAAAGCGAAAAAAAAAAAAAACATGCACAATTCGGCCCCAAATTAACAACCTACATACCTCATATTTAAACTGCTTGTCGTCATATTCATGTTTAAAATTTCGATTAAGTTATATTAAAACAAACGTTTGGTGGGAATAAGCTTAAATGGTTTAATCAATGGTAAGAGATTCGTTCTGACAATTCTACTGCTAAACAATGGATGTTCGTATCAAGAGCCTGTATTAGTTGCGATCTTGGAGTATTTCGAGTCGTTTTCCAGTCAAGCGTTTCACTCATGTTGCTTTAAAGAAAGACTTTTTATTAGATGGTCAGCCTTTCCGTCTTAAAATTGGAGCATCCTCAAAGTTTACCGGTCGGTTACCAGCATTACAGACAGCTCATGATTGAAAATATTTTTTTGATATTTTTTGTCTTAAAAAACTGGTAAATTCTACATTATCTTAAAATTGGTTGCAAATGTGTATTAGAAGTGCTATGATTAAGATTTATGCCAAGTATTCATGCGGAGGTACAAGACTTTGGTGACGAAGATGAAGCGAATTACGAAACCGACAAAATAAACAAAGAAAACATAAGCGAGTTCTGAATTTTTATTGCTAACCAAAAATCAGAAAAATACATAACATACAACAAAATACGACAAGAAAACCCTCTGCAAGGTTTGGTTGAAAGAAAAACGAGTAGAGAAAAGTAAAATACGTACTTTTTTCCTCTGCAAAACTTTTGTAAAAAAGAAAAATGGCGTAGCGTACAAACTTGCAACTCTTCCATATTTTTAACTAAGCATTCAGCGGCACCTCAACACGAAGGAGTCAACGGTTAATTTACAAACAGACGACTGCTTTAAACTTTTAAACTTTCTTGAGAGGTTTTTGAAATCCTGATGAAAGTATTACTGGTCGAATACGGTAACGTTCACCATCCACAAGCCACCCGAGAACTGAGAAAGACTGAAGTGGACAACTGTTTCGCCGAAGAATAGTTTGGTGACCAAAAACAAGAAGCTTTGCAGCGTGTTACCGGGTGGCTGTTTACCTTACATGTTTTGTTTCGAGCCAGAAATACATCTCGACGTCTTCAGTGGGGCGACATTTCCTACGGAGAACAATTCTGAATGAGGCAAAGAAATTTTTGCATAGAAAGCGGAGAGAACATCCAAAGTCTGTTGCGGCCTGGACAAGTCTTCTGGAGGTTGAGTGTTTCGTCCCACTTCTCAAACACTTTACCATGAACGCTGTCCGGTTAAATACTAAAAAATATTCAAAAGCCATCATCCTGCAGCGATGAATGAACCAGAATCTTCATTCTACTTTACCAATAAACACCAGTTAAATCCAGGCGATAATATTTGGTACAAAAAGTCTCCCTTCGGGAAGAATGATGTCGGGAAGCTACTTTTAAAAGCTGCTCAAAACAGTTCCGTTCGCAGAACTTGTATTTCAAACTTAGTCGGTTCAGACTTAGCTGCGATTGTGTAGCTCAGGTAAGTGGTTGCCAGAACGTGAAAACTCTCGAGATTTATACAAATCAGCATCTCTTCAACTTCAACGAAGAATGTCGTTTACACTTAGTCGCTCCGCAAATGTCCTGACGGCAAGCGAATTCCCATACGTCTTTTGCTCATATTTATCAGAAAGAACCGAGAGAAAGCGTTGCTGCAACAGATGAACAGTTGGCAAATGCATATTCCAAGGAGCTAACTTTGAGAACTGCTGTTTCAAGTTATAAATTGTCCAGTTACTAAGATGGCCTCCAAAAGTGAAACCAGCTGCAAGCACGAAGAAAGCCATTTCGTTTGCCTGTCTTAAATGATTTACTGGCTTTACTGCTCAAATGATGTAAACAACGTCTGAGAGATCCATAAAACGGAAAAAAAGAACGAGACCAAACCGATTTGCTTCGAGACGAACCCAAGTGACCTAAGGTTTGGTCAACAACATACTAGTCCCCGAGCTTACACACGGCATTCTTGAGTGTGCGGAATCCATGGATATATACCGATATATGTTGTGCTTTTGTTCTCCGGATTTGTGTTTTGGTGTGTCGAGCTATCGACTTGGTCCTTCAAGTCTTCGTCAGGTTATGGTGAGGTATTTGCACGTGGTTTGTTTCTATCAGTTTGGTTCATGAGTCTTTGCGCGTGTAGGCGTTCCGAGCGTCTGATAGGTGGATTGGGCTGTAGGCTGTTCTCATCGGTGGATTCTGATGAATTGAAGTGATTGGTTGGTTCATGGATAGTAGGCTGTGAAGAGATGTTAGTTGGCTGTTCTGACGTATTTATGTAGGTTTTGCGGTCTTCGTTTCGGATTTTGAATCGGAGCTGGTGGTATGCTGCGGGAATGTCGATGTGTCTGTTAATTGCGGGTTTGTCGAGGCTGTGCCATGCTTCCTTAAATTCGCGTGCGTGTCTTGTGTTTGCCTGTCCTAGTACTTTTGTATCGGCCCAATGGAATCTATGGTCTGTATTTTGGACGTGTGCGGCTGGGAGCGATCGTGAGTCTTGTTGCTTGATTGCGTTTTTGTGTTCAGTTAGTCTTGAGTTAATTGTCTTCGAGGTTTCGCCAATGTAAACGTTGTTGCAATCACGGCAAGGGATCATATAAATTGCGTTATGTTTTTCAAGGTTGTAGACGGTGTCTTTATGTGTTGTGAATATGGATCTGAGTTTACTCGGTTTTGTATATATATACCTATATATATATATATATATATATAGCGCAGCCCCGTACTACAACGAAGCACTCAAAGCCAGCGGATTCAACGAGAAGATCAAGTACGAGCCACCCAAAAATCACAACCCCAACGCCAAACCCAACAGAAAGAGACACATCATCTGGTTCAACCCACCGTACAGCGCCAACGTCGGAACTAACGTAGGAAAAAAGTTTCTTCTGCTCGTAGACAAACACTTTCCAAAAGGACACAAACTTCATAAAATCTTCAATAGAAACTCCGTGAAGGTAAGCTACAGTTGTATGCCCAACATGTCAAACATCGTTAAGTCCCATAACCGCAAGGTCCTTCACCCCGAACCAGAAAACAACGCACCAAAATGCAACTGCAGGGAGAAAGAATTGTGCCCGCTCCAAGGAAAGTGCCTGAGCGAAAGCATCATCTACAGAGCAGAAATCACCAACGACAAGACCAGCGAATCCGTAAACTACATAGGACTAACCGAGCTCACTTTCAAAGATAGACTGTACAAACACCGAAACTCCCTGAAACACCGCAGCAAGGCAAACTCCACAGAACTCTCGAAATACGTTTGGAATCTACGCGACAGTAACCTTCACAACACCAACATACGATGGTCCATCCTCGACAAAGCTCCAACCTTCCGAAATGGGTCCCAGCGATGCAACCTTTGCCTCACCGAGAAGTATCACATAATTTTCCAAAATATCCCACTCCTAAACAAAAGAAACGAACTGCTGTCGAATTGCCGTCACATCAACAAATTCCTCCTCCGCAACTATAAAGACACACCGCCGGACAATTAACAAATTCCCCTAATTCCTGAAGGATGATGCCACCAAATTCCTCTAATTCCTGAAGGATGACGCCATCGCGCCCCGAAGAGCATAAAAGGGACCACGTAGTTAAATGTAATTAGTCGTCTGATGATCGCGTAAGCGTGAAACACAGTGTAACGACAGTTGCCCAAAGCTATAACTTAATAGACTATATATATATATATATATATATATATATATACATGTATATATATATATATATATATATATACATATATATATATATATATATACGGATATATTACAACTTCCAAGAGAATCGAACCCATACCGGGCAAGTAGAGAAAAACTCTACTTGACCGCGGCTAGAAGTTGTAATATATCCTTATGTCTTCTTACCCAAGTGGTTAATCTCACACTATTAGTTCATATATATATATATGAACTAATCGTTCATACATATATGAACATAGATACAGAATGCGAAAATTTTTCTTCCTAGTCACCACGCGTGTAAAAGGACTCCACGCACGTCGAAATTAGTACCCTCGCACCGCGCTTCGCGCGTTGGGCGAGGAGATTATTTTAGCATTCGCTCTTGACTACGTAGCAGATGAGTATTACGCAACCAGTGTAAGATACCAATTGGCTTGCTACAATATTTTAAAACTAGCGATTTCCACCGTGGCTGACCGTGGCTTCCACCAGTGTTTAATCACCAGATCTTACCCTGTGATTGGTGGGAATATCCTCACAGTGGCAGAAATTTTCTATTTTTAGTATTGACCGTGGCTCCCGCCATTTGGGCTCGTTCACTCGCCAGCTTTATTGTCGCATCTGCAGTTCGGTACCCAGTCGGAAATCATCGTTTTATTCTCGGGTCACCAGCTGCCTTAAAGCGAATGCAGGCACGTTAAACTTCCAGAGTTGCGAAGATCCTTTGGAAAAATCCCTTGAAAAACTTGCATTAGGCGATGACTGATCAATTTAATGTTATAACTAATAAGGACATTTACTGTCCGAGCTACAATTATATTTTCCAGTAATCAACACAAATTAATCTTTGTTTTATTATCACTGTAATTTGAAAATTTTGATCGTAGCGTTAGCCACAGTTGCACCCCTCTAGATCTGCCCCTGCTCGTGCTACTAATTTTTTCAAATTACAAGTCGCACGAAAAGTAGAATCAGGTTCTACTTTTTGCAGCACATTTCGACAAGTTGGATAACGTTCGCTTCGTATGATACCCTTCATGCAACTTGCAACAATTTTTTTTTTTTTTTTTTTTTTGGGATGCAAGTCGCATGAAAAACTGCAGCGTGTGACATTACCTTCAGATGATGAGCCCAAGTACAACTTCGTATTTCATACAAACTCTTTCCCGGCGGGATAAGACTTCTATTATTTTACTCTAGCTATCGCCCCACAACTTTATTCGTCAAAGGGGTAGCTACCTCCGGGAAAGTGTTCATACTATTATTAACATATCGTGGCTGCCGCTTAGACAGCACATATGTCGAACTTGCCTAAGATATCTCCGAGCTCCCACGTTTACAACATATATCACGTTAATATCATTATCATGATATCGTGGCTACCTCTTAGGCAGCATATAAGTCGAACTTCCACGTGAATTCGCCACCTGAGTCTCGGTAACTCAATGGTCAGAGTGGACAACACTCGTCTCACATGTGACAAGGGTAACTTTAATCAGGTAACTGCACGGATCCGGAATCGAACCCTAGTCACAAAGGGGAGAGACCCGTGCACTACCACTGTGCCACCAGCACCCCCTGAAACTCACCGTAGTGAAACCCTGCAGCATTTGAACGACACAACTAATGGAAGGTTTGAAACTAATGTTTTGAATGTGGGAGTTTGGACATTATCATAGATAATGGTTGGATGTTCGCGAAGCTCAAACTTCAGAAAAATGATTTCTGAGCCCCAGACGGGGATCTAACCTGCAACCTTCTGATAATCGATGAGACGTTCTAACCATTAAGCTGCCAGGACTCAGTTATGTTCATTGCGACTAATGTCTTGACGTTTTGTCTCAATGAACATCACTAACATTATCATCACAACATCAACATTGGCTGCTGCATAGTCAAACTTGCTCCTGAGCTCGCCGTCATAAGAAAACTGCTGGTTCGATCCGCGTCTGGAGTTAGGTAATCGTTTTTCCGGGGTTTAAGCACGTAGAACTTCCAGCATTTATCCATAATGCAATGTTTGATCATGATACCCATTTTTCTTATAACTCTTACTCCTGCAATTACTATTACTATCACGTACTATTAGTATTACTGTTACTATTACTATTATTACTACTATTATCATTGGTTTTTTATTAACATTATTGTTATTACTATTGTTGTTATTATTGTTTTTCCACACAGTCGATTTAAATAAACTGGAATAAAACTAGGAGCAATTTGCTGCCCGCATCCTAAGGTCCTGGAGTTATATGTCCTTCATGTCCATAGCCCTTCCTATGATTCTTGCCGTTCCAAGTAATACTTTCTTTTGCAGCATTACAACTTGTATTACAGTCCCAATCTTTTCCAAAAACCCTTCAAGTCTTTTTGATACCGTTCCCAGGGCACCAACAACTATTGGTATGACTTTCATTTGATTTAACGTCTACATTCTTGATATTTCCATTTTCAAATCCTAATACCTCAAAATTTTTTCCAATTCCTTCGTTCCCACCCTATTATCTCCAGGTACCGCTATGTCAATAATACACGCTGTCTTCTTTTCTTTATCCACTATAATTAAATCAGGTCTCCTGTGTTCTATTTCATGGTCACATTGAATATTGAAATCCCACAATAACTTATGATGACTATTTTCTAACACTTCTTGTGGCTGGTGTTCATACCATTTGTTTGCATGTTCCAAATTGTATTTCCTACACAATTCCCATTGGAATTTAGGGCCTACATTGTCATGTCTACCCTTATACTCCCCTTGTGCTAACTTACCAGATGTAAAACGGTTTCTCCTTTCTGACCCGCACATTCTACACAAAGATGAGCTTATTGTTTTATCAATATGGAATTTAACATAGTTTGTTCTTATAGCTTGCTCTTGGGCCGCAAAAATCAACTCCTCAGTAGTAGCTTTCAAGTCCGCTTTTGTGACCCACTCCCAGGATTTTTGTTTCTTTACATCATCACCATGATCTCTCACAAATTGTCCATGCATCTTTTTCTCTCTCCATATTCTGTCCTGTTCTTCCTCTTCTATTCTTTTATGTTCTCTTGGCTGAATACAATCCGCGGTTTCTATTATATTCCCTGCCCTCAACCCCTCCAGAAATTACTCAACACTGTTTAACATGCCGCCCTGTACTGTTTTTCTCCCTTCAAATGCAGCTTTCAGTACTAATAAGTGCACGTCTACCTCTTTTCCTTGGTATATAAATTCTATTAACATATGGTGCAGTTTATTAAACTTCAGTATGCCGTACATAAAGACTCATAGGGCGCACTGCGTAACCTATGAGTTCTACAATATTTTTACAATTCTAAGTATTATAAAGTAGCTATTCACAAATATCGAAAAAATTAAGGATATCGAATAAAATATATAAATAAAAACAAAATTACAATATAATATAATATAATTTAAGAATATCTTTGAATGTTTGCACCTGAAAATAAAGCTCATATAATGTCCTCAATGTTCAACTCTTCGAAAATTTCTAAAAAAAACCTCTAATTATAGTGTTCATGTTATAATCTTAAACATCATTGCAATATTCAACGTGCTTGACACTACTGATTTCTGCATATTTCGCACCACATCTTTCGTCTTTTTTCCAAGCAACTTCCGTAACTCGTCTTCCATACTCCTTGACCATCCTCCAAGCACGTCCATGATAATATTATACTGGTGGACTGTATATCCAGGGTATCAATCTTGTAACTCCCAACGTAATGGACCATACTTCTCTCCATCTTTCTTTTCTCTATTTTCTATCCACGGGCAACGCATCTCCAAAACTACTACTTCCCTGCTTTTGTGGTTCACTATCTTTGCATATATTCTGTTGGCTTGCAATTGATGATTCTCCCCATACGTTGGTATGTCCCACAAGGCTTAGACATCCTCCGAGATGTATTCTGGTCTAGGCTTGATTGGTGAGTACCATGCAGGTATACTTTCAACCAGTTGTAACTCTCGTAGCAGTTCAAAGTATAACACTTTCAGTGCATTGTTGTGTCTTGCCAAATACTTGTTTTGGGCAACGGCTGAGCATCCTGCTAACACGTGAGCTACGCTTTCCGGTGCCTTGTTGCACATACGACAAGACACGTCACTTGACTGTGATGTTTTAATTTTCTTAACTTGGTATAACTTTGTTGGTAGGAGCTGTTCGTATAACTCATACATACCAGCAACTACATACGTTGGGCATGACGTCCATTCGCTTAGCCATGAGAAACAATTCTTAGTGCTTATGCTACCATCATTCCATCTCATTGTGTGTAGCTTTCCCTGCCACGCTTTATCCCGCACTGTCTTTACCAGCTGTTCTTCGTACTTTAATCTTAGTAGTTCCTTTGCCTTTGTTGCAGTCACCTCCTCTCCATCAACTTTGCATACCATTGGTTCCGGGTAGACAAGTCTCAACGTCAGCCCAAGTTCTTCACTATACCTCATGGCCTCTGTAATTAGCGATTGATGCCTCAATACGGCAGAACGTTCTTCAAACTCTCTCATGATTTTCATGCTAGGATCACTGTTTGAGAACAGTTTCATTGCTGCCTTAATCTTCGTGATCTTGTACTCTCCCTCTACTGACTGCAGGCCACGCCCACCTTTCTTTCTGGACACATACAATAGAGCGCTCGATGATGCTGGGTGTTTTCCTCCCTTCGTTACAATGATTTTCCGCGCTTCTCGATCAATCCTTCTTAATTCTGTCAAAGGCCAATGCTGCGTCCACATAGGGTACTTTAGGACTGCTAGTGCACATTGATTAGAAGCAGCCATGCGATTGGCATCTGATAACGGGCTCGACCAAATCACCGACATTCGTTGTAGATATGTCTTCTCAGCACACTCCAGCGTTCTCTTCTCTTCTCTTGGCGTACATTTTCGAGGATTTCGAGGAACTTGTACTGTGAATCTTCTTTCAAGGGTTGTATCACTACTGTATCGCTGACTGTTATTCCAGGACTCTCTTGCTTCATCTCACCTCGTTTCACGTGGATTACATTGCACTTCTTAGGGTTTAGCTGTAGACCAATGTGATTCATACAACTGTTGGCGTTCTTCAATATACAGCTGAGTTTCCTTTCAGACTGAGCATAGACTTTTAAGTCATCAATATACAGTACATCCGTTATCTTAGCGTTGATTGATTTAGACATCTTGTATCCCTCTGTCGCAGCAAGTTTCCACGCCAAAGGGTTTAAGCACAACGTGAACAATCTGGGGCACAAGGCTTCTCCTTGTGGTAATCCTCTTTCGAAACTGATGATGTTAGATGTCTCGTTGCCATTCTTTGTTTGTATGGTAACTCTGGTGTTCCAACATCTGCACAAGTTCTTAATAGTAGCAATCAACCAGTTTGGAAATCGATGTACTTCCAGTACTTCAACCAGATACCGATGGTCCACTGTATCATAGGCCTTTCTCACGTCGATCCACGCTGCGCTTAGATTTCTCTTTCTCCGGTGACAATCCAAGGCCACCATCCTATCAATGAGTAGGTTATCTACAGTCCCACTTCAATTCTTTCTCGCATCGCGTTATTGGCCTTCCATCAGCTCGTTCAAATCCAGATGTTTCTCAATGGGCAGTAGTAGACACGACGTGAAAAGTTTGTATACAGTGTTCAAACGTGTTATTGGCCTTTGATTTTCACTAGTGAAGGGCCCAGGTTTTGGTGTAAGAGTTGTTCGTCCACCCGCGAACCATTCAGGGTATTCCTTACTTGTGTTAGCAATCGATTGGAAACATATTGCTAGATCGTTGTGCAATGAAAATGCATTCTTCCACCAAAAATTCACTATCCGGTCGGGGCCTGGGGACGACCAATTCTTCTTCCTTCGGATGACTTTAACTGCTTCATCTACATCTAACAGCCACTCTGTCTCAGTTGATGCTCTTACGCGTTTATGTATCGCACTTTTAATCTTCATTAGCCACTTTGCTGATGGGTTCTCTGTGCCTTTTTGCCCCCACAATTCTTTCCAAAAACCCGTGGCTTCTCCGACATCGTCAAAAAGCTGTTTTTCCTGTTGCGTATGTTCTTTGTTCTTGTAAACTGGTCGTTCGTTGTTTTCGTGATGTTTTGCTAAATCACTCAACGCAGAATAAACCCTCGAAGGATGAGTTCTAAATTGATTATTTAATGATCTTGATTGTTCTTGCTTCTTTTTCCTTATTTCCTCTTCATCATCATTATTATTATTATTATTATTATTATTGTTATTGTTGTTTAAACTTATCTACACATGGTGCCCTTTCACTCTCGTGATTTTCAAAGAGACGTCCGTGCTAATAAAATTCATATTAATCACAACTTCACATCATTATTCCAGCCTTCGAAGTGTTTATTAAGTAAGGTTTTGAACAAATGAGTGGACAGTTTGTCATAATTATTGATGATTAAAATTGGAAGATTATTTCATGCTAATGCTTCACGGTACGAAAAGCTGGTTTTTACGAAGTTTGTTATAGGCTTTCCAAAACGAAGTATACGATCATTATTTCTCAGTTGACAAACCTCGTTGTGACTAATAACGAACAAATCTGAAAGGTAATATGGTGTGATACCTTGCAAGGCCTTGAAAGTCATAGAGTCATCAAGTTTTTCCAAAATTGATTTTTTGATCCCAATTCTGTTTTTCAAATACCTCGGTAGATCTAAGTTCGTAATTCAATCAATCACTCCCGCCATTTGAGCCACTTTAACGGCTCGTGTTTGTAACTTGAATAACTTGTCAATTTGTGTACTGTTACCGACGTTCCATATTGTAGAGCAATATCGGAAATGGGATGAGACGAGTGAAATAAACATATTTAGTAATTCATCTTTTTTTCTTTTCCCCTTTCATAGATAATTATGTTTATGTTAGTTGTTTCTACTTCAACTGTTCATCCACTACTACTCCGAGAACTTTCTTTTTTTTTTTTTTATTGATATTGGTTAAAATTATATGGAGTAGCAGAAATTGAACTGAAGTGGAACCCAAACATGTAAAACAAGGAATATGAACATGCAACCACCCCTTGCCCACCTTTTTGTCGTATTTTGATTTTAAGGGATTATTTTCTTCGTATTTTTTAAGTCGTTGGGGGTCATCATTCGTAAACGTTTTTGTTTCAAGTGTGGAAATCACCACTGGAAATTACAAAAGGCGAAGTTGTAAGTTAAACGTGGCAACCAGCAATGAAAATATAAAAAATAGCTTTTGCAGGTCCAATGTGTCAGTGGCCAGAGGTTTAAAGTACTGGAATGGTTTTGCGATTTCTGAATCCTGGTTTCCATTCCTGAGCGCAGCATTGGCTCCTCGCACCACTTTCTTTTTTTCATTCTAAGCTTATTCTTAATTTTTCCTCTTCGTCTTATTTACTTTTTGTTTACTCTTTCAATTAACCAAAAAAATCAAATTCACATAAACAGAGATTTTTTTTAATTTTTTTTTTTGGTTCGAACTGGAAGATTTACTGTGAAATGTTGTGGTGATTACCCAGACTGCTTCGAAATATTTTAAATGTTTTGTTTGCATTTTTTTATTTCAGTGGTTAGTTGGACATTGTTACATTCAAATTTTAAAGGGTATTAATTTTAAGTATTTTAGTAATTCTGTTAGCAATTTTGATGTCAACTTAACTAAGTGGTGTTGAAGAACGGATATAGTTATGAATTATTTATATCGCGTGGTGAATCTCTCCAACAATTTACGTTGTGCTGTCTGTTTCGGAAGAAATTATGCTTCTACCAATGTTTTTGTTTTTTGGGGTTTTTTATTGGGTTTTTTTACGTTTTTTTTTCCTGCGGGAATGGTTTTACTTATAATCCGATAACAAGTTTGTGGTACCATAAGGTATAGTTACGTATGATTAGAAAGTTGCTCTTCGGTACTCAGAAGATTCTCTTTTTCCATAAATTAATTAGTTCGAACCACCATTAATACCTCTTTTATGGGAGTAAACATGGGTGGTTCAGGTGTGAACTTCTTCCCTTGTAGTCAGCCTCTTAATTCATACATTTTTAAAATACGTTGTTTCCTATTTTTTTAATTTCCATGTTGTGTATTTAAGAGAGTTTCCTGTCTGATGTAGCCTTGATATATTAGCTTGATTGCCAATGTTTTTAGTAAGCTTTCAAAAAACTAACCAACTTATTTCCATATTTATAGGATTTAATAATACATGTGACCTGTCAGCAGTGTTAGGAATCCTCGCAAATGCGTCTGTTTTTCTTGCTCGTATTCAAACCAATGCAAACGATGTACGCTCTGACGTGAGAAATAAGTGGGGTCATTGCAATTTTGACCACTGGACTGCTGCGGAGTACAGCAATTGTTTTCAGCTGATGGAAACATTAGTTCGTTCTCTGGGGCTTCCAAAAGGCGACGAAGATAAAGAAGTTGACGACCTTCATGACTGGGAGACAATGGGTTAGTAAATCTGATGTCCAACATTCGTAACCGGTTACGTGTTGATGAGGGTTGTATCTGGGAAAGTCTTCGCAAAGTTTGCTGAGGACTCATACGCAGTCGCTTTTGTGTTCGAGGAATAGTTAAATTGGATTTGAATAAAGCGGGGGCTGATTGTGGTGGGATAATAAGAGGGGCAAAAATGGCGGCTTGGACAAAAGGCTACGAGTAGCAAATAGTGTTGTAAATGAGACTAATTAGCTTTTTCTCATAAGAATGTTGTAGTAACTGCATTTACCTATCCAGAAATGGAATTTTGTTCCAATTTACCACCATTCATGGTCTAAATATTCCTTCACTCGTTGACGTTGCTGTTGCTTCAGTGGGAATCAACTAACCAATGACTCCACGTCACATGTATAAGAAGTAACCTCTACCTTATCGTCGGACCAAAATTTGCTCAAAGAACATTCAGGAAATTATAGACTTCAAGAGTAATCTTCTGAAAATATCTACTGATGTCAGGATGAGAAAAATCGAAATAACTAAAACTTTGTTGGAATAATGTTCAAGTGGGAAGTATTAGTTATGCCAAATTTCCAGGTCGAGTAGATTAGAACTTCATATGTAATACGTGAATTTTTTGTATTACAGTCCTCTACCGCGGTTCGGAGAGCATTTATGATCATATTCTTTGCACGTTCGATAAATTGCGAAACCTAATTGTTAAGAAATTTATAAGTATATCATTTGAAAAAGCAATTAATTTAAGACTGTTAAACAAATTTTTTCCTGATTTTAGTTGAAGAAAAGAATTTTTGAATGACGTTTGAATTTAAGAGAAATTTTCGCAATCAATAAATTGGTAAATTAGCGGTCAGAATTCCACGTTTTAATTCGAAGCGCGAGTTGAAAGATCTCCACACTGCCATAAAGCAACGATTGTTCTTTAAAATGGCTGGGGGCGTAAAATTTTTGGGCAGCTTTAACCAAGGAATTTTGATGGGCTATGCACAGTATTCACTAATAACATTCGAAGATCGTGCTAGCCACAACACTTTTGTGTTAATCCAGAGTAGAGGGGCATTTAAAAGTTTTCCGGGATTTAAAGACTATTTTGAAAAACCTTTGACAATCGATTGGCTTACGGTTAACTACTTAACTCTGCGGGACTGTATTTGTTGTCCTTTAAAAACCATATGACACGGTTGATCACAGTTGTTTGCAAGCAAAGCAACCCTGCTGTGTTATCAAGTGAGGGATTTTGAACAAGTCGTTAAGCTGTATTGAACATAAAGACAAAATATCCAGGAAAGAAATGAAATTTTTAGAGTTATTGTCACTATCCGGTGTCATATGAGCCCTCCTGTGATGATGCCAACGAGCATAACACTAGCAATGACAATGACAATAGCGAATAACAACAACAATGATGACAATGACGATTATCATTATGTGGATGGTGGTGATAATAATAATTGCCTTAACTTGCCTTTGTATTGGAAAACATTTTCTAATTTGTCTTCAGAAATGCTTCGGCCTATCTATCTTCTTTCATGAAACTGGTCGGTTATTATTTGATTTGTGGACTCGAATGCGTTGGGTCAAATTATTACCAACTTTGCGACTTCACAGTAAAGCTAATGATACTCTTCCTCATTTTGACGAACCAATTTCAGGAGGAAATCAGGTTTACTTTTTTTCTTTTTACGTCAGAAATTAAACAAGGATAATCACTGCCCTTTAATTTTTCTTAATTAAAGCGGAAGTCGTTTGGTAGTTCTCACTTATTTACCTTGTCAATGTGTGAAGTCTATCTGGGAATTTATATGCCTAAAGTTAAATGTTAGCTGATAGTCGTGTTAAAGAAAAAGCAATTAACCGTTAAAATCGAGAAATTGTCGACAGTCGAATACTCTTTGTTCCACCAAGACACTCAAACCAGCACAATCCAAGAATCCAATGAGGGGACTGAGACATAATGCGATCGGCAAAAAGAAATTGAAAGGTTACTCAGCTGATGTGCATCAAGTTAAACTTTTTTGGTTAATGGCAGCTGTAAGGAATACCAAAAGTAAAAAAACAATTTAATTTAGATCAATTCTGATCAAGTCGATTCGTGTAGTACCATTGACCATGATTTTCAACTGCAGACCCCGTGCTTTCGGATTTCTAAAATTTATCTGGAGTAACACGCCGTTGTTTAAAATACTTCCTGTAAGACGACCCGTAAAAAATCAGTACAGTGCACGCTGTCAGACTACTGTATATCGATGACTAACGCAAATTGTTGCGTCATAAATTGTGCCGTGTTACGTCACCTAAACTCTCTCCCGGCGGGATTAACCTTCCATTATTTCACTCAAACACCAGACGATTTTGCTCGTCTTTAGGAAAGGTACTGCCAGGAGAGCGTCTATGTACAATACTGTTACGGTTCTGTCTGTGAAGACTATGAAGTCATCTTCGATCTAGTGACTCCCTCCACCTTAACTACCGGTAACTTTTGCTTAAACTGACAGCAGTAGGAGCGTGCAACTAGAGTATGATGATTTCGACTTGTTTTGAAAGTATGTTCCCCGTAACGTATTTAATCAACTAAAATCGTGTTAAGCAGCAACTAAAGGTTTTATTTACTTATGTAGATTGATTGATTGATTGACTGACCAACCGACCGACCGACCGACCGATTAATTCGTTGGTTGGCTAGCTGATCGATCGAGTGATTGGTTGGTTGGTTGGTTGGTTTGTTGGCTGAGCGATCGATTGGTTGGTTGGTTGGCTGGCTGATTGATCAATTGGTTGGTTGGCTGGTTGGTTGGTTGGTTGGTTGGTTGGCTGGTTGGTTGGCTGATCGATTGATTGGTCGGTTGGTTGGCTGATCGATCGGTTGGTTGGTTGGTTGGTTGGTTGGTTGGTTGGCTGGGCTGGCTGGCTGATCGATAGATTGGTTGGTTGGCTGACTGGTTGATCGATCGATTGATTGGCTGGTTGGTTGGTTGGTTGGTTGGTTGGTGTGCTGGCTGATTGACCGATTGATTGATTGGTTGGTTGGTCGGCTGGCTTATCGATCGATTGATTGGTTGGTTGGTTGGCTGGCTGGTCAAGTGATTAATTGATTGATTGATTTGTTCATTCATTCATTCATTGATTTCATAGGTGTGCAGCTGTGCATGGGATGCCCAGTGGACAAAGATTTAATGAATATTGTCAGCATTGAAGTTAATAATTTGCAACAAAACGTGGAAGAGATGAGGAAATCTAATAGCGATGAAGCGAACAAGATAAGTGATTCCCTTCAAAATATCAGAGATGAAATTCAGAAATTTAAGAAACGTGTGACTGATATTGAAAGTAGAATGGAGGTCGAACGAAAGGAACAATTAGAGAAAAACGAAACTTTCTCGTGTGAAATTTCAAATATTTCTGACGACTTAACAAAAATAGAAATACGCCAAGATACGAATGAAGGAAAGATTGCATCGCTAGATGAAAATGTAGGTAACTTAGGGACAACAGTATCTTCCATACAAGACCGCCAAGTTACTTTTAACTCCCGGGTAGGGACCTTGGAAAAAAAGCAAAACCAGCTGGATTCTAGGGTTAAGGCACTAGAGGATAATTTTGATCCCTCAGACAATACTAACGCTTTTCAAGTACCTAGTCGGAATCCTTGCTTTTGCGGCCGCAATGTTGAGCTAGGAGTCATTGCAGGACAATTAAAAAACACTGAGAATAGTTGTGCGCACGCAGCCATTTGCGGGCTTGGGGGTGTTGGAAAAACGTCTCTCGCAGTCGAGTTTCTTTGGCGACAAAGAAAAGAATATCTTGGCGGTATTTTTTGGATTTCCGGTGAAAATAATAATCTTTTCGAGATTTCCCTTAGCGAGATAGCTCGCCAGATTGGCACTTTCGAGAAAGATTTTTCTAATTTATTATCAAGAACTCTTCAATGGTTGCGAAGGCGTGATAAGTTATGGTGTTTAATCATAGATAATCTTGACGACCTCGAGATGTCTGGAAACATGCGTAAGCTGCTCACCGGGCACTGGAAACAAGCAGCTCGTGGACATATCATCATAACCACCAGAAGAGAGCCTATGGAACTCGAAGAAGAAACAGGAATCGAAGAAGCGTTTTGCGTTGAGTTGAAATGCCTGACAGAGGATGAAGGTCTACAGTTCTTACGAACACGAACTGGAAAAACTGATGGAGAAGACGGTGAGATCTGTGAGCTAGTCAGAGAGCTTGGTGGACTTCCCCTAGCACTTGATCAAGCTGCGGCATATATAAGATGGGTTCGTCAGCCCGTGAAAGTCTACCTAAAGAAATACAGAGAACAAAAAGTGCTGCTTTTAAAGAAGAAAAAAGCCCGGCATTTTGTAGAAAATACCTCACCTGATCGGCTCGCTGTCCACACGACGTGGCAATTGAATTTTGATTACATTAAGCGGATCTCAGAGGAGATGGATCTTGGAAGAACCCCCACACTTGTAATGCAAGTGTCTGCCTTTCTTGGTCCCGACGATATTCCTTTTGAAGTGATCAATGAAAGTATACTAAAAGATGAATGCTCTAACACCATAAGCGGTTTGCTGGAACAGGCTGAGATAGTGTCCCTTCTTACTAAGTTTTCTCTTTTTCAAAGATACGGTATAAATTCTTTTAGTGTTCATCGTCTAGTACAAGAGGTGATCCGTACTCGCATGGAGAAAGAGCAAAAAGAAAGCGTTCTTTCCAGCGCGATACAAGTCCTTCATCATGCTTTGGCAAGCACACGCTCACCGGCTGCAGTGTGCGAAAGTTTCACTGAAGATGCTGTTTTTAGTGTTGAGAATCCTCCTTCGTTACATCTCTGGGGAAAGCTGGCCTCACATGCTACATATTTACAAGATCATTTGCGAAAGTTTTCTTTGGATCATGGAGAATCAGTTCGTAAATTGTTACACACAGAAGAAACTGTGCGTGTATTCAACGAAGCGGCAGTATTTTGTGGCGTTTCTCAACAAAAAATCAAAGCTCAAGAAATTCAGGAGTTGAAACTGGATTTTCTTGTGCATCTTGAAGAGTCTGCATCAATGGAAGATTCCAAAGTGCCGAATTATTTCGTTGATATCCCATTGAAAGACAGGGATTACAAGCTGATATCCTACTGTATGAGACATTCTCCTCAAGAAAATGACGCTAAAGCCAAGGCTGGTTCTCAAAAGAGAACGGAGGAGGAAGCAAATCAACTCAGAGAACAAGGAAACCGTGCAGTAAAAAGGAAAGACTTTAAAGAGGCTTTAGAGCGTTATTCTGAGGCAATTAACGTGTCATCTGTTGACTATCGGCTGTTCAGCAACAGGGCACTCTGTTATTTAAAACTTGGTCAACCAAAGAAAGCATTAGACGACTGCCAGGTATGCCTCTCCATGAAACCGTTTTACACCACAGCCTTGCATCGCAAGGCCTGGGCCCTCGATGAACTTCTTAAAAGTGGATCTAATTACTTGGCAGGACATGTAAGGGCGGCAGCAGCAATAGCTATTCACTTCGATTCCAATTTATCCCATGACAAAAAGTTTTGTCAAATGTTTCCAGAAGTGCACTACAGAGAAATACATGATGAAGGACATTTGGCTTTTGTTTTAATGACCGCGCAAGGAAATGAAACTCTCCTTTTGCACGAAGGAGTCTATAGTTTGGCTCAATTTGTTGCTTTAAGTGACCTTCAGATTGTTGGTCTAGGACCAGCAGTTATTTTGACTTTTACCAAAACCTTTTCGGTTTTCAATGCGAGATGCTATTTTGAGAATGTAGTTTTACCCAAAGGAAATCGTGCTCTAACATGTGCAGGGAAAGGAGCCGTTCACTTTAATGGCTGTAAAATTTCAGGAGGAGACACAAGCTGTGAGGACTATCCCGAATGTAACGGAGGTCCAGGATGCATAGCTCCATCGTTAGGAAAGCTACCTTGCGATCGTACTTACAAATTTGGAGACTCGAGGGAAAAATCTGGTATTAGAGGTTACCCTGGAGTCCAGATTTGGGATGGGAGCTCCGCATATCTCGAATGCTGTGTTATTCACAACTGTGGTGGTGGAGGCGCTCTGGTTGTTGGCGAAGGTTCTCACTTGATGGTCACAAAATGCGAGCTGTACAAGAATCACCAAGCTGGTTTAGAAGCAAGGGAAAGAGGGAAACTTACTGCGTCAGAGAATAAGATATTTGACAACGGTTTTCATGGTATCTTGATCGGGCCTGATGCAGGAGAATGTGATGTCAGTGATTGTAAGATCTTCGAAAATGCGTACGAGGGCATTCCTGCCGTGAAGAACAAGAACAAGTTAGTGATACATAACAACGATATACATCATAACAGACCCTTCGGTATTTCGTTGGATCACAATTCTCAACTGTTGATCCGCAACAACAAGATATTTGAGAATGGCTTCTGGGGGATCCTCGCCAAATCCCGTACGTCAGCACACATAGTCGGAAATGTTATCTCTGGAAACAAGTGTGGTGGCATTTTCATTGGTGTTAATTATTCAGGGCGAATTCTATTAGAATCAAACATTGTCAGAGATCACAGTGGTCCGTGGCTTGAGTATCAAGACTTCAAAGGTAACATTCCGACTGAAAACAGTTTACTTACCGGTGAAAATTCTGATTGCGAGTTTTTTCCAATTCCTACCGGAGAAAAGGAAATTTACTCTAAGCCACCAATTCTTAACGGAAACAAAGAATTTAACAATGAGGAAGGGATGTATCATCCTAGAGAAGTGGTTGAACGAATCCACAGTGGATGCACATATTGCCATAGCGTAAAAGGTAATGGGGTATTCCTCCAGAAGTGCCCTAATTGTAACATTGCGTCTTACTGTAGCGAAGAATGTCAAAGTAAGCACGAACCCACACATATCCCTTTATGTTCAGCGCTGAGAAGTCGCTACTCTGTGACAGTCGATATCATTCATTTAAAAGCTGAGCCCGGTATGATACGAACATTTGGCACTCATTTAAAAGGCATTGGTGAAGGCCCTAAACCAAAGCATAATAGTCGGGAAAGGTTTATCGTCAAGATTCAAACCGTCTCTCTGAATAGCCACCCTTTGCAATTAATGCGTGTTTACGATAAAAGTCTTACCGTAGACTGTTTCATCCAAAGCCAAGAAATCTTCAGCGTGATAATGGAATGTGGTGTCCTTGGTGAACTATATAAATTGACAAGCAAAAAAGTATTTTTCTGGGCAATGTTTGCTGAAAAAGGGGAGAAGCTAACAGTTTTCCTGGATCACTTGGCTCCTTATCAGGAGTGGTAAATGAGTTTGTACATAGGAAAGATTTTTGGTAATCTTGCATGCAGACCCTATTCTTTATGCGTATTTATCAGGAGATAACTTTGAATTTACGATTATAGATCCACGCGTGTCGTGGAGGCACTGTTTGGTGAACTGTCGTGGAATTAGCACATGGAGGTTACTATTACGTGTAGTTCTGCGTACTTGTTCCGTTTATCTGATGTAACGGAACCGTTGTTTGTAGACTAAACAGAACGCAGGATTGTCGGTGGCAACAAGCTGACTTTTTTAATTAACGTAGTCTTCTGAGTGTACAAGAGTCTTCGTCTTACAGATTTACGGCAATCTACCTCAGTAAGCACGGCTGAAGTCACTTGAATACAACATATGAATACTTATTCTCCTACTATTCGAGGTTACACTCACTTCTTTACATCCTTATCCGTAATCTAGTGTTCTAGAACGTCGTAAAAACCTATACCTAGTATGTGATCTATGCCCTTTACGTAAGATTTTTATGACATACGATTACACATCTTCAGAGGTCGAGAATATACTGCAGTGTTATGGTTGACTAGTCGTGGAAAGTTTCGGAAACTTCATATGCAATATCAGCGAATTAGGTGCACAATCATACAGAAAACAGAGGAAAACAATGTTGGTAACACCGTTGAATAATCTTTTTCCCACATTTCTTAGTGTGAGATACCGTAAAGCAGCCTACGTTGCACTGAGCAATCGCTAGGCCATGCGCCAGGGAAATTACAGCCTCTTCTAATTTATTAAAAAACCTAGTTCACACACCACTGTACAGTTTAACCCTTAACCTGATCTCCGCGCCGTGGATATCTTTAACAAGCATTTCGAAGGTTTCTACTTGTGTCCTCACGTTAAAGATTCGACTGTACATTCTACACCAAGTTGTCTCTGCAATGACGCACTATTCGACTTTTGCGACTCATCGTACTAATGGCTACGGTACTTTTAAATAACCACACTGTGAGGAGAATTGCATACTCATAACTACCCTGTGTAGCCAGTGCGAAGTTACTGCCATCATTTTAGGCGTCCTCCTTGGGTCTAAGTTCGTCGTCCAAGTCTGAAATGCGTGCACGAAAATAAACTACTGATAGAACATTTAAAAACAGTGAAATGTACTAAGGGACGTAAGCAAGTCCAAAAGTTTTCGAGTTCCCTAAAATTGTTTAGATATAGGTTAATTCGACTATGATATGAGTAAACTTGTCAGAAAGTCAAATTTGGTCAAAGCTAAAAAGTTGAGAATACAAATCCTCGCCAGGAATACTTATCTTGACCTCCACCAAAATTTGCCAAACTGCTCTTGTGGTTGTTGAACCATTCGGGAAAATTAGTGCTGGGACTACCTACATATTGTTTGCATTGCTATTTTACATCTAATAAGATGCGCCACTACTGCAATATTCTTATTGAACGTGTATAGTTCAATGAAGGTTTTTCACATTGTCTTGTCAATACGGTAAATACCCTGGTTTTCTTAAGAGTGGCAATGTTTTAAGTAACCGCCCATGTAATCACAATCACCCAAGTAAGGTCGCGAACGTAACGAAGTTCGCGATATGTTGAAACGGTCGATCAGGGAAAATCATGTCATTGGCCGAATAACACTAGTGAATGGGCTGAATGAAAATGGAAGTTCACTTCTTTTGAAATTGTATGACAGTTTTTGAACTTGGAAAGTTTGCTGTTTATACATTGATATATCTATTTGATACGTCTATTCATGAATATGCATAGGCATCATATATTTCAAAATAATTTCCAGTAGTTTTAGCCATGTACCAATCCCTGGTCTACCAAGCCTGACATACATACCATAAGCAATTCAAATGAAGAAAGAGCGGGAGATTGGAGATGTATATATAATACATGTATTGCAGAAATGCCGACAACGGAGGCTTTAAGCCATATACATCCCGAGCGGCCGAAAGCCCCGACGAATTTATCTGGCTTTAAGCCGACATTCGAGGTGTGTATCTTTCTTAAAACACGATTGAAGGTTTCCTTCGGGAAATGTTTAGCGACATAATTCGTTTTTGTTTTGAGAAGAAAAAAAAACATGTTTTGAAGTTGTGTTTCTTTTTGAATAGATTGTTGTCAGTTAGTACACGATCGCATCTACTTCAGGTGTAGTATATATACAGTCCCTTCAAGTTATGTCAGTCAGCTAATTAGTATATTAACCCCTAATTCCTCCGGGAAAACTCAAAGGTCGCCACCAGCATTCCAAAATGCTTTCTTTGTTCTTGATAGGTTCCTTGGAGGGATAAAACCCTCCAAAGAACAAAGAAAACCGATTTAATCGTGTTTTAATAAACCTTGGCAACTATCGAATAACCGATTAATCGGATTGCGTGATAAGCACTCCCAACAAAATACCACCAACCCTTGAAGCGAAAAGCGTGATATGTTATCGACAACATTCTGTCTGATGTCGAACCGCCTCTTCGTGTTGTAGTTATAGGTAAAGAAAGGAATTTGATTCGTCAACTAGTTGCTTTACGTAGCATTTTAACTAGAACAATAGAGAAGATAAAGTCTTGAAGCTGTTTTAACTGTACATTATGGTAATTACTGTTGAGATGTGATTGCTGTTAAGGCTGGTTTACGGTAAGATGTGTTACGTTCTTGTGGAAATTAAGAAACGAAGACGTAAGCGGAATCGTAAGCGCGACTGAAGCAGAATCAGAAGGACCACAAAAGCTCCTTTTTTTCTGCTTTCGTCTCGCTTCCGTCGCTTACGATCAGGTGAAAACCAGGAGAGCGGAATCGGAATCGAATGCGAAAGAATAAGGCAATCATAAATTTCGTTCCCAATTAAAAACAGAAAATGTAGTGGCTATCAAGGGCAAGTGTGCCATTTTGAATGAATACAGATCTCGGTCGCAGGCACAATGAATTTCATAGTATGAAATTTGATATTTTGATATTGAAACTGAAGTCTTATCCTATGACTTACCAGCGACTGCTACTTAGAGATTTTTCTAGTCGACAAGTCCAACATATCGTGAGAAAGCCTATGAGCGTTTGAAGTTTAAATAGAATTCCATTTATGGAGTCCGTCCTCTTGTTTTCCACTGGTTGATAAGTTTTTTCCCATTTCGACTCCGATTCCGCTACTGTCGCATCCGTCGTCAGTGTGTGAACCAGCCCTTACTGATTACCATAGTAAAAAGAAAAAAAAAAACAAACGATGAATTGATCCATAGATTCTAAGATGCCGTTCACACTAGAGTGAACAAATTTAGATCAATCCCAGTTCGATCAGAGTCCGAACCAAATTCCTAGTACTCACAAAAGCAGAAATCAGAGAATTGCCCAGCTAATTACGGGGCTTTTTTTTCGGACATTATTCCACCTCATTTTATAATAGATAATATAAAACTCCAACTCAATCTTAATAAAAAGCATGCGGTTAGTACACAGTTCGGCCGATTTTGGTTTGGTTTCCGTTTCCTGTAGAAACTGCTATAGACTTATCTCGGATCAATCCCAAACAAACTACTTCAGGTGGACTAGATTAGATCAATCTGGGATACATCAATCTTGGTTTGAACGTTCACCTTACAGGTACGTACTTTGCTTGGACCGATCTGGGATCAACTTCACGTCGATCTAACTCACTAGTGTGGACAGCCCGTACGTTAAATTTTATCGAAATTTTATACCTTTGTAATAACAAGTAATCTTGTAAAAAAAAAATGAGCATCTTTCAGAAATGGCTCCGTATATTTATGTAGACTATACTATTAAAAAGTTCTGCTTCTTTAAATAGTGGAAATGTTTCATCCATTAGTAAAGTTTTTTGTAGATAACCAATGATGTAAACACTTGTTTAAAATTTCGTAAAATAAGGACAAAAAAATACATTAAATTTTAGTTGTCTATAAGTTAGTGCAATGTGGCGGATTTTAGTGTTGAAATTCATTCTAGCTGTAATTAAGTCAGTGGCAATAAATTTTCTTATTATGGTCCGAATTTCTTATTCTTGGTATGTACACTTGAATACATACAGTTGAGTGGTATCTTGATAAGTTCCACCAATTGCCGTACGTACAGCAAAGTTAGTTTACTGTTCCTCGCTGAGCCAGTCAGAGCTCGTCATTTTAAGTTAGACCAATGAGAAGACATCCGTCATAAAACGTTTCTACTTGCAGACTTTCGATGTACTTGGGGTTTTATTGTTTGAGATCCAAAGAAACGAACGTAGATTCCCTAGCTATAAATACACAAATTTGGTAACTACTACTTTGACGTATTATGCACACAATTGGTCTAGATTAGAGGTTTCTAGACCTGATCGGCTCGAAAAATTGCTGAATATGTCATGCGTAAGTAAAGCCAAAGTTTTTCACCTAGTGAAACGATATGAAAACTATCGAGTTTCTAAGGTTTTTTTAACCATAGATACAGATCGAACTTCGGCTAATTTGTTACGTTTGTTCGAGAAACTTCCCATTAAATGCTTGACGGGTTTGACGAACGTTCAATCCGCCAAGGGTAAATGTCCATTTTGCCCCATTGCGTTGTATCGGTAGTTCTTATTTTGCCGGTTTAGATTCAGGGATATTTAAAACCTTTAAATACTGGACTGCGAAAGATATATTTTACAACTCAACTCGCTTTTAGCCCCAACCATGCATCGAATTGGTTCTGAATTGCTACAAAAATTCTTTTAGTCAATAAAAATTGAAAATTCTTTCATGTTCTTCACGAGAATACTAACGCCACTCTTTTTCCGAAATGGACATTGTGCTAATTTTGAGGAAGGAAACATTAAATGGCAAGATTACATCTTGCTTAACAATGGTTGGACCTCCTAAAAGTGGATAGACAAGCGGCGAAAATAGGATTTTCTTCTACCGAAACAAAAATTTGGTTAAGGAGGCGCTTCACCTTAACTTTTCGTCAGTTAGGATGGTGTTTCCATGGCAACCAAAGTGAAAATCAAAAAATGACTTACAGAGGCATAGTTCGATATTTAACCTTTTACCCGGGAAATTTTTATTTAAATGCATTCAATTGTGTGGTATGTTGTGGTGGGGCATCTTTAGTCAGTGAAAACTTTTCGTGGACAATGGTTTATTTGGTCTCATTATAATCAAGGCATTCAAATTGGGTAATATATTACTGCAACTTGTAGCTGACAGTCCATACTGTTCAAAAAGTGCAGGCTTTGCATATTTTGGGGCTAAAAAACTGTTAATTATCGATGGTCAAAATTTAGTCAATTTTAATGCCAAGTAAAGGTGAAGCACGCCCTTAACAAAGGGAATTGAGCCCACTATCTCTTGGTCAATGCAGACAGAATGTTTACCTTCTGACGAATGTGTATGGTGTTTCAATTCTATTTCAAAATCATTCTCAGGGAAACATGTAAAGAAAATTTTAACTCGAAACTTTTATCAACTCGAAAAATGGTGTTCAGCCCCCTGAAATATGTCTGAATGAAAAAACAGCTTTATATCACGATCTTTTGGAGGCAGCAGAGAACTTTACTAACGGGAAAATAATTTTTTTCAGTAATTCAGAATACAAATGGCATACTTTTCTAAAATTTGTAATATTTACAAACCATACATTTATGATGTCCAAATTATCCAGTAAGAAGAAGTGCATTTAATGTATTTTTCCAACACCGGTGTAACTGCTATTTCACTGTAACAGTTCCTTCAGGCTAGGATTTTACGAGTACTGTTTTTTGTATTTTAATCATGTAACGCCATGCAGCATATCATTAAAAAATTGCATTAAACATCATTTACAGAAAAACTATTCCGAGAGCCAAATATGTAATACTCAGCTCTCCGTACAAGAAAATTTGATGATTCAAACCTCATACTTCGATCGAATGAGAATATTATTTACAAGATTTAGCTCGAAATTTCGAAATTTATAACTCCTCGATTTACGTTCTCTCGGAAAGACTAGCTTTAATGGCAGCCTTTTTCAAACAGCACATTAAATTTTTTCATAGTAAGGTGTAATTTATAATAGAAAAAGCAGGATATTGCACAAGACTCTTGGTCGTCTTTACGTGGATACACTGTCTGCACGAGATAACTAGGTGATATTACTCGAAGAACCATGTTTTCTTAGAAAGATCTCGCTTTAAAAACAGACCAACAAACTCCCCAAAAGCAAAATTTGCTCGGATAGAAGTACGGTATTATTGTGTTCGTGTTGAGGAGTTGTACTGGAACAAACTTTATTTACCACGCTTTGCCTTTTCTCCTTTAGATGACGCGCAAGAAGCTTTATGGTTTTTCCAATCTGCCTTTTGACAATCTCTACAGAAAGCGAAAACAGTTTTAGTATGGCTCAAACTTACTAATGCTGTTACCCCCCCTTCCTGCACCCTTTTCTCAGCAAATTACCAAAATTTGAAAGAAGCCGTAATTAAAGCTCAAACAAAAATTTCTCATATTTTAAGCTACAAAGAATTTTGTGGTGAAGAAACTGAAAAGTGCAGCTTTGCTGTATTATTGCTTCGAGAACAAGAACAGTTCAACTGTGATCAACTCGTCCAACAATGTTTACAAGAAACCCTTAATGGACTGGGATCCATGCATCGGAGAATATCGAATTGTCTGATTCACTTCACAACTAGAAGGGATAACAGACCATTTGCCTCGGACACATCACTAGAGTCAGTCGCGCTTGAACCTGACTTGTCGTCAGAACCCCTTTCATTCATACCATCTGATATGTCCGCCTCATTCGACTCTGACACGAGTTTAAATTTCACCGAACAAAAGTGGAATACGAGAAATATCGGCTATAACCTACAAAAATCCGAACAGTCATAACTAGAATATGAACTTCAAAATATTACTTATATCTGCACAGTTCAGCAAAAATCGTCTGCTTCATTCTTGGCCTCTTTACATGCAACTTTCACAAGTCATCCAGTTGGTCTGTATATCTAAATTTACGACAATACTGAGTAGTCTTAAAATTTTGAGATCGAAAAGTCTACACTACCTTCACGATCAGTAAAAGAGGAGTAAATGAATTGCTAGAACAGATATTTTAAAATTAGGCGTGCCCATTGTTTTTGGCGTCATTGAAGTCAACCCAGTGACCTATATAATCACATAAGTAAGAGGATGGGCCCCAAAATGAGCGAATATCCAAAACGTTTCGTTGCCATTTACACGCCCATTCCGAAGTTGCGCTAGGGACCTGGTAACTACCAGATCTGCACTGTGCCGTGAATGTTTTTATCGATGGAAACAAATTGCTTCTGCCAAAAAACAATGCCATGATAGCTTTATTGTCACCAGTTTCCATGCCCGGTTTCGGAATGGCCAATTATAGAAAGTCAGTCAGCCAACTGACCAATAAAATTATCAATGAATGGGTCCTAAATTCAACAGTATATCTGAAACACTCCGTTGCCATTTGAACGCCATGGCAAAGTATCTCTCGAGTTCAGTCTGCTTTTTGTCAAAGCGCCAGCAATGAAGGTAAAAGGTTGGAGCTGAATCTGGTTACATTGAGGCCGTAAATCTTCATTTTGTCTTCTTTCAGCTACGTAAGATCTAAGTCCATGACCTCCGTAGTAGATCGCTATTACTCCAATACTTAGGGTAAGAGCTGTAAGAGCGTGTCCGGCTTAATTTGCTCGAATATTGTATCCTTTGAAAATTGTCCGAATTTAATTTGACGCGCATTCAGGCCATGTATAGTGTAGTCTCGCTTCCTCAGTCTTAATAAGTAAATATATATCAATAACGAAAAGGGATTTTGCCCTAACTTATCAAGCCAAATATTGTGCCTGAAATTTAATGCTCCGACTGTCTATGTTTCCCGAAGTTTCAACATTTTTACAACCTTTTGGGGGTATCTCACACCCCCACAGATTCCCATAAACTACGCCCTTGGGACGAGAACTACCATAAGCGGATTTGGACTAAAATTGGCGATAACCTCGCAGTACAAGTAAATGGGTATTTTTGATTTGCTATACTGTCTGATATTACGGTAATAAAGTACGTTATGATGACAATCAATTTTTGACACTTTGCTCACCAGTGAGTGTGATCAAGGCACACAACCCCTAAACCATGATGATGAATTTATTTCATACACCACTTGTTCATTACCAGAAAATATACTATCATTAACGCCAACCTTAAACTTATTAATGCGAAAATACTTTCATTTTATTGAATCGACATTTATTTACGCTTTCGTCATGTTCAATTAAAATTTTGCATAAAAACTAACATTTATTAGCATCGATGGGCAACAATTTTGCATCAAAAGGCATTTATTGGTGCCAATAGACGACCATTAAGACATTTGTTCAGTCTATTGCAAGGTCAATTTTAAGGTCCCGACATGTATAAAAGATCGGGCAATAAAACTATCAAAATGTGTAAATAAACTGAATTCAATTAGACAGTTCAAACCTCTTATTTTGTCAGTATGTCGAGGACTGTTTTCTCATTTCTCGCTCTGCTGACTACGTTCTGCTCTCCTGAGCCCTTGTCAGGGCTATATGTTTACTCATCGAAATATTGTTTCTGGTGTGTAAGAGGGTAACTCTATTCTTTTCCTGGACGTACGTCTTGAAATATATATATATATATATCTGACAAAGGGGCAGCGCCCCGAAACGTTGAAATAAAGATTTTTTAAAAGTTTTATCTTGTCAGATATAAATGGTTTTAGAACTTGGGATAAGGAGGTTTTTGATAATTTATATATACATAATATATAATATATACATATATATATATATATATATATATAGTCTATTTGGTTAATACCTAAGCCTTGAGCAACTGCCGTTACACGGTGTTTCACGCTTACGTGATCATCAGACCTATATATATATATAATACAATAGCAAGACAAGGTTAACTTGGGTTACTTCATAAAGATTTACTACAAATTTGTTTCGTATGGTAAGCTGAGTCTGCCACATACATATATATATATATATATTATGTATATGTATATATACACATGTATATATAATATATATATATATATATATATATATATATATATATACGTCAAAAGAGCTTGAGAGCATGCGCATAAAATCATACATCTACCAAGCTACCACAGCTACATCATTGATTAACACTACATATAGGCGACATATCGACACTTGCAGACTGGCAGTACATATGTCTACGAACCAGTACATAAATGTTACGGGTTGGATTCCCGTCAGGGACCCAGAAAGCTTTTTTGAGTAAAATAGCTTAAGAGCATATGCATAAAATCACACACACACACACACACACACACATATATATATATATATTGCCTCCAGTGGCTTTTAGAGTGCTAAATACCAAAGTAGAGCAATGATAAAATATTTAATTCAAAACATTGGATATGTACAAGTTAAAAATCTAAAAATACGGTTACTCGAGCTTCACGCTCGAAGCGATCATCAGACTGAAGGCGGGTTAAAAATTACAAGAGTTTAAAATTAGCTACATAAAACTTATTTTCGTGCCTACACTGAGTTAAGAGCTCAGTTCTTTTGTTCAAAGTATGTTTTCCTGCTTTTAAAATGCAAAGTTTCTCCGCTAGATAAAGGTTGCATTGTTTCCCTCCACTTCTATACGCATTTGCTCGTTTTAAAATTGACCATTTAATTGCATACTTTATTTTTGCTTCTTTAAATTCCCATATGTATTTAGAAAGCGCTGTGCTTAATGCATGTTTCTTGCTGTTGAATGACTGTTGGTGGTTACGAAATCTTGTGTTGAACTCTCCTTCCGTAATGCCGATATACATATTCGGTTCTTGGTTTTCTGGAAATACAGTGGCTTTGTAAACGAGGTTCGTGTCAAGCATGCATCATCAAGCGGACAATTTGGTTGCACTCGGCAATTGCAGTTTTTTTCCCAGCCTCGGAATAGATAGATAGATAGATATATTAGTTAATGAAGTATGTCGAAAACAGATTCTGAGAGCATAATGTTGCACACTAACTAATCAATATGATGTCATTAAGTTGTATCATGTTTAAAATGCTACACCAAACATTCTTGAAATTTGAAATGGTGATCATAGTAACCGAAACTGAGCATGAGACAGTCGTTTTACATGAGCAATTCAATTGCCAAGCAGAGATTTCGCGTAAAATGGGAGGATCAAAATTTGGCATTTAAGTAGAATTGAAGCAGCAGCAGAAAGCAGGAAAAGCTGAAGACAGGCGAACACCGCGAAAACTCTACAAGCGAAATGAGATAGTTCTCAAGGTAACATTTCTCCAAAATAGGAGAAAATCCAAGGAAGTTGTTACCATTCAGCATTAAGCGAGCTGAACTTGCTCAACTTTCAGGTACACAAGTAAGCTCATCAACCGTTGTATCAACCATGAAATCCCTTTAACTGCAGAGCTGCAGTGAAAACCCCTTCCTAAGAAAACGAAATAAGACTAAATAATTAGTTCGTCGTTCCTTCTCACGCAACGTTTTGCAGAAATTTCACTACTTCCTAATTGTTTATCTTTCTGCAACCTCCCAAATTGCCAATATAATTGGTTTCGACCCCTGAATGTTCCAGGAGTTGTTTCATACTGAAAAAGGGGTGAGATTCACCTCTCATGGCTAGGTAAACATCCCTAGTGAAAAACGTATAACCGAATAATAAAGGAAGAAAAGGTTTAACGACATAGTCTTGAGCCTTCTACGATCATTGTCATTCTTGTTTTGTTAATAATGACACTTCTGACTGATGACCTGATATTTCATATGATACTTCTGACTGATGAAATAAAATCGAATTAAATGCCTGACAATAAACTTAATTAATTCAGTACTTTAAAGTTCTAACCCAATTGCCACTACAGTACACTGTATTCCACACAAAGAAATTACACATCCTAGGTGAATTTCTCGTCTTTTTACATTTTTTCTGTAAAATTTAAAAATTAAACGAAACTTACCTGGAAGTTGACCAATGATTGGAATTCCACCTTGTCGCCATACGCACCAGGGATCATACGAAATTGCATTACGTCTGCGCGAGTTCAGTCTTCAATTAATTTATGAGTGACTGGTTTTCTATACGTTTAAGTGTTTTCCTATGTATACACATATATCCATAAACAGATTTGCATCTACCTTAATAGAAGTATAAAGGCTATAACTGGGACGGGAGGGTAGGCACGTGATCCCTAGTGCGTATGGCGACAAGGTGGAATTCCAATCAAACTTCAACTTCCAAGTAAGTTTCGTTTTATTTTTAAATTCAACCTTGTCAAAACCCAGACACATAAATATCCACATATCCAAGAGGAACTGAATAGAAACAAACTTTATTTATTTCTTACCAGCTTGCAATACTGTAGATGCAAATGACTTGCCTTCACTAACAATTGGCTTGTCATAATTGTTATTGATGCTGTTCCTGTTTAGTATTCATCAAGAGTTGAAACCACGCACGGTCGATAGTTGTCTGGAAACTTTGACAACTCTATCACTGGAAGTTTATAACCTGGTCTGGACTGTTTCACATGTCTGTCAATGGTACATAAAAATGAGGTTTCCTTTCTTACCATGTTGTTGATGTTCAGTAGATGGGTAGATTGGGGTCTCTGGGCTGATACTAATGCAATTACCATGGTCAACTTAATAGTAAGTTTCTTTAATGAGATATCTTTTAAAGGAAACAATGTCTCCAAATAGTTTAACACAATATTTACATCCCATACAGCATTGTAACGAGGTTTTACAGGACGAAGCTCGAAGATGCTTTTCATAAATCGTGAAATGGTGGGGTGAGCTCCAAATGCCATATTGTTAACAGGTCTCAATAAACATGACAGTGCCGATCTGGCAGTGTTAATAGTACTATAACCCAAACCTTCACCAAATAACTGAACCAGAAAATCAAGAGCTTCCCCGACAGATGGGCGAGCTGGATCAATTTTTCTCTTACTGCAGTATGTTTTCCATCGGCTAATGTAGCTTTGGTATAATTTCCAGTACTGGATCGCCAGGAGCTAACGATAATGTCTGTTGCCTTTGCTGATATCCCTTGCTCGGCATAGGATTGCATGACATCCGACAAGCAAGAAGAGTCCTCTTGTTGTACAGAGGATGAACCCTGTTCGTATCCCATAGCAACTCTAGTGTCATTTTGGTCTTTGGTAAAAGAAGTGGAGTATTCATCAGCAGTTGCATCAGTTTGGAAAACCAGGGTTGCGTTGGTCAGTTTAGTACAATTATAATCCCTTGTGCCTGGTGTTGTTCTTCTTTCTGAAGACATCTTGCAATTAAATTAAATGAGGGAAATGCATAGAAAATATATTTTGACAAGTCGACACTAAAAGCATCAATATATGTAGCCTCTGGATCTGCCTTCCAGGATGCATAGCATGGCATTAGCTTATTCAGGCGTGATGCGAACAAACCTAGGTTAGGTACTCCACGTGTTTCAGCTAATCTCTAAAACAGATCAGGTCTCAACATCCATTCAACATTATCATTGAATTGTCTTGACTCTCTATCAGCCTTTATGTTCTTAGCACCTGGTATATGTGATGCACTTACCCAGACTTGGTTGTCTTTGCACCATCGCCAGATTTCACAAGCTAACTTATTGTATTGTGAGGATCTCGTGCCCCCCATGGGATTAATATGTCACTGCTGTAGAGTTATCCATATAAACTTGCACATGCTTCCCCTTTACACAGTCAGAAAATGATTTCAATTTTAAAAATAGAGCATTAAGCTCCAAAACAATATGTTGTTGGAACTCTGTGTTGCTCCACCTACCTCTTGTAGAGATGTCGCTGACAACAGCTCCCTAACCTTCTTTTGATGCATCTGAATTCATTATGATATCTGCCTTCTCATACATAACTAGTTTGTGTGCAGTTTCAACATTATCAATCCACCATGCAAGTCTGCTCCACAAGTCCCAGTGAGTGAGAGTTTGGCTTCAAAATTTCCATTATTTTCCTTTACATTTTCAGTTTTCAGATGTTCCAGGGATCAATAGTGCAAAAGACCATAACCAATAATCTGAGAAAGTTCTCTCACAGTAATGCTAGACATCTGTAATCCTTTTAAACAAGAATTTTTTTCAATTTTAAAGCTTTCTCTGGTGTCAATGTCACTCTCGTATTTTCAGAATCTAATACAAAACCCAGTAATTATAGTTTTAGTGCAGGGATGAGTACTGACTTATCAGGATGTATAAGACAACCAACAGGAGAAAGCAATTCACATGTTTGAGATACACTGTTATGACATTTTGCAAAGGGGTTCCCCTGAAGATAGGCATCAATATAACTGGCATTAATATGATCCAGCTGCCGTAATGTGGAATATAGTCGTTTCAAAAGTTTAGTAAATAACCTAGGTCTTCATGACAAAACCTTTAGTAAACACGTTAATTGGTATACTCTTCTTTTCCAATAATATTTCAAGTATTTTTGGTAATCTTCATCAATGGGGACGGAATAGTAGGCGTCACGTAAATCTATGGATGCCATGAAGCAACCTGGTCTCATGAGAGTAATGGCAGACC
Organism: Heliopora coerulea; assembly: GCA_030142905.1. NCBI lineage: Eukaryota > Metazoa > Cnidaria > Anthozoa > Scleralcyonacea > Helioporidae > Heliopora > Heliopora coerulea. The sequence continues at coordinate 230,211 of JASJOG010000172.1, read as the reverse complement.
GAAGTGTTTCCATTTTGAAATGGTGGTACTCGACATTCATATTCAAGCTTTTCAAGTTTAAAATCAACCTATAACTCCCATCTCTTTTAGGTCGAACAAATATCGGGGATATAAATTCTCCTTCACAGTGACATGAGACTTTAACTATACCTTTTCTTAAAAGATTTTCTATTTCAGTATCTATAATACCTTGTCCTCGAAAGGTAAATTTTCCTTCAGGGTTACGAGACCAACTATGGTCAAAATTAACGGCCCTTGTAAATTCAGTTTTATATCCATTCACATTTTCCAGAATAAATTGATCTGACGTGAGTTTTTCCAAATGTCGAGTAAAATACTTGAGCCTCCCAGCTATCATCGAATCGTCTATGTATTTATGATTTGTGGTACGTACTTCATTTAAAGTATTTTGGCTCGGTGATGATTTGTTTTGAAGCGTGGACGTTTTTTGTCGTAAGGTGACGACGCCTTGCTCGTCACCGGCCTTTCGCCTAAAAAATGCCTTGGTCTGATACGGTTTCGACCAAGATATGTGATGCTGGGCCTCTGTTGTATGGTTTGGTGGTGTGGCGAGTCATTCTTTGACCTGCTTTGTTTGCCTAAGTGACGTCTTTCACTTGCTTTGAAAGATAGTTACCAAACAGTGGGGAAGATGATGGTAGTGAGGCAGGGCACAGGTGTTTGTAATCAATGTGTGAGTGTGGATTAATGAGCTCTTTTCTCTGGAGATTTAATTCCGAGTTTGCGTGGGCACACAGGGCAATTGCATCTGTCATATTCTCAACAATTGCCTTTCCATCCGCAATGTCTTTCACGTGGAGAATCAGTGGCGTGCAGAATCAGTGGCGCGAATTATCGTCACCATACTTCTAATTATAGAAGTTTCGACTTTTTAAAATCGTAGGTTTTGGTGCCTAGTGTTTAGGTTCAAATTGTCCCAAATGAGCTGATTTATCTTTACTTTGCTCAAAGATTCGCAATTTGCTGGACTGTGGTATTTGTTGAGTTTCTCTTGAAGTTTGTCTTCTGACGGACCTTTCTTAATCAAGCCGTTCACTATTTCAGCAAGGTCGTCATTTACCATTGGTCCCATCTCCTCGGATTTTAGATCTTCTTTATTCCCGTCGAGCTCACTGGACTCTTTTGGTTGTCTACTTGTGTCTTGAGTCTGAGCTATTTCGATCTTTCTTTGCACATTAGTGCTCGCCGAGTTACCAGTGTTTTCCCGCCAATTCTGTGGGACAGCATCGCCTTGTGAGATCTCTCCTTCCTCAGACTCCGTAAGTAATCCGTCCATGTCTGCGCTGCTGTACTCCAAACGCTCAGAGAAAGAGTTTTAAGCATCTTTAATTGCTGTCGAAAGATTAATTGCCATGGATGCAAAGCCCTGCTCCAGGGATGTTTGCAGTCGTTGTAGTTGCTCATTGGAGTTCGTACCTACAGTCACTTCAAAATGATCATTCCGATTTAACATCCAACCTGTGATTCGTTAAACGGTGTTAGGCTCCTCGTGAATATCCACCTGCACCTCATTAGGTTTACTTTTACTCGTCATGCCGTAAGGTTAGCGATTACGCTGAACCGGATAAAAATAAAATCAAGTAACTCGCTGTAAAGACAACAACGCATTGAACTCGCGCAGACGCAATACATTCTCGTGTGAGATCGCAGTGCGGGTGACAAGATGGAATTGCTGTGATTTGCATGAAGTAGAATTTAATAAAATTTAATGCAGCATAACTTTACTTTAAGCATATTGGTTTGTTTTGGGAAAGCATGTAAAAGAAGTAATGGCTTAGTTTGGGAAAAATAGTTTGAAATTACAAGTACAGGAATGTTAACGAGCAAATATCTATTGTATTTTATTTCACATAATTTCGGTATTATGTGGTTTTGTCAGGCAGTGGAATTACCATGACACAACTAAACCGCTGAAAGGTTTAGCTCAGTTTTAAATTTTTATATTCAGATAGTTAAAATTGAATGGTGTCCGAAAATAGGAACAGGTTAGTTTTTCCTAATGTAATTAAGACAACAAATTACCAAGGCTGAACTATAACCTCAACTTCTGGCCCAATCATTGGCGTAGTTGATAGAGATTCGGGTAAGGTTGTGCCATTGGTTCCTCAAAGCCTGACCATGTTTACACGCAAGAACTATTTACAAGAACTACTATCCTATTTACAAGAAAACATCTAACTTGACTACCCTTTTTGAGACATTTAATGGCGAACAAAATAGTATATTTTTGGTCTGTTTTAGCATTGTAAAAGTACGTCATATTTAAAACATTCAGCTGGCATTAAGCAAAGGTTATATACCGTGACCGAGGTGTTTAAGCGATATGTAAACCTGAGGGCGAAGTTTGTAAAGTATTGAAAGAACTATTTAACTTGCCCGACAAATGTAAAGAAATGGCGAAATTTCGGTAGAAAGTTAATGAATATCTTAATGAGGCTTATAAGTTAGTCATAAACCTCTCGAGAACAAAAGAAACTGAGCCAACAATGTTATAAATTAAATTAATTCCACCGGGATACTAATGTTTATTACTCAACACAGAAAGCCCCCAAAAAATACCCAGTTCAGTGGGGTTTTCCCATTGAGGGAAAATACTTTCTAGGGCTTTGGGTATAAAAGTTTTGGCCCGGCGCTAACATGTGTTAGTTTTACAGTCTTAAAGCAAACACATTGGTAATTTTTGTCAGTGAAACTGAGGATGTGTAACCTGAACCTACTTCACTTGCAAACCTTTCGAGGTTCCTTTCATCAGACATGTTTGTTTCCGAATAGCAATTCTTTAGCCCTCGCATCAGGTCCAGTTCTTGAACAATAAAGCTAGTAATTACCGTATGTATAAGGTGGTCAAAGTCCAGTCCAAGACATGTTAACCGAGAAGAAAACGTTTGGAAAATTTGTTTACAAAACATGTACATTCAAATAGCTAGATTCACGAAAGCCATTGCTCTTGGATGAGGAGTGTTATAACCCTACCACGATGCACTGCGGTTTTCATTAAAAGGGAAAAGGTCCATTGTTCCAAACTTTATCTTTTAATACGACAATTATCCTAAGTACACCACAACTACTGTAAAGGCGTATTTGGAAAAAAAAGAAAGTCGTGGCGAAAGGCAGCTAAAGGAGTGGCCACCTGGAGTCTTCACATAAACATTATCGAGTCTATCTGTAACTACTTTGAAAGAGAAATTACAAAAACATCCGAGATCTGTGGGATATCATTTGTGATGCACCACAAAACCATTTCGCAGCAGTGACGTAAACCATTCAATAAGAGAGCAGTCAAACTGAAATCTCACCACATGTCTGAAAGTTGTCCACTGGGTAAAACTCCGAGTAACAACGAACAGTTCTAAGTTTACTATTTGTATACATAAATTTTTTACTGATGCAGTGTAAATAGCTAAAACTTTCTTGACAAAGGATAAGCGAATGAAGTCTCCTTTGCAATAGTTTTTATATTTTCTTAACGTTAATGGCACAACAGCGAATACAAGCCAGCATCCTTCTTATGGAATCTACCATTTCTATACTAACATATACATTATATCTACCATCGCAGAAAGGAGATTCGCTGGCTGCAGCTCTCTCCGCTACGTCTAGATAATTACTCTTGTATCCTAGTTCGCCGCGAACGTGAGGGGATCATTTTGAACATCAGCAAATAAAAAGTATTATAATGAATTGAAACAGCTGACGATTTTACTCGTCAAGGGGAAACGTTTCGGACAGGTAAGGGTTAAAAACTATCTACCTAACCATTTCCGGTTCATACCCAATTTTTTAATTTTACTCTGGCTAACGCCAGACGATTTTACTTCTCAAGGGAGGTCATCTGGCGTTAGCCAGAGTAAAATCAGAAAGGTGGCTACGGACCAGAAAGGGTTAATAACATTTAATATCCACTTACTTGCTGCAATACTTTTGGTTCCTACAGGCACAGAATTTTAGATCTTTCTGCTTAACTATCCTTTTGCAAGCTCTGTTGCCGCAACCAAGAGGGATTCTTATATTTCCAAACAACTGGTAGAAAGTAGACATCGTATCTTTCAATGGAATATCAACAGGATCTAAAAAAGGCAGTCTCTTTTCTTCAGCATCTTGGCCTAGTTCGTAATACTCTTTGAACTCCTCCTTGTTGATTTCAGAAAAAGCAAGATACGCAAGGTAATAATAAACATTCGGGTATGTTTTGTAGCATGGTGGAGCTTCATCCAGAAGCTCCTTCAAAACACGAACAGCTGTGCTTCTCAATTTTTCAGGGGTCCAAGAAGCATATTTTAAAGTTTTGCGACCATGCTTTTCTACGTTATTAGGAAGCAGTTCCAAAGGGATGTTGTGGCTGGAATCCAATTGTTCAGAGTTCTGTTTATGAATATTCATGTTCATTAAGGAATATCCAAGACCTCTTTTGGAGTCAAAGTAGGTCGGACAGCACTTGAGGGAATTTTCAAAAGCATCAGCTGCTTGTTCAGTACCTTCATTGATGGTGTATAGTGATCCCAGATGGTAATACAGAACATGAAGCCAGCTGCTGTAGTTCTTATCAAATTCAAATGGATCCTCTGAAGGGAGACTGTTAGGTTCAGCCTTTTGGATTAAGTGAATTAAATTTTTTACACCCATCAGTTTTTTGGCGTCAGCTTTGGCACTTTTAATAGATATTTTTCTTTCAACGCACCCCAAGGCAAAAGGTAAAACAAGGCCCTCAAAAAAACACGGATTCTTTTTCAGATTTTCCTCGCAAAGACGAAAAATATGGGGTAACAGTAAACTTATACCTGGGAATGCTTGAAGTATAGAATTCTCAGTCAAGTAGCCTTGAGCTATGAGAGAAATTCCTCTTCCGTCAGTAAACTTACTATTGCGTAGAATATGAAGGCCTTCATTCACCAAACGGTACGCCTGAAGATAGATTCTTGCTGTTGGGGACCAATGAAACTTACTAAGCATTTCTTCTGTAAAGGCGACAGGTTGAGTGATTGCAAATGGGTGGACGTCAGCACTCTGGTATAATCTCTCATTCTCAATCTCTAATAATTGAAGCAAAGTTTCCTCTCTTACCTCCGAAGCATTGTGTTGGATGTCATCACTCTGTTTGCATAATTGTTGAAGGAGCTGGAAAAAAGTAATCAAACACGTATCATCGCAGTTAAAAAAAATCAACATTACTGTTTGACATTAAACAATAAAACAAAATCAACGACATATATATCACATGTTAAAACGCTATCCCTAGTTTAGGAAAATCTAAACGTTTGCGTAAACTTCAAGTTGCCAAGCTAATATTGGTTTACCCTTTTAATTTCTTTCAAACTTACACAATCCTTCCTATCATGATATATAAACACAGGCAGGACGTTTCTCGTTCCTTAAGTTAAAAGGAAATAATGTAGTCTTAAATGACAACCATATTTAGAAAGCCACACACATCACGTTAGCAATTATTTACAGTTGATGCATAAACTGTAATTAATAAAACTTGTCTATAAAGCGACAATGGAGAAACGAGATGAAAAGTGCAAAGTTATGAGGAATGTAAATGACCAGCATAAAGTTTTTAATAGACACATAATAACGGAGACATTAATAAAGAAGAAGTTTCAACTTGACTGACGTTCCGTCGCCAATCTTGCGATACCTTCTGAGTAAGGATCATTTACAAGGTATCTCGACTTACATGCTAACTGTTAACAGTAAGAGGAAATGATCTGGTGTAAGCGAAAGATTAATGCATTAAGTTTAATAATCTAATAAAGCTGGATAATCTAATGATAAATTAAGTTGTGAGATCAGTGAAAGGATAGAGTAGAAAGATATAACTAACAAAAATTATAAAATTAGAATAACATTAAAGGGATAGATGTAATTTTAGCATCGAGCGAAGGATTAAACTTGCATATTAGTGGACTTTCTCAGAGGGAAAGTTCAAAATGGGAAGAGGAGGTGCTAAGAATTAAGAAATCATTATTGGAAATAAACTGGTCAGTTTGTGGGGTGCTAGAACACTAGATCTAGATGTGTAAGTAAGGGGTTTTTCCAGTGTACACGCCAAAACTCTCATGTGTTCCGAGATACGCATATGTAAATGGCGAGAGGATTCACCAACATACAATAACTGCTACCATTGACACTTGAATTTATAAACTACGCGTAAGAGATCAGCAAAAGAGATTTGGTCTTTATAACGCAAAAACACTTGACAGACGTTGAATAGGTTTTAATGCGACCCGAAGTTGAATTTGAAGAAAGGCGGAAGCCAAGAGTCTAAAACCTTGTCGGCGAATCTGATAGGAATGTCATCCCGCAAAAGGAAGAGGAAAAAATATGTTTTGGAGACCGAAGAGGTTTCGGAAGGTGGGCAAAAAAAATTGTTTAGAAAATTCCCAAAAGAAGAATCAAATAATTTGGTGTGATGACCATTTTGGGCCGTAATTCTTTTAAAGTTATCAAGGTCTTTATGAAAAAATAGAATACGACGAGCAAAGGTTGAAGTATCGGAAAAGTTAAATTTAGAACTAAACATTTCTTGTGACCGAGAGGGACAAAATTTTCGAAATTAGTAAAAAGTCCGAAAAAACTCGGTTTGCAATAGACGGAGGTAGAAAGTCAACCACGAGAAAGTTGGATTTGGAAGAGTGAAAAAGGGCAGGATGTTATTGTTTTCAAGTCGGTAGTGAAATGGATATTTGAAGTTGAGACAACTGAGGAAGCGCAAAATATGGTAGGGAGATCGAAATATAATGAAGGAATAGGCTACATAACGTCGATAATGAAGGGGTTTTAACTACGAAGGACAATCATTGAGCCAATTGGTTTCATGAAAAGAAATAAAATACGTTAACCAAAACGGGAGCTCGAGGGGATCCCATATAGCTACACCACCGAGTTGTTCGTCAACATTTTCGTTAAAAATAAAATGACAATGTTTGACTGTTAAGTTCAGGAGTTCTTTAAATTGTTTGCTATTAAAATTTCATAAAGTTATCTACAACCACTCAAATCAAAAACTGACTGAACAAGAAACAAGTGCACTCGCCAAAGAACTGAGCTTTTCAATTCCACCAAAGACTTCGAACTGCTGTGATTTTTTGATCCCCTTCGAACATCTGCATAGACAGATACAACAAGAAACAATTTATTCGAAGTCTGGCCATGACAAAGATTCCACCAGAACAAAATCAAAAGAAACCCTTTGTAGTTTTCGTTACTATGCATAACCTAAATTTATTTTCTCCAACGAAAAATTCACCTTTCTGAAACGTCTCATGCAGAAATGACGGCTCTATTTTTATTATGAAACCTGACCAGGCCAACGGTGTTGCTGCCCTTAACAGAACAGACTATTTGGATAAAATGGCTGATCTACTCAACGAACTTTCCAAAATTCTATAAGACCTACAAATGATCCTATCAAGACCACCTTGAAAAGTGAGAATAAAATCAAAACTTTTTTGAAAGAATTAAAAAATACCAACATCATAATTCAAAAGGTTTTTACCAACTCCACTAAATTTCACGGTTTTTCTATTTTTGAGTTTCGAAAGCTTTTAAATTTAGCGGTAAAAAATTGCCATTTTCTGTTCAACGGCGAAGTCTATCAACAAGTTGATGGCGTTGCCATGGGTCTCCCCTGGGACCTCTCTTTGCGAATATTTTCCTTTCTCACTATGAGTCTGTTTGGCTTAATGATTGCCCGTCTAATTTTAAACCGTTGTTTTACCGTCGTTATGTTGACGATTGTTTCATTTTATTTCGTTCTCCCGATCACGTTATTCCGTTCCTCAATTATCTCAACTCTAGGCATTCCAAAATAAAATTTACGCATGAATTAGAAGTCAACAAATCCTTGCCGTTCTTAGACATCAATATCGTCCGTTCCAATGGTTGCTTTTCAACTAATGTTTACCGCAAACCCACTTTTACAGGTCTTCTTACTTCCTTTGATTCCTTTATTCCGTTTTCTCACAAAAGGGGTCTGATTTTCTCTTTACTTAACCGTTGTTTCAGCATTTGTTCCACCTACATTATTTTTCATGCTGAACTAGAAAAACTAAAACGCATTTTTATTAACAATGGTTATCCGGTAAAACTTCTTGACAGATGTATCGCCTCCTTTCTACACAAAGTCTTCTCCAAATCAACTAAATTGCTTACGGCTCCCAAACGTGTTGTTTACCTCTCTTTACCATTTACTGGGCAACATTTCTCTCATATCCGAACTCAGATAAAAAAACTTTTCTCATCCGCTTTTCCTCACATCAACATCAGGTGTGTTGCTCACCCGTCGCTTAGACTTTTACATTTCTTCTCTTTTAAAGACAAGATTCCTTTACGCTTAAGATCGCATGTAGTTTATCACTTTACGTGTCGAAGCTGCGGAGCTTCGTATGTCGGAGAAACCATCCGGCACCTCCATACACGCGTATCTGACCATATGGGAACCTCACCTCTCACAGGTAAAAAGCGCACTAACCCTCCCGTCACAAGTATTCTTTCACATCACCGTGACACGGGCCACCCAGTCTCCTTTGATGATTTTAAAATCCTTTCTTCCTGTCCGTTTGAGTCCGAACTTCTCTTACGAGAAAGTCTACTCATTCGCAATCTTAAACCCTCTTTAAATGCCAATATTGGCTCAGCACCACTTTTCCTTTTATAATTCTTCTTTACTCTTCCATGTTGCTTATGTTCTCATACCTGTAACTTTTATTTTTAGTACGTCCTCTGATTGGTTAATGCATGAATATTATTACACCTTGTAACTATATACTTAGGCTTTAGGCAGTTATGTAAATTACTCTCTGATGATGTTGTGATTAATACAACGAAACGTTAGAACTTTATTAAATATTACGATTTACTTCTGTGTCCGATTCGATGGCTTTCGTAAAGATATTTTGCTGGGCTTTGATATTCCTTTTGAGATTACGTTTTCCGCCTGGTCAATCCATAGCTGATGAACTTTATAAATCATTAGCACCCACCGGTTCTTGGCCCGGCGTGCTTTACGGATTATTAGGAATAACTCGATGGTGTACCCGTATGACTTTCCCTCTAAATCCCGTTTTAGCTAATTTATTTCTGTTTTTCATGAAGCCAATTGACTCACTGATTGTCCTTCCTAGTTTAAACCCCTTCACTATCGACGTTATAGAGGTGATTCTTTATTCTATTTCGATCCCACCGACCATATTTTGCCCTTCCTTGGTTACCTCAGCTCCAAACATATTGAAAGTGAATTTTTACCAAAAAGCTGAACATTAAATGAACAAACTAATGGAACAACGCCAGGTTAGTTCTTAGTCAAAAGCTCCATTGAACGTTTGAACATCACACACCATTAATGTATTGGAACCATAAATATCTGAAAACTATTCTTTGTCACATCTGGTGCAACAACAACCTTTCCATGGCCTTTCCCAGTGATTTTAAGTTTCTGTCAGTTAGATCATGCTCGCATTACAAAGACCAATGCTCCTTGTGGTGATGCTTTTCTGGCCCTGGACACAAGACTAGATATCATTCACTAATTTTAATAGTTTCAGGGTCCCTAAATATAAGGTGTGCAACTGCATGCACACACATCTGCACTTGTCATAAATTCTCTAGGCACATGATAAATCACACATGCAAGTTTATGTTGTTGGAACAGAATTTATAGATTGAAAGATTATTAGGTCTAGTGGTCAAATGTTTTGGATTCACATTCAAAATGTCTGAAAAGACCAAGGGAAATCAAGTCAAGCTGTTCACTTTCTAGTAATGAAGTGTATTGAATGTGATTAGTTACAAGATGGTAGAAAGCTTCGCTGTAGACAAACAATGATTAACTTTAAGTGTTCAGCATGCTTAGTAATACTTTAAGCAACAAGCAAATTAGTTTGAAGCATGCCACTATGGAGAACTTGCTTCTTACCATATTGAATGATAAGGTATGGAATGATGTTGAATGTGAAGAAATCATTAAAAGGTGTTTGACATCTATGTCAAGAAATGGCACAAAAGAAAAGTTGAGTAAGCACAACAAAGAATTAAAGTGCCATGCCTAGAAGTTGCAGACTTGTCCGATAGTTACAAGAGTTTAACTTCATTAGATTATTTGTTAATTGAAGTCTTTTTTTTATTACTTTGTACATGTATTACACTTGTTTATACCGCATTACATTCCAGAAATACCAATGGCTTGAAATGTAGTACAACTCTTGCACAATGTATATCCATAATTTTTGCTGTCTTATCATTTCCACATGACTTTCTCAATTTTAAAACATATGTTCAGCTGATTACTCCATGAACATTTGTTTTTTTTACATGATTGTTAATAATATTGTTTATTTGATCAGTTTATTTCCTGTAAAAAGTTTAAAAACATGCAAGGTCCTTTCCTAGTATAATCAACAAAGAGTCACTTCACTTGCTGTCTAAAAAAGTATTGGATGCTGTCACACATCCAGCATGATTTAGGCAAGCAATTTGCTGCACACCTTGGGTTTGATTGCTATTTGAGAGCTCTGGGTTTGATTCCAGAATCATAGTCTGGGATAGTCCTCATAAAATGCAAACTTGAAAAAGGATGTGAGTGGTAGACAAGAAATGAGAGCTTAATTTGGCACAACTTCTGTTCATAATGTTAATCTGTAGTTCATCTAGTGCTCTGGTTGCAGGCTCAGATGAACACAATCATGGGAGAGAACCACTGAAGTCATTTGAGTAATGCTATACAGATAATCAAAATCATCATAAGGTCCTCCAACCAACTGTTTTCATGTGCCTTACTTCTTGCTGGAATTAAATTTACCAATACATTAACTTTATGGAGTTTATAAGTATAAATAAATATAAATAAATATAAATAAACATAAATAAAGAAATATAAAGGAAATTTTAAAGAGTCATAATATGCAATTTTATGAACCAACTGTCACCAGCTATGAAAACAACTATAGGGCTTCCAGCTGGGAGTTAATGTGCCATGCTGAGAATCTAGTGCAGTGCTCTGACAATTAAACATAGCCAGGTAAGATGTTGCCATGAGCATGGCAATGAGTTCTGTACTTATAATTATGGTGATGGGTATATTAAAAAGTAGGAATTCCAGACTCACAAATTTCCTTCATCTCATATAAAGTCCACTTCATTAATCATGTGAACAGGTGTCAGGTAGCAATATCCAAATTTTGTTGAATATACCCACATACTTGATGTCACACTGACTGAATGTCAGTTCACTAGTAACCGATTTAATTCATAGTTACCAACCATTCAAAGGTGACAACAAGCATTACAGTATATCTACAGTAGCCTTCTCAACTCTCTAGAGCTTCCTTCTTTTCCTCTTCACTCTTTCTTCCTTTCCAAATTCCTGGGACCAGAAGCCAGTTATGCACACAACTTAACAGTACAACTTACTCCAAAACATTTAAGTTAAACTAGTGTTTCCCCTAAGTGGTTAAGGCCTGGTTTAGATTCCTAACTCTTCAAGAGCGCAACTTAATACGTTCAGTTTGGCTTGTTAGGAAGTTCAGCATCTTTAATATTGGATGTAAGAACAGCTGGTTTTCTTCAGTACAGTTTGTTCAGCCACACTTGACGCCCAGTTTAAGCTGGAATTGAGGTCTTGATCTTTTCACGAGCAGTTCCAATTGTAAAAATTAATTAAAATGTATTTCATGATTTATTTTCTCAACAGAACGTCCACAAAACATTTGTCGTAATCAACGAATAATATGGCTGCTTTACAAAATAATATAAGGATCCCAAAAAGCTTGACATCTGAATCAATCAATGGGTGTTTATCAATGTAAGTCACCTGAGAAATACTTTTTGGTTCAGCTGGCGAAATGTTCGGCGTGTGAAACGGGCCTAAATCTACTAACCTGTTTAGCTTTGACGTCACCATTAGCAGACGCTTTTCCCAACCACCTTCTCGCCTTCGCAACATCGGTAAGTTGCTCACAACTTCCACTCAAATATATTTGTCCAAGTTGCCGTTGTGCCTCTGTATCTCCAAGTTCGGCAGCCCTGTTGAGATAGTATACCGCTTTCGTTGGTTGCGGACGGCCCTCAGGGCAAGCACCTTCGAGATAGTTTCAAAAGTTTCAAACAAAAGTTTCAAAGCCTTTCCTTTCGTATCACCGACGGTGTTCTCCGATTTTTTCATCGTTCCTGCAATTAGACGATCGAAATCGGTATGATGGTCTGTTAAATCTTCATCGGCGGCTCTCTTGTACCACTTGAAAGCTTCTTTGATGTCTTCGTTTACTACTCCTTCAACGCCACTTCGATACATTTCTGCTAAATTAAGTTCTGATCGGGGATGGCCTAGTTCTGCAGCCCTGTGGTACATCTCATACGCCTTTCGTTGGTGTTGTGGTGTGCCTTTCCGATGCAATAGTTCGCCAAGTTTTCCAAAGACGGAAGGAAAACGACAGCCTTTTTCTACTGCAGCGTTTAACCATCCAATGGCTTTCTCGGCGTCCTTCGCCACCAAATCGCCAACACCCTCAGAATAAGCCATACCAAGGTCTGCTTGGGCATCCATACGCCCATTCCTGGCTTCACTGATAAGATTTTCGACTGAGCCGTACTTTTCCATGTAATATTTTTCACAGTTATGGTCAAAACCCACTTTGTAAAACTCCATAGTCAATTCTTTCATTTGCGATCATGCGGGACTAGAGGAAAGAACGCTGGCTTTCTGCTACGCAAGCTAATGACAACATTGAACTCTAAAAAGACTGGAACGATACCTGCAAACTGTTTTTTTGAAGCCATCATGGAGGCTGACATGTGGGTAAATTTGCAGGTCATCCAAGTCCCCTACGCGATAAAACACGCAATCTATTGTGAAAAACTTCACCCAAATCTCGGATTTTTTGACAGTTTTCTTTTTTGTTCTTAGTAAAGTGGAAGACAATGTCGTTGGAACTGCATATTTGTTAGAATTAACTGGTCATGAAAAATAAAAGTTCAGTACAATTTTTTCCCACGCGTGTTTTTGACCCACATGGCTGCAACCGAGTCTGCTTCACTCAGTTGTAAGGCCACACCAGTGAACTCGATTTCCATACCTGGAATGCTAACTGGCCAACGAAAAGTGAAGCCAAGATGGCCGCCCATGGAGGCTAATTCTGTGTGTAAATTTACCGTTGAACCCTTTGTGTTGAGGTGCCACTGAATGCTTAGTTGAAAATACGCAAGAGCTGCAGTTTTATACGCCATTTTTCTTTTTTATTGATGTTTTGCCTTGGAAAAAGTACGTCTTTTACTTCCCTCTTCTCGTTCTTCTTTTGACAAAACTTGCACAAGGTTCGCTTGTCGTATTTTGTTTTATGTTTTGTATTTTCCAATTTTTGTCAGCGATAAAACTACAGAATTCGTTCATGTTTTCTTTGTTTACTTCGTCGATTTCGTAATTCGTTTCATCTTCGTCACCAAAGTCTTCTACTTCCGGATGAATACTTAGCATAAACCCTTATCATAGCAGATCTTAAAGACATTTGTAACCAACTTTGAGGTAACGTATAATTTATCAATTTTTAAAGTCAAAAAAAATGTCAGAAAAATATTCAATCATGAGCTGTCCGTAATTCCGGTATCCGTTTGATAACCTATGAGAATGTTCCACTTTTTAGACGTAAAGTCTGGTCATCTAATAAAACAATCTTTCTTTAAGGCAAAGTGAGTGAGAAGTCTAATTGTAAAATTTCACGAATTACCATAAACCCGCAAATAATTCAGGGTATTGATCTTATCATTCGTTGTTTAATAATTTGATTTTAAGGATGGACATCTTACCATTTGTTAAGCCGTTGAACGTTATTCTCACCGAACTTTTTGTTTTTATAAAGCAGAATTGAAATTTTAAACGTAAATATGACTATAAGCAGTCTAAATATAAAATAATTTCCAGTTTGGATTGTTGTTTATTTGCGGCCAAATTCTGTGTGGAATTTTTTTCATTGCATGTCCTCTTCCAGTTATAGTCAGGAGGATTTGTCTTTTTGAGAATTTTGAAAAATTATCATTGTTACTTGGATTCTCGAGAGATATATTGGAAGGGTGGGCGAGGGGTTGTTGCGTACACGTATTTCTAGTTTGGAGGAAATGGATGGCTTCGTTTCGATTGAAAAATAAGGCATGAATGTTGTTCCAAAGAAACAATCTCAGAATGCCGGAAAAGGCAGTTCATAAACATTAGATTTAAAAAAAAAAAAAAAAACTTTCAGAGGGAATACTTCCACATCACTTGGCCGGCTCCGTCCCCCCTCCCCCCACTTTTAGGAAGCGATTGTCGCCCTTGTTCTGGAAGTCAGTTTCTGTCCTCCTTGCGATCTTGTACGTCAGTTTCAGTCCTTTCCACGACTTTAATTTACAGTTTTTGTTTGGTTCGACTTCGAAAACATTCACAACCATGGAAAAAGTGCACAGACGAAATATTACTGGGCCAGATTTACATATTCGAGTGTTTAAAAGGATTCGTTATTGTCGTGTGGCCTAAGAACTCTCCTAAATTGTCTAAAGTAGGTAAACTGAAGGGAAAAAAAACGTGCACTTAGTACTTTCTCCAAGTAATTTCTCGAAACCGTTTTACCAAGTTTCTCGTGAGTCTAGTAACTTATTTTCGTGAAAATATATAACCTGTAACTCGGTTTGACTTTGTTGAAATATATTTGAAATTCTTAAACTCATTTCTACTTTTTGAAGACATGTTTTGTTTGTATTTTCAATAAGGAAAACTTTTAGAAAATGTAAAAAGTCTTCTGGGAGACTAAAACTGACGTACAAGCCCACGTGGGGGACTAAAACTGACGTCCAAAATTGCCCTCCATGGGTGGCCATCTTGGCTTCGCTTTTCATTGGCCAGTTAGCATTCCAGGTATGAAAAGCGAGTTCATTGGGCCAGACATAACGAGGTATCGTTCCAGTCTTTTTAGAGTTCACTGAATGACACCCGGTCAGTGAACTCAGTTTCAATTTCCATATCTGAAACGCTAACTGGCCAATGAAAAGTGAAAACAAGATGACCCTCCCATGAAGGCCAATTTTGAATGTCAGTTTCAGTCCCTTACGCAGGTTTGTACGTCAGTTTTAGTCTCCCACGCGACTTTTTAATTTTTCTGAAAATTTTCTTTTTCGAAAATACACACAAAACATTTCTTCAAAAGAGAGAAATGAGTTTAAGAATTTCAAATATATTTCAAACAAAGTCAAATGGAGTTACTGATTATACAGTTTCACAAAAATAAATTACCAGACTCACGAGAAACCTGGTAAAACGATCTCGAAAAGTTACTTGAAGAAACTGCTTAGTGCACGTCCTTTTTTAACAGTTAGTTTACCATCTTCAAACAATTTAGCACACTTCTTAGGTCACACAACTATAATGAATCCTTTTAAATACTCGATTATGTAAAATTGGTGTAGCAGTATTTTGTCTGAACACTTTTTCCATGGTTGGGAATGTTTTCGAAGCCAAACGAAACAAAAACTAAAGATTAAAGTCGTGCAAAGGACTGGAACTGACGTACAAGACCGCGAAGAGGACAGAAACTGACGTTCAAAATTTCCCTCCATTGTCGGCCATCTCGGCTTCACTTTTTGCCCTAGGAAATGACTTGGAGTTAGCATTCCAGAAATGGAAATTGAGTTCACTGCACCCAGTTCACCAGGTCAGTATTGCCAGAAGCCCAAAGACGTAAAATGCCGAATCGACTCCCCCAAGCACTTTGCTTGGGAGACGCTGTTGGTTACCTTAAATTCCTTTGTTGCTGGTCATTCATGAAGCTGTCCTTGCTTCTTTGTAAAACGTCTGAAATAGACTCTAGCTTTTCAACTAACCCTCGGTAGGTATGAAGAGAACTTATATACTTATGATCTGTTCAGTCGGATTCGATTCGACACTAATTTTGCGTTCAAAAAATCTCGTCCGACTCATCACTCATGTTTACCAAGTTCTGGCATATTAAACCAACCAAATCACTTTTGATTGGTTAGTTAAATATCATAACAATTTAAACATACATCTTCAAAATCCCACTACAGATGTTCTTACCTCTGCGGTATTATTTCAGTGCTTTAGAAACGCATTACGTAAGATCCTCAGAACCAAAACATCTCTTTGCAATTGATTCTCAAATCAACCTCGTCCGTGTGGAGCTACGCCGGCCCGAGGTGAATAAATCACGTATTCCCGAGGGGTCTCAAAAGCGGATTGCAAAAGCGGGGGTGGTGCCAGAAATTCCCCGACGCAGGGG
The DNA here is from genome assembly GCA_030142905.1 of Heliopora coerulea. Classification (NCBI taxonomy): domain Eukaryota; kingdom Metazoa; phylum Cnidaria; class Anthozoa; order Scleralcyonacea; family Helioporidae; genus Heliopora; species Heliopora coerulea. The sequence continues at coordinate 213,934 of JASJOG010000172.1, read as the reverse complement.
CTAACGGTCCTGACAGGAGGGCTAAACCAGAGGGGCCAGGACAGCGCACCTTTGATAATTTCCTTGTTTGGTGATCAAACATCATGTAATTTTTTGTAAGAACAATCGCAACAACTGGCTTGACACAGTTTTCTGTTAGATTCGACATGAAAAGAAAAGTTTATTATCTCCTTGGCTAATTCAATAACAAATACTTATAGTTTGTTTAACTATATGTATATCATTAGTAAAAATTCCCCGATGCATGAAAATCACTTAGTTCACGGCCTCGTGATTTTCATTGTTCTCACGTGTTTGTAACCCCTGGTAAAACACTCGCACTCGTATATGAAATATTACTAGAAATAGGAATACGCAGCTACCCCTCGCCCATCATTCCATCATATTATCCCTTGAGATTACAGACGAAATTGACAGATTGTAAAGACTGTTATTTCATGAATGACGGAATTTTCTTTGTTATTCGTAATCCTTTATTTAACTTACATACTCAAGTTATGAAACACACATTTCACTAGCTTTGGTGGTCTGCAATTTGTGTTGTTGTGAACTGAAATGCAATTTACGTCAACGTAGTCTGTTGTAAAAACAGTTTCTAAGACACAGTTGGACAATCATGTCATGAAAGTTGTGATGTTTGTTTGAGTTTTGTCTGGTTTTGGACATGTGGAGTTATTATCTTATTTTTGTGACCACAGCACCATAGCCAATCCTCTTGAAAATTTCATGAACAATGTTACAGATCTGGTTTAAAAGGTTTTTATTTGTGTTGCCAGAATTACGGTCAAGGTACAAGTTGATGTTGTTTGATCCTTGCTCTGGTGTGTATTAGTCTTGCATATATTAATTAGGTACTTTACTGAAATCCAGGTACGATGTAATTACTATTCTGACTGTATATGAGCTCGAAATACGATATGAAACTGTAAAACAAGGTAACTAAGATAAGAACTGTTACCTTCTGACTTTACTATCTTAATTTTGCAAAGAACTATATTCCTTTAGCATCGCAAAATCTTTTTCAAACGACCTTGTTGATTATGTCACATTCCAAACAACGCCTTCACTTGGCAGAGCGAAAGACTTGGTCAGGATAGATCTAATTGGTCAACTTTTACTGTCCTTCAATGTCAACTAAAATTGTCCACCAAAAGTATGAAAAGGAGACACTCCTTTCCCAACAAGAGAGGAGCCGACAAAGAGAAGCCAACGAAAAGAGGGCAGACGAGTAGAGAAAACGAAGCCAGTCGCTAAGAAGAGAACCTAGAATCAGAAGAACTTCTTGCTACAGCTGAACATTCGTAAACCTTAGTTTCTGTATTTTGTTTTAGTGATACCAATAAAGAACCCATCCCTCGCCTAAAGCGCGACTTTGCTGAGCTAACAACTCCTAATTTAACACTGGTGGAGGATCCGTACTGCGGATCACCAACGAAATCAAAAAGAAAAGAAAAAAATCCCAAGTCAAACGGATAATTTAACACTCATATAACAATCGTGTGTCTAATGGACCGGGGAGGGAATTTGATATTCAGCAGGGAAGAGAGGAGCTGATTAGTAAAGTAGAATGTTGTATTATAAATTCAAAGGATGCATGGTGAGCTTCCCAGGGATTTCATTACAATATCGTTTATTATTTTTACTGTACACACAGTATCTTTAACAATTTAAACATTTTACGTCCTAAAGATACACTAAAACCGTTGATAAACTAGATCCACACTCAAATGCTTTGTAAATATCTGAGTTAATGGAAATATCCGAGGTCTTTAATGTTTTTGCAAGGATCTAATGTTCCTATGGCCTGTCCTTGCCATCACAAACTTATCTGCGATCCGCGTAAACAGCGATTTGCCGTCGTTGCTCTAAAACTGAGGTTAATAAACTGACCTTGAATACCTGCCTCTTTACATTTTCTCCGAACCGCTCCTCCAAGTTTGTGGTGGCCAATTGGATTTGAAGTATACCAAACTGTAAAACAAATAAAATTAAGAACTTTGTAAGATTATTAAAAATCTCTCTACTTTATATTTTAACGTGCAATTTGATATCCCCTTTCTACCAATACTCAGCGAAAATTTCATTCCTTCACTAGTAAAATTGTACTTTCGAAGTGGAACAACATAGAACACGTCTTTCTCTAGTGCAAACTTAGGACACTTCGACACATACAACTTGTACAAACGAACGAGACATCGTTCAGGCGTATCATCACCACAAGCATAGTGCTCAATTCATTTTTGCCTTATACCATGGTGTAGTAACCGTGATGTCATGTCGCGTGAGAGAAAAAGGAAGAAGGGCGGAACCCAGAGATGTTGTACAGTTGTTATGTCACTTCTAGAATAAAGAAGTATACTACATTGGCGACGAGGATAAAACCAGTTCTGTTACAATTTGAGAATTAACGATGGCCACACACGGGAAGATTGGCGAGTTTGATCCGGAAAATGATGACTGGGAGCTTTATGTGGAAAGAGTAAAGTTCTATTTCGAAGCTCATGGAATAACGAATGCTGACAAAAGAAGAGCCATATTATTGACTGCAATGGGAAACAAAAGTTATAAACTACTCAGAAGTCTAGTAGCACCTAATCCACTGACAGATAAGACATTCGACGATCTAGTTAAAGTAATGAAAGATCATCAGAAACCGACGCCTAGTGTGATTGTTCAACGGCACAAGTTTGACACCCAAGACAGACAACCGAACGAATCTGTAGCAGAATTCTTGGCAAAGCTACGAGAGATTGCTCAGTACTACGAATTTAAAGAGACATTGGAAAAACGATTACGTGACAGGCTCGTGAGTGGAATCCGCAACGATCGTATTCAACGACGACTTTTGGCAGAACCAAAATTAACATTTAACGAAGCGCACCAAATTGCGATTGCCATGGAGTTGGCGGAAAAGAACAACCAAGCAATGAGAGATGAACAAACCAGTGAAGAAGACCACAAATTGACGGTAGATAAGCTTGCTGGAGAGTGGAAAGGCAGAGAATGCTTTTTGATGTGGCGGAAATCACCGTTCAGACGAATGTAAGTTTGTTGATGCATCGTGTTTCCGTTGTAAGAAGAAAGGGCACATAGCGCGAAAGTGCAGAAGCGAGTCAAATCGATCATCGCCTAGAAAATCAAATCGAGCACAACATCAAGAGAAAGACAACGACAATCAAAGGAATGTCCAACAGAATCAATCGGCCAATTTTTTACAACAAGAAGGAAGGGGTATAAACCAGGATTATGGAATGTATGAGTTAAGAGAAGAAAAGGCGGAGCCTTTCAAGATCAACGTTGAAATCAACAACCAAAAGCTTTTGATGGAAGTTGACACAGGAGCAGCCGTCTCAGTTATCGGACACGAAACATGGAAGAGAATTGCTAACCCCGGCGGTAACCTCCAGCTAACAAACATGATATTGACGACGTATACGGGGGAGAAAGTCAGAGTGAAAGGGGAATCGAAAGTTCAGGTAAAATACAACAAACAGTATTTTGAACTGCCAATTGTTGTCGTGGAGGGCCGAACACGGTCGTTGCTAGGGAGAAATTGGTTGCGCGAAATTAAATTAAATTGGGAAGAAATCTTTTCGATGAACGTGACTAGTATCGCGAGAGAGTTGGTTCAAAAGTATCCAAAGGTATTTCAGAGCGGGTTGGGGACGTTACAAGGCACAGAGGCTCGAATTCACGTCGACAAAGATTCAAAACCAATTTATTGCAAAGCCCGCCCAGTTCCTTACCTCTTGAAAGCAAAAATTGAAAATAAGATTCAACAGCTAGTCGATGAAGGAACAATCGAACCCGTACAATTCAGTGAATGGGCAGCACCAATAGTACCAATCGTGAAAGAAGACGGAAGCGTGAGAATATGTGGCGATTACAAAATGACAGTAAATAAAGTATCGAAATTAGACAATTATCCGATTCCCAAATCTGAAGACCTCTTCGCTAGTCTGAATGGGGGTCAACAGTTTACAAAGCTAGACATGAGTCAGGCCTATCAACAGTTAAAATTAGATGAACATTCCAAACAATACACAATAATCAACACACACAAAGGATTGTTCAGGTACAACCGACTCCCTTATGGCATTTCAAGCGCACCAGGAATATATCAAAGAGTTATGGAGAATTTATTGCAAGGAATACCATATGTCTTAGTAAGGGTGGATGATATATTGGTATCTGGAGAGAATGAAGAGGCCCACCGTAAAAACCTTGAAGAAGTCCTTCGGAGGTTAGCAGATGCAGGATTACGTTTGAACCCCAAGAAATGTGTATTCTTGTCCGAAGAAGTGGTGTATCTGGGGCAGAAGATCAACAAAGATGGTGTAAAACCGGTGGATGAGAAAGTCAAAGCAGTGACAGAGGCACCAGTGCCCAATAATGTATCACAACTGAGGGCTTACTTGGGCATGTTGAACTATTACCACAGATTTATACCAAACCTAGCAAGTGAACTTGAACCCCTCTACAAGCTGTTACGGAAAAACGAAGCATGGAAGTGGGGACCACAGCAACAGCGGACTTTTGAAACATCCAAAGAAATGCTTAAGTCATCCAAACTGATTGTGCACTATGACAGCAAGAAGGAAGTCCTCTTACAATGTGACGCTTCACCTTACGGGGTTGGCGCGGTTTTGTCACATGTCATGGAAGATGGTTGGGAGAGACCCATTGCATATGCATCACGCACATTAGCACCGGCAGAGAAGAATTATTCACAGTTGGAAAAAGAGGCACTCGCAATAATCTTTGGTCTTGGCAAGTTCCATCAATATGTGTATGGGAGGAAATTCACCATAATAACTGACCACAAACCGTTGCAAGGACTGTTTAACGAACAAAAAGGCATTCCAGTTACAGCGGCAGAACGCATCCGTCGATGGGCACTCACCTTATCAGCTTATGAATACACGATCCAGTATAAAGCAGGTAGCCAGCATACCAATGCCGACGGCTTGAGTCGAAATCCAGCCAATGAAACAGTGTCACGTGTTCCCAGGGTTGGAAACATAGACTTCTCGTTAGGCTGTTTGGACAGCACTCCTGTAACATCCGCAAAAATCAGAGATTCAACCCGGAGGGACCCAGAATTGTCTATGGTAATGCGTTACATCGAAAGCAACTGGCCAAATACTTCAGAAACACTTTTGGAGAGTTTAAAACCCTATTATACTCGTCGAGACGAATTGACTGTTGAAGATGGATGTATACTATGGGGACAAAGAGTTGTGATACCTCAACAACACCGACAAAGTATGGTGGATGAAGTGCATGTGGGACACCCAGGAGTTTGTCGCATGAAAGCTATTGCAAGATCGATAATGTGGTGGCCCAAGATGGATGTTGACTTGGAAGCCAAGGTAAAAACATGTGAAAAATGCGTGGTAAATCAGAAAATGCCTCCTGCTGCCCCCCTGCATCCTTGGGAATACCCTCACAAGCCATGGTCAAGACTTCACGTTGACTTTGCTGGCCCGGTTTTATGGCAGAATGCTGTTAATTATTGTTGATACATATTCAAAGTGGATAGATGTCCATGTGATTCAAACGTCCACAAGTACAGCGACTGTAGAGAGACTAAGACAGACATTTTCAACACACAGACTACCTGAGATTATTGTGAGCGACAACGGCTCAAACTTCACAAGCAAAGAATTTGAAACTTTTCTCAAACTCAATGGCATAAGGCACATTACAACGGCACCCTATCATCCCGCATCAAATGGCCTGGCTGAAAGAGCAGTACAGACGGTGAAGGAAGGCATTAAGAAACAAGGCGAAGGTACATTGGAAACCAAAGTTTATCGATTTTTATTCCAGTACAGGATAGCACCACATACTACCACAGGCCGAACACCGGCAGTTACTTATGAACCGGAAGCTAAAGTCTCAGTTAGATCTAATTCGACCAGATGTTAGCAGAACAGTTACAGTTCAACAAGAAAGACAGAAACAGCACCATGACATTAATACTCGACAAAGGAAGCTTTCGGCGCAAGATCCCGTTTACGTCAGAAACTATGGACGAGGAAGCAAATGGATCCCCGCAAGAATGATCAATAAATCAGGTCCAGTTTCCTATACAGTCATATCAGAGGGTGGGAAAAATACGAGGAGACACCAGGACTAAATTCTGAATCGAAAGTCAACCGGAATGAATGAGCCGAATGAAAACCCAAAGGAACTTGAGGAGGAAGAAAACCAGGAACCTAACCAGGAAAAAGAACCAAAAAGACCACCAGAGGAATACAGCTATCAATTCAATCAGCCTAACCCTTGTGGCAGTGAGTTGAACGGAACAGTGAAAATTGAAGATTCCAGTCGGTCACCAGTGCGGAATCGAGTTCCACCAAGCTACTACGGATATTCTTGACATTTAACTTTTAATATATAACTGGATGTAAGTTCACATTTTGTTAAAACTGTAGGCAACATTTTAAAGAGAAAGAGTTGAAACCGAAGGAGGAGAGGTGTAGTAACCGTGATGTCATGTCACGTGAGAGAAAAAGGAAGAAGGGCGGAACCCAGAGATGTTGTACAGTTGTTATGTCACTTCCAGAATAAAGAAGTATACTACACATGGTGCTTTAATCCTCCCAAGTTGTTCTTCTCACCAAATGAGACATGGCGGTCATAAAATTTAATTGACTGAACTTTAAGTTCCGATGCTCTGTCCCACTTCTAAGCAAAAAGTTCTTCCCAATAAAAAAAAAAAAAAACATGGTGTCTAGCAAAACACCTGGTGAGCCATCTCCTAAAAGTTCCAAATTCCAAAGCAAATCCTCTGGTGAGGTGTTTTGTTTCCACATCAAAAAAATCTTGAAAGCTTTTGAACATCGATTGTTCGAAGATGTTCAGTGCTGGGTACCCATTATCTCTAATGAACCGCTGTAGGCTGCAACAAATTTGGTATAATGAGTTTGGAGGATACACGTTTCCTGGTTATAAGTTTTTCCGAATTTCGACAACATGCAAATTTGCTGAGCCAATAATTCAGTTCTTCCTCAACTGCCTTCAGAATATCCGGATCAACATGACTAGATTTCTCAGTAACACTGAGGGATTTAGCTTTCACTTTACGTTCGCGTGCCCATTCAGCCCAAGAACGTACTACCCAGGTAGTGTTCATTTTAGTATTAGAAGGAATCTTCAACTCATTCCTTTCCTCAAGCTCTTCAACAGTTACAAGCGAAATACCTCTTCCATTCATTGAATTGCTTATGTAAGTATGGTCGTGTTTTCCTACCGTTATTAAACAGTTAATCGTTTCCAATTGAGCACTATTCTTGCATCGATTACTTCACCAAATATATCACTTAAATCAAACTCACACCCAACATTTTATTCCGGAAATAGATTCTGCGTAGTATAAATTACTTCGTCCATCTCCATATTTGCCACTCCACCAAATGGAAATAACTCGGGACATGTGCAAGACCCTCCCCAGTAAATCAAACGCATATTAAAAATGATCCCTTGCAAAATTCTTTTAGCAAATTTATTACCCTTTTGTTGAATGCCAATCAACCAATTTTTTTTTTCCGTCCAATGTTTATACATTCACATGCCAAAAACATGTTTTCCCAAATGAAATTCTTTTGTTAGAAAAATGTATCTAGTCATGAAATAAGTTAAAGCCCTCGAACGTCGGCTTTATAGTATACACCAGATACACCCCTCGAACTACACCCTCAGGATGTATCTGGCGTAAAGCCTCAGTTCTCAAGCCTTAATTCTTACTTAGTAAGCCCAGGTTAATGTAATTATTTAATGTCCTTGGGTCTGTATGAAGCCTCTTTGATAATAAACTAGTAGGTTAGTTCAGCCTCGGTGAATAGCCAACGTAGTTACCGATTTCGTTAACTAACCTATACTTAACTCAACCATTTACTTGTAGTGAAGAATGAACCATTGTTTTAAATGTAACTAACCAGCGGACTATGCTTTTATTTCACCACTTTCCTTGAGGCTTGATAACTTTAGATCTCTTAGGTATGTTTAAGTTAATCCACTATCAGCCAAGTTTGTCTTGTCCATAACTCAAATATCGAGCTTTTACAAGATGTTATTCATTGGAGTATGTCATTTAACTATCCCGTGGCGCTAGGAAACCAGTGGAGTGCTCCGCCAACTGAGCCACACCAGCTCAGAGTTTGGCCACAAGCTATCCTTAAAAAATTTCTTATCATCTGTCATCCTGAGCTAAGCTCATTAAATTCCAGAAACGAACTAATCACAACTTGTAGGCATAGGAAAAAACACTTACTCTGTAATATTTGTTAATTCACACCGCATTTTTATTGTATGACGTAACCTCAATAGGCACTATCAAGTCTCCTAGGCAACTACATCACACGCGATCACTACCTGACGAGTGTGGCAGGCCCAGCTTGCCATACGAAACAAATTTGTAGTAAATCTTTATGAAGTAACCCAAGTTTACCTTGTCTTGCTATTGTAATTCGCTCTACTCTGGTATTGAGCACTCTCTTCGTACGATTTTTTTAATAAAATCTCACTTATCTAGCTATCTGTCTATCTATCTATCTATCTATCTATCTATCTATCTATCTATCTATCTATCTATATATATATATATATATATATATATATATATATACATATATATTGTTTACTTATTAACCGAGTGCAAGGTCTGTATGGGAAAGTATTTGCCTGAGGTTTTCGTCCAGACCGAGCGACAAAGGAGCGAGGTCTGTACGGAAAAAACCGTGGGCAAATATTTTCCCGTACAGACCGAACAAACGAGGTCAATAAGGAATTTATTATATGGCTTTTAGCACTTTTCTTCATCGCTTTTAAGGAAGCTTTGTGTTCGTAAGTTCGCGGCTTAGGTTTACTTGCTTTATTTAGCTATTTCTTCGTGGCTTTTTGTATCGATTTATCTAGTTTTCTCCTTAAAATTATCGTTGAGAAAATTTAACTTCTTTTTTCGTAGTTTGTTTTCGTAAATCTTCTATAAAGCGTACCTAAATCTGGCTTGTTTTTCTTCTAATCAACTCAAAAATGTTCCCGCTAAAAATAGCCGGTCTGTACGAAAAACGTATTGCACGGCTAGGCACCCCATCAGCGTGCGTCATTTTGCGTACAGATCAGCTAGCGAGCTCAGTCATATAATATTATAAAATATACAGATGGAACCGTTTTGGTCTTTTGGGCCTCATCAGTGTAGGGCTGATGAGCAGGATGGAGTAGCCTACATTATATAGGCAACTCAAATTTCCCACGCTTGTGGTACATCTAAGCCATGCTAGAGCGCTCTAACTAGAGACTAGTGAGCGTGCGCAATATATATATATATATAAATCATCAATATAAGTTCAAACTTTATTTTACTTTCTACATTTCAGGGGCTGCCCCTTTATCAAGAATAACATGATAACAGATAAAACCAACTTAAATACAAAAAGTTTTCTAATTAAAAATACAAAATGTAAATTAAAAATCCATATGGTAAAAATGTGTATAATTTATATACCCAAAAGCTCTCTCCCTCCGTGGGATCCCTTGTATTCGTCCTATCAATAATTTTCACAACCAAATCACTCAAACCCTCATGCCCATCTCCAAAAAAAATGTGAATACAAGTGTTCCCCCGAGATATTTCGTTGTCCTCTACGATATCTATTAAGGCTACTCTTGTGAATATTAAAGCGTGTCCTAAATGTATTGATTGTGCTGCCAATATATTGTTTACCACACCTTTTACGAGTAATTAGATAAACAACCCCATTGGAATCACAATCAAATTCATAATTAATCACATACTTTCTTTTCCCCAATCTATCCGTAGAATTCTCCCCTTCTTCAACAAAATTACAAATTTGACATCTTTTCTTACCGCACTTAACCATACCCCCTTTACCAGATCGCCTATTTCCAACCTTACTTCTTACTAACTCATCCTTTAAATTCTTTGGTCTTCGAAAACTTACCCGAGTTGGTTCAGTAAAGATTTGCTTCATGTCATCCGAAGCATGCAAAATATTAACAAATTCCCTCATTTTATACCCAATACGAGAGAACGCTGGATGAAAATCTATCGACAGCGTTACTCTTTCTTCCGAATTACCACGCCCCGAATCCCGTACAAGTAAGCTACTTCTATCAACCTCCCTCGCTCTTTGTAATTGATTATCAACCTCCCCAGATTTAAATCCTCTCTTAGTTAAGTAACTCTTAAGTTCGATAACCCGATTCTCAAAAACTTCCTCTGAATCACAAATGCTTCTAAGTCTCAATGCCTGGCCGTAAGGTATACCCTTTTTTACATGTCTGGGGTGACATGAAGCATAATCCAGATATTGGTGTGTATCTGTTTTCTTACAATACACATCCGTACACAATCTGCCTTCGAATAATTTGATTTTTACATCCAAATAGGACAACTCTATTTTAGACCATTCCCATGTGTACTTTATGGTTGAATGGTAAGAATTTACATATTCAAAAAAATCTTAAAGCTTGTCCTCACCATGCAACCAAATAAACCACACGTCATCCAAAAATCTCCACCAAACCCATGGTTTCAAAGTCACTTCGCTCAACATTCTTTCCTCCAATCTAGCCATAAATATATTCGCATGTGCTGGTGCAAATTTAGTACCTAATTGTCTAAAATTAACTGTGATGCTATAGTGCCCGCAGTCAGCTGGCCAGCGAATTATAATATGTGTGTCTGCATGAAGAGAATAGTTCAGATTTTTTGTTCACCAAGTTTTTCTTGTTTGATTTCAGTATCAACATTTTTTCTTCAAGGCAAAGATTGCATCTTCTTGAGGCGTATTTGTATGAGCTTGCATGCTTAACGATTGACCATTTTACTTGGTATTCCCAATTTTCCATCTTCAGTCGCCAAATCTATTTGGAAAGTCCTGTTTCGTTGGCGTACTGTGCGTTTCGGAAGGACTTCAGGTGGTTGCGGTAACGATGCTCGAAGTCGTTTGCTGTCATGCCGATGTACCTTTTCGTTGATCCATTATGGGAAAGTTTTACTTCGCCTTTGTAGACGACGCTTTTTGCCAGGCAGTTTTCCAAGGTTGGGCATTCGTTTTTGTGTCTGCAGTTGCATGAATTGTCACTGTTGTTGTTGATACCGTTCTCACGTGTTTGATTTAACGTTTTTGGTGAATGGGGGATTGTACCAGATCACGTGTCTGTTTCTACTTCGTCTGTTGCTGGTTTGGTTTGCCGTGTTACTTCTGTCCGGGTATGTGTCTTGGTCATGGGGAGCGTTAGTTGGGGTGTATGTAAGCTGTATGTTAAGTTGCTTTGTTTGAAAGCATTCTCGTATAGTAGAGCAGCGGAGTCAAATGTTTCTTGGTCGCATGATAGCTTTGATATTCTGTGGTTAATATAAAGTTGTTATTACCTTTGCGGGATTCAATGTTTTCGATTATTCTAACAAGGTCGCTTCAAAGGCTTTCATCTCCGGTATCGGCGGGGGCTTCTCGATTTTAATCCGAACGTACTCTTGCTTGTGTTGTTAATGTTGTCCTTCGAGAAAAAGTGGGCTTTCCAGCGCATTCGTTTCACTAAGTGTTCCGTTTTTTCAATCAAGGATTTTCTGTAAGCATCAAGTGTTGGGAGACCAATATTCTTTAATGAAGTGTCACCGTGTCACCAAGCCAACCAGAGTGCTCGACAATGTTTAGGAGCGTGATAAAGCAAAGCAAAGGTGTATCATACAATAAGCACAGTTGACGACTGGTTTGAGAGTGCTCGATACCATGTAGGTAGAGCGAAATAACTTTATTAAAGTTAGAAGAGCGTTTGCTACGCAGAGTTTCACGTGTCTACAACACGATCATCAGGCAACTGACAGTTCGCTTCTACTATTCATTTACATAATATGGGTCAAATTGTCTAAAATTAACTGTGACGCTTTAGTGCCCGCAATCAGCCGTCCAGCGGATTTTAAGATGTGTGTCTGCATGAATTTAAAAATTCAACGAGACTTACCTGTTAGTTGAAGTTGGATTTGGATTCTACTAGTCATCAGCTAGGGAGTGAAGGAGTTGTACGAGAGAGCGCCGGCTACTCACCGAAAAACCAAACTTCGTAGGGATTGTTTTTTCTCCATGCGCGGAGTGAAAGAGTTGGAGGGTAGGGCGTTACTTACATGTTCTTTTCACTGGGTGGGCGTACAACTCCATCACTCCCAGGCTGATGACTAGTAGAATCCAAATCCAACTTCAACTTACAGGTAAGTCTCGTTGAATTTTTAAATTCCACTACGTCATCAGCCTAAGTTCGTTACGGAGTTGTACGAGATTTCACAGCAAGCAGGGAGTTAAAAACAATTTTAATAGAAATATAAAAAGCATTTTACAGAATACAGAGCCACAACTATAGTCCCAAAGACTGAAGTAAGGCCGAACCAAAATTAAATGAATGAAGTTCTTCAAGCTGCTTATTATAAAATGTTTGGAATGTGCGTTCATTAGACCAACCAACCACCTTTAATATAGAAGATACGTCCGTGTTATGTTGACTAAATGTGATGTGGATGCCGCTCTAGTACTATGTGCTTTGAACCGATTTACATCCACTCCAGCATCTTTCAAAAATTGTTTACAACACTTCGAGATGGTTTCTGTGGATACTGGTCCTTGAGGTTTCTGGAAACTTACGAGCAATTGAGTGCATCCCGGTAAGCGAAGTTTTTCTGTCCTTTGTAGATATTCTGTAAGGTGATTAACGATACGGAGTTTCTTATCAAGCGGATAACTTTCGAAAACCAGGGAGCCGATCTGTTTTCCTGGTCTGCTCTGTTTTACATGTCGGCAAATATGGAAAGTACATTTTTGATTATTTATTGTCATGTTGTCGATGGCAAGCAAGTGTATCGTTTGGCATCGTTGTCCACTTAATATTAACTACAGGAAGGTTAGTTGAAAGGTTAGGTCCTTCAAGGATGGGGTTGATATATCTGGTTTTTTGCGAATAAATTGAAGAACTGGGCTTACATCCCAAATCTCGGAGTATCGCAGTAGGCTTGGTTTAAGTTCAAAAATGCCCTTCATTAAGCGTTTCACCCGTGTGTGTTGGCCAAAAGGTGGATATGTTTGCAGTAGGGAAGATAACGCATTTCTTGCAGTGTTGATTGAACTGTATGAATAACCAGAATCAAACAAGCTAGCAAAGAAATCAATTCCAGTGGTGACAGATACAGAAAGAAAATGTTCTCCTTTTTATGGGCAGAAGGTAATCCATTTGGAGTAGTATGTTTGATACTGGAGTTTGGTATTCTTCCTCCATGAAGACATAATCACATTGACCGCAGATGGGGATAGTCCGAGAGTCTCTATTTTTGACTGGACACAAGACATATTTTTAGTTCTAGATTCTGCTGTAGTGGATGAATTTGGTCTTGTACGGCTGGAAGGAGTAACATTTGTTTGGAAGGTGGAAGAATTGTTGGAAGTTTGATCAGTAGCCGTTTGAGGAGAGGATACCAAGCTTGTGTTGGCCATTTGGGAACTACTATTACACCTTTGGTTTTCTCCATTGTTATTTTTTGTAGTACCTACACAATGTAACTGAAAGGAGGGAAGCAATAAAATTTTAAGTTGTTCCATGGTATGGTAAATGCATTGACATGTAATGCTCTTGGATCAGGCCTGTAGGAACAGTACTTTGAAAATTGTTTGTTAAGCCTAGAGGTAAATAAGTCAATTTTCGGTTTAAAGGCTAAGGGTGATAAACCATGCCTTAAAAGACTAGGGTTAAGCATCCACTCAGAATCTTTGTAGGAACGACAAGATTTGTGGTTAGCCACTACATTTAGGGTACCTGGTATATGAGCAGCTGTTTTCCAGGTTTGCATTGCAATACAGAACTCCCATATTTCAACAACTACAGAGTTACCTGTTGCTGTGTGACTGGACCCCATGTTATTGATCATATAGGCAGCAGCACTATTGTCAATCATTAATTTAACATGCTTTTTGGCAATTTGGTTAAGCAAAACTCTTTAGGGCAAAAAGGGCTGCTTTTAACTCCAGAACATTAATGTGTGATTTCGATTCATCAGCTGACCAATTTCCCCCTGTTTTTTGAGGTCCTAAGGCAGCACCCCAACCAATAAGTGATGCATCAGAATGTATGACTAAATCAATAGGTGGTTTTGTCATTTGACCAAAACTCCCATCAAGGTTGTTGAGCCACAACTTAAGCTCATGTTTTCCTGCAGGAGATATAGTCATCATAGAGTCAGTCACCTTTGCTTGTTTTAAGGGCAGTTGTTTTGTCTCTGTCAAGGTTTCGGTAGTATAATGCACCATATCTTACTGCTGGTAGGCTAGCCACCATGTGACCAATAATCTGGGCCACCAATCTAATTTTAATCAACTGTGCTCCAGTAAGAGCTTTTTGAATTAGACCTTTCAGTTTATAAATTTTTTCCTTTGTTAAGGTTACAGTCATGTTAGTGAAGTCGATGAGAAAACCAAGGAAACTTAATGTTTGGCTAGGGATGAACAATGATTTTTCTGGGTGGATAACAAACCCCAGAGATTCAAATAATCTAAGAGTCTGCATAACATTCTGTGCACACTCTTCATAGGAATTACCCTGTAAGTACAGATCATCAATGTATGCAACAAGTATATACCCACTTGCCTGGAGCTGTGCCAAAGCAGGTTTCAAAAGTTTTGTAAACTTTCTGGGACAGGTAGATAGGCCATTTGGAAAAACAGTGAATTGGTATAGTGTACTGTTGTAAGAAAATTTTAAGTATTTTTGAGAAGAGGGCTCCCTTGTTGCAATAAAAAAGATCTGGGATTTGGTGCATTATGTCTGGAGTATTCAGAATGAGGGCCAGGAGTGCCTGAGCGTTCTGGACCTGTAACAGTTCTAACAACTCTGCTGGTGTTTTTAAATTGCTGAATCTTGAAAGATATATCATCACCAAGCAACATGTGCTCCACTTTATTGGCTCGGGAACGAGCCTGCTTAAAATCCTTATGAAGAAAGGTTCTTAAGGCCTCTCGATGGGTAAAAGATAACTCCTTGGCCACATGTCCCATAAGGCCTGTTACATCAATAAGTTTTGTAGCAACTTCTTGTAGATTTATTTTGCCCTCATTTGCATCACATTGCAAAAGCTAATTTAATGTTATCATTACAGCAGAGATGCCCCTGAGCAATGAATCTTGTAAATTAGCTACTTTTATGTCCGTTTTTCGTGCACGGGCCGGAATACCTGACCATATTTCAGGGTTTACCTTGGGAACATATAATTGACCACAATTCTGAGGCCGTTTGTACGTTTTATAATGGTTTTGAGTTTGTCAATATCCAATTGTGACTCAAAATTTTTATTGACAATCTTGGCCAGTTTCTCTGAAATTGGAGGGCTTGTTTCATCAGAGGAGAAAAGGTTTTGCAAAATGGCAGTAAGGAAGTCGTCCGTGTTGTCTTCCTCATTTTCCCCATTCTCCTCAGTCTCACTCACATCAAACCCGCCAAAAAGGCTGAGCACGTCTGGGTCAACTCGGGCACTGGCTTCGACATCAACGTGGTCTTTGACACTCGCTGGTTGCCCTGTCTTTGGGGCCTTTCTTGCTCTCTTTAGGGCCGGTTCCTTCGATTCTTGATCGGTTGTGATTACCCTCTTTGGGGTCTGCTCAACGTGCTCCGAAGTTAAGGTATAGTTTGATTCAAGCGATGTTATAAGTCGCTAAATGAGAACATTTGTTTGAGCTATACCATCGTGCATCGACGACAACTTCTCCCGATGGCCTGTCTGGTTCGTTTCCAGAGGCAGGCTGAGGGGTGTTCGTTTTATCTGTGTTATTGATAACGTCGAACATTTCGACTGCCGTGTCCATTGAGCTGTTAAAGGTAAATTACAATGAATAATAAGAAAGATGGTACTTATCTGTATGAATAATTGATGGAGTATCCCAGGTAACGTTGTCGCTGGCCAAAACTCTGAGTGATGAAAAAGTTTTAGGAGAGATTCTATTAAAAACCTTGACCAGCCGACAACTTCAAAAAATATAAGAGAAAGCAAATTCCGAAAAAGAAGGCCATCTTTTAACTTAAGATTTAAGTTAACGAAAGATGAAAACTGTGAAATGGTGATATTTTTAGGTGAAATGGTGATATCATACTAACAGAATTTGAACGCGTTGTTGTCACCGACCTTATTCGTTGCGGAACCATAAAATTTTATAAACGATATGTTGGTGATACACTT
Source organism: Heliopora coerulea (assembly GCA_030142905.1). Lineage (NCBI taxonomy): Eukaryota > Metazoa > Cnidaria > Anthozoa > Scleralcyonacea > Helioporidae > Heliopora > Heliopora coerulea. The sequence goes on along the minus strand of JASJOG010000172.1, from coordinate 197,697 downwards.
GTTTTGTTAAAACCTTCCGATATTCCAAAAGTTTTATTGAAGTTCAATGAATTTGATCCTAACTTAAAATTTACAGTTGACACATTTCCAGACAGCATCATCCATTTTCTTGACATCAAAATTTCGGCCGATGGTACTGATGTTTATCGCAAAGAAACACACACCGGCCGATACACACATTTTTCCAGTTTTGAACCGTTTCCACGTAAAATCGCATGGATTAAATCTCTGTTTCATCGCACTTTTAAAATATGTAGCACGAAGAAACTCTTTAATGACTAAATTGCTAAAATCAATACTTTCATGTCCTGGAACGGATATCCTAAAAAATGTTAGTAAATTCCTTCTTAAAGTGCTTCGACGCAAACATAAAGCTGATAGTTCTGGCACTCAAAACATGACTGATGATAATAACATCCCTAAAGTTTGGATCCGAATCCCATATTTGGGTAGTCATTGTAAAAATCTATTAAATTCCTGTTTAAAAAATCTGTCGCTGTTTGAAACAACCTGTCAAGTTTATTGTCTTATACAAGACTAAAAAGGTCTCATATTTTATTTCTAATAAAGACAAAATTCCAGATTTGTCTCGAAACAATGTCATTTACCAGATTACATGCCCTGGCTGCGCAAAATCTTACATTGGAAAGACCGACCGTTGTTTACAAAAACGTCTATCTGAACATGCCACTCAACATAACACAAGTGCAGTTGCACAACACTTTCTTCAATGTGAAAACGCACATTTCATTACTGACCTATGTAAACAATATGACAGACTAAACGATATTCCTTTTTCTTTTGACGCTACTTCATCCATGCACAATCTCATTTTTAACAACTATAAGATCCTTTACTCTAATTATTCTATTAATTCTAATCAACTTTTATTTATGGAAGCTCTACATATTAAATATCTTAAGCCGCAATTAAACTCTGGTCTTAAAGCCAGCAAAGAACTCTCACTCTTTAATTAGTTCCTTTTAGTTTATCCATGATTTATTCATCGACATCTTGTCATTTCAACCTGAGGCGTCAACACTTATCACTAACTGACACAATCAATCATTGTAAATAGAGTAGGCGTTTCCTCAATTCTTCATCAATGATGTAATCACTTTTTCCATGTATATATAAACCTTAGGTCCGCTTATGTTAGTTCACTTGGTCTGATGATGATTTTGCAATAAAATCGAAATATCACCATTTCACAGTTTTCATCTTTCGTTAACTTAAATCTTAAGTTAAAAGATGGCCTTCTTTTTCGGAATTTGCTTTCTCTTATAGAGATTCTATTCCAAGGGAGTAATTTTGTGGAAGAACGAAAATACACGAGTCTGGTTTCGGCGGGAAGCTCAGCACAATTGGTTTTTCGGTGAGTAGCCGGCGCTCTCTCGTACAACTCAGTATCGACCATAGGCTAATGACGTAGTGGAATTATAAGATGCATGTCTGCAGACACACATCTTATAATTCGCTGGACGGCTGATTGCGGGCACTACAGCATCACAGTTAATTTTAGACAATTTGACCCATATTATGTAGATGAATAGTAGAAGCGAACTGTCAGTTACCTGATGATCTTGTTGTAGACACGTGAAACTCTGAGTAGCAAAAGCTCTTCTAACTTTATTAAAGTTATATATATATATATATATCTATATACATATATATATATATATATATAGGTTTACAAATATTGGTGAAGGAAATATCGAGTACCCATATTCCTCGACTTTTAAGATCCAACCGGGACCTGTTGCGAAAACGCAACTTTGGCCTTCCGGTTGGGAATCAAACCCGCGACCCCGCGAATCTAGTGCGATGCTCTGCCAACTGAGCTACGGAGGCCGTTGCCAAGAACATGGCCAAGAATTCATTATTTATGAGGTGGGCACACCGATTAAGAGAAGAGAATATTTAGAAACATATTAGCACCTTCCTTCGAATGCTTTATTATTGGTTTAAAAGTCGAGGAATATGGGTAGTCAATATTTCCTTCACCAATATTTGTGAACCTATAATCAAGCATTCGAAGGAAGGTGCTAATATGTTTATATATATATATATATATAAGTAAATACAAAAGACAAAATTTTGCTGTCACTACTAAGAGTTTCACGCGCTCAGGCGATCATCAAGCAACACATACATAAAAAACATATATATAAATATATATATATATATATATATAAAATATATAATATATGTATATTTTTGTTATAAATAGGGGCCACTAACTTTGTACTCTGTATCCTTGATAAAGGGGCAGTACCCCGAAACGTTGGAGATGAAATAAAGATTTTAATCTGTGAGGTTTTATCTGTATATATATGTATATAGCAGAAGTGGTAGAGACCAGGTCAAAACCATATGAGTAGAGTGTTCAATACCAAGATAGAGCGGAATAAGTAGACAAGATAGAAACTTGGGTTACTTCATTTATTTACTACAATATTCAGTTTCGTATGGCAAGCGAAGCCTACCATAATCATCAGGTAAATGTCGCGTGGATATGAAACTAATTAGTTTATAATTACAAAATATGTGCGTATTGTGTTACAGAGTAAGAAATAGCCTATTGGTTAGATAATAAGTATTCGTTTCTGTGTCTGCATGTAGGTATTAGTTCAGTTCTGGAGTTCAGTGAGCCCAATTCTGGATGATAAATTATAATAATTTTCTCGTACAAGCAAAGATTACACCGTTTAGTTTTGTTGGAGTAAGGCCTACATTGTTTGAATATTTTCCATTTGATAGAATAATTGACGTTAGAATCCTTTAAGTGCCAAATGTATTTCCTAAGTCCAGTGCTATTTCTGTGCTTCGGGTTTCTGAATGGACAAGTGTGGTTTTGAACGCGCCTTCGGTGAGGCCAACATAGGTTTTTCCTTCAGAGTTGTCTTCTCTCGTAACTGTAGCTTGATAGACCACTCGCTCTCTCTGACATTTTCCTGACAGCAGGCAAGCTTTTCTCTGGCGACAGTTACAATCCTGTGTTGTTGGGTTACGTTGGGTTTCTTTATTCAGGACGGACTTGTTTTGCGCTGAGATGATGTTTGCGATGTTCGGCATGCATCTGTAACTTAATTTTAAGGCTGGGATTCGAACATCGCGACCTTCGGACTAGTAAACCGAAGGTCGCGGGTTCGAATCCCAGCCGCGGTCAAGTAGAGTTTTTCTCTACTTACCCGGTATGAGTTCGATTCACTTGGAAGAAGTACTATCCTTATATCATCTCACCCAAGTGGTTAATCTTAATAGTTCATATATATATATATATATGTATATATCAAAAGTATGATCGAACACAAGTATCGATTATAAAGAAAATGTTTATATATGAAGAGAGGATTTGATACGATCATAATTATACACACGAAAACTCTGACTGCCCCAGCCGGGAATCGAGCCCAAGGTCTCCGAATCTACATATCGGCGCTCTGACCTCTGAGCTACTGAGACACGGCCAGGACAGTCAGAAATTTCCATACTGTATATACTGAATTGACCACCATTCTCAATTCTCTATCCTGAAGACATCTCATCTTCACAACGTAGAGTGGACCCTCTCAGGTGACTTCCTCAAGTAGCGGAGTGATCCACGACTCTTGTATACAGGAGACTTTTTTTTTAAAAAAAACCAACATTTATATATGAAGAGAGTATTTGATACGATCATAATTATACACACGAAAACTCTGACCGCCCCAGCCGGAAAACGAACCTACGGTCTCCGAATCGACGTATCGGTGCTCTGACCTCTGAGCTACTGAGACACGGCCAGGACAGTCAGAAATTTTCATATATACTGAATTGGCCTCCTGAATAAGCCTCCTGAATAAGCCTCCTGAATAAGCCTCCTGAATAAGCCTCCTGAATAAGCCTCCTGAATAAGCCTCCTGAATGAGCCTAATGAATAAACCTCCTGTATACAAGAGTCGTGTATCACTCCGCTACTTGAGGAAGTCACCTGAGAGGCTCCACTCTACTTTGTGAAGATGAGATGTCTTCCGGATAGAGAATTGAGAATGGTGGTCAATTCAGTATATATGAAAATTTCTGACTGCTATGGCCGTGTCTCAGTAGCTCAGAGGTCAGAGCACCGATACGTAGATTCGGAGACCTTGGATTCGATTCCCTGCTGGGGCAGTCAGAGTTTTCGTGTGTATAACTTATAAAGAAAATGGTATGACAAAAAGAAGATCAATGTGAAATAACCACTCGTTCGTTTCAAATAAATAACGTTTTATTTCACGCACAAACATTTTCGCTTCTACAAGCTCCATGGTTTCTATGGTTTGCCATAGAATACGCCTAATATTCAATTTCACGATGAATTTCTTACTTGGCTTCCCACTCTTGGTCCAACATGGGACTTGGATATGGATCTTCCTTTGTTCTTCAAACGAATAATCAAGGATTAGTTTGTCGTTGTCATCTGAAGGCTTCTTCTGAAAACTGCGTATGGTACTTGTGATAAACGGTCTTGGGTAACCAGCATTTAAATATCTTTTTCTGATGAATTCAATTTCTTGATCAAAATTAGTAGCCATGCGTTTCGCCCGCTTCACCTGGACATTGCCAGAAATATGGGACAAGATGGTACCCGTGCATGGGCACTAGGGTGACAATGGCGGCGAAATCACATATATAAAATGTATGAGATACAGATTAATTTTAAGATAAATCGATTATAAACTTACGTGTCCTCTCATCACGATTCGAATCATGTTTAGTACAGTATAAGCTTCATATGTGACTTAAAAATGGCTGCTTTGGTATTTATTTACTTACTTCCTGGAGTGATCCTTGTTTTACCACTCGCTGCTGCCCCTTTCTCCTTATATTCTTTAAAATCTTGTCGAAATCAGGCCAGATAATCGTGGAATGGCGAATTAACCTTTGCACAAGGTAAATCATCAGGACTCGATATAGCTTCTGTGATGTTTAAACTTTCTAAACCCGTTGGGAAAAGCATAAATTCTGCATCACAAGGTACTTCCAAGGTCGTCTTTATTTTCCTTGTATTTTCTGTCCAGAACGTTTCTTTCCCGAACGAGTTCCCACCGCCATATTGAATTTTAACTGTAATACGATAAACCACTGACATCTTATAGCGGGCTCAAAATGTCCTCGATTTCTGGTAATGAGAAAGATCCTGACAATTTCCAAGACAAGGCTTTTGTTTACGACGGAAAGTTTACCGGTAAAGTGATACGTTTCGGTATCTGAGAGTATTTCCAGCATTTTGTCTCGACAATAAGACCTATTCATGATAACTGTTGCTCCTCCTTTATCCACCTGTTTGATGATTATTGAATCGTCTTTTTACAAATTTTTGAGTGCCGTACGTTCGAATGGGGGTAACGTTGCTTTTTTGTTTGAGCGTGAGATTTTCTTCATGAAGGTTTGAAATATTTCCTAGACATAATATAAAGTGGTTGTCGTTTGGCAGTGGAGGAACAAAATTCGGTTTGTTTTTTACCAGCGAACTATCTAGTTGTTGTTCATGACCACTGAAGTGTTCAAGCAGCCGCAATTTTCTTCCAAACTCGTGAAAGTCATTTTTTAGTTCTTGCTCATTTTGTTTTGGTGTTGGTGTAAATTTCAAACCGTTTTCTAAGAGTGTAGTTTCGCTGTCACAAAATTTCCTTGAAGAAATGTTGATTACCTTTGGTTCCGTGGTCTCTGACTCTGGAATTTGTGATTCTGCCAGTTTCGTCGGTGGTGTGTTGTGGTTTGGTTGAGAGGTGAATGATCTTGGTGAGTATGTTGACCTAAAAAATGATTTCGTTTTCTGTTGTTGCCATTCTTTATTCTTGTGTCGTCATTTGGGCGTTGGGTTGGTTGATGTGGTCTGCGCTGTCGTTGGCTATATGGATGTGCGCGAACCACTTCTGCATATGTTGGCCTTTTATTGAAAAATACGTTTGAGGAGTGACTTGAAGGACATGGTTGTTGAGACTGTGTGATTGTCGGCCAATTAAATGTTGCTCTTCTCTTCTCACCGTTCCGCCGTGTATACCGAAGTGCGTTGTTGTTGTTCTCGACGTATGTAGGAGTTTGTGGTGATCTGTTGGTCGGTGTTCTTTTCGAGTATAAAGAAACATTTGCCCGAAAGATTAGCTGCATTTGATCTTGATTAGTGACTTGATCCGATCTTTCTGTCTTTTTTATTTTGATATAGTCAGAGCTGTTTAATTCTTTTTCGTACGAATCCAGCCATTGAGGTAGATGAACGATCTTCAAGCTCGATACTCAGAAAATGATTTCTGAGCCCCAGACGGGGATCGAACCCGCAACCTGATAGCCGGGGAGACGCTCTAACCATTGAGCTACCGAGACTCAGATGGCGAGCTAAGGTGGAAATTCGATATATATGTGCGACCTAAGCGGAATCCACTATATATTAGTAATGATTAATACAGTTTAATGTTTGAGAAACGTGAGAGCTTGGATATATTAAGGTAGATGAACGATCTTCAAGCTCGATACTCAGAAAATGATTTCTGAGCACCAGACAGGGGATCAAACCCGCAACCTTCTGATAACCGGTTAGACGCTCTAACCATTGAGCTACCGAGACTCAGATGGTGAGCTAAGGTGCAAATTCGATATATATGTGCGACCTAAGCGGAAGCCACTATATATTAGTAATGATTGATACAGTTTCTCAAACATTAAACTGAATCCAGCCATTGTTGTTTCGATTCCCATCTTTTTGATGATTTAACTTCCTCTGCACGGGTTTCTTCAGGCCACATTTCTTTTAATTTTTCGAGAGTATCGTCGATAAACTGCGAATTGAAGACGTCGGTCATCTCCTGATCGATTAGCTTCAATTTTTCATTATGGATGGTCGCTTGTATTTTCAGAAGATTTATCTCCGACTGAAATCTTGGGAAAGTAGAGTTTTTTCGTATTGTTTTCTTCGCATTAGATTCATTTGGAATGAATTTCAGCAAAAACTTTCTTGGCAAGACTCTCTTTACTTTGTTGTTCCATGTTTCGTAAATAATAGCGGGTTTTTTCGCTGTTGGAAGAAAATTGCGCCTGTTTGAACACTTCAGTGGTCATGAACAACAACCAGATAGCTCGCTGGTAAAAAACAAACCGAATTTTGTTCCTCCACTGCCAAACGACAACCACTTTATATTATGTCTAGGAAATATTTCAAACCTTCATGAAGAAAATCTCACGCTCAAACAAAAAAGCAACGTTACCCCATCCGAACATACGGCACTCAAAAATTTGTAAAAAGACGATTCAATAATCATCAAACAGGTGGATAAAGGAGGAGCAACAGTTATCACGAATAGGTCTTATTGTCGAGACAAAATGCTGGAAATGCTCTCAGGTACCGAAACGTACGTCGAACTAGACCAAAACGAAGACGACTTGGTTATGAAAAAGATTAAATGACTAACAAGGCAATACAAACACGAACTTACTGAAAAGGAAATTGATTATATACAAAACGTTTCATGGAGAACGTCAATTTTCTATGGATTGCTGAAAATTCACAAATCCTCGACAATCAATAATACAATTAAAGAACAAAACTCCACATACGTAAAAGTAGCACCACCGACAGATGTACCATTCAGACCGATAGTAGCAGGACCTTCTTCTCCGTCTCACCAATTAAGCAACTTGATTGACATTATTTTGAAACCTCTTTGTAACAAGGTACCAAGCTTTATTCGAGATGACTTAGATTTCTAAAACCACATCCCAGACGAAGTTGACGAAAATACAATTCTGGTAACGTTTGATGTCGTAAGCCTCTACACAAGTATTCCGCACGATCTGGGACTGGAGGCATAAAATATTGGCTACAGAATTACAATACATCCTTTACTCGACCTTTTTCGACAGAATTCATCCTAGACGCTATTTCTATTATTTTGAAAGGAAACACATTTCGGTTTGACGACAAACACTACAAACAGATTCAAGGAACAGCGATGTGCACAGAGATAGCGCCAACTTATGCAACTTTAGTTATGAATTATGTAGAAAAACGCCTATATAACTATTATGAGGAAATATACGAAACAGCTGAAACGGAATTATTCATCAAATTATTTAAAATATTCTTGGATAATTATTGCCTCTTGTGGAACAAATCAAGGCAACACCTAATGAACTTTCACGAATTATTTAACAGTTTACATCCGGAAATCAAGTTTACGATTGAACAAAATACGGACGTTTCTAGACATTTTACTGTACAAGGAGGGGGAAAAGTTACATACCGACCAGGGCCGTAGCGAGGAGGGGTATTGCGAGGGTAATTAACCCCCCCAACTGTTTTAGAATTAACATATTCGGAAAATCGGGTTGGCCATTCGGAAAATTACGGCAATGATTGTGTAACGAAATTTTAGTTGTTAAACAAAGAAAATATTAGAGAATTCTGTTGTCAGCATAAAATTTACGAAATCATGGCATTTACATGGATAACAATTTACAAATCGTAAATGTTTGTCGGTTTATCACTTCTGTAATATGTCTATGCGTAAAGTATGCATATTTTTGTTTGTATTTGGTCAATAATTGACTCAATTCTCTCAAGAAACTCTTAGAAACTTCAAATCTGGTAATTTGTATTAACAAAATGACAAGTTGTTCATACGCACTACCTATACGATAAGACGAATAAGTATAGAATTACATCATTTTAGTCAGACATTTCAAATAAACGACAAATTTTTTAATAGTAAACATGTTTCGGCATACTTATGCCATCTTCAGTACAGTGGAAGAGATCTAATTCTAATTTTCATAAGGATGTATATTCATAACATGTCAAGTGACGTGGATATTAAATTACAATGTTAAGAAGGCGGAAAATACTTACAAGTTAAAAACGGTGTTAAGATGGTGTATCTGTTTATTAAGGTCTGGTTTAAGTTTCTTAATGTAAAGTGCTTCCTTGAGTTTTAATGAAAAAGGAGAGTCAGCAGTGTCTAGGACACGAAAGCATGATGGTGTGAAGTTAGATTTGCATTGAGGTGAAGCGAGGAAGTGTTTAAAGATGTGTGAGTTTTTGTCGGAAGTGGCGTGCTCCTTAATCCGTGTGGATAGATGGCAAGTGGCTTCGCCAATATAGCGAGAATTACACCCCGTACAAGAGAATTCATAAACCACACATGATTTAAGGAGAGATGGAATGGGGTCTTTAAAGCTAAAGGAATTTTTTATTTTGAAAGAAGAGTAAACTATTTTGAGATCTAATTCAATACAAAAGCGTTTAACGAGGTTCCGTAGTTTCCGTTCGGTAATTTGTGAGTAAAAGCCGATGTAAGTTAGTTCAAAATAGTAGGTGTTGGGTTTGGTCATAGTAGGTTGACAAGTATAGTTTGATGGGTCCGAGTTGTTGGTGTCGTTGTGTGATTTGATGACTTTGTCAATGAAGTGAAAAGGAAATGAATTGCGTTTTAATGTGTCAATTAATGCGTTCACGTCGCGTTGGTAGCCAGTGGATGTGTTGTTAATTTTGCGGGTGCAGTCGAGAAGAGTTTTTATTAGTCCTGTTTTGTAATTGTGTGATATGAAACTGAGAAAATTCATTAAGAGTCCGGTGTAAGTTTTCTTGTGAAAGATGGAAGTCGTGCATGTTTCTGAATTTGCGTCTTTGGTGATGAGTATGTCTAAGAATGGAAGTTTGTTGTCTTGTTCTTTTTCAAGAGTAAATCTGATGTTCTTGTGTTGTAAGTTTAAATAATTAAAAAACGATAAGGCGTCGGTATCGTTATTGAAAACACAAAATATATCGTCTACATAGCGTCTGTAAAATAATACGTTAGGTCCGTCGTAATTGGTAATCCAATTCCCTTCATGATAGCCCATGAAGAGATTGGCGAGTACTGGTGCTAATGGGGAACCCATTGCAACCCCGTCAATTTGGTCATAAAACAGTCCGTTGAATAAAAAATGCGTTTGTGATGTAGCGATAGTGAATAGTTGTTTGAAGTCGTTTCTGTTGATGTTGAAGTTAGGATGGTGAGAAAAGATAAGATCTAGTGCGATGTCTATGGTTTCAGATAAAGGTATGTTAGTGAAGAGACTTTGAGCGTCAAATGATACAATGTATTTGTTGTTAATGTCTTGGTTGTGGATTTCATTGACAAAAGAAAGAGTCATTTAGTAGTGTGGTCATTAGGAATAATAGGGTTGAGTAACGTGCATAAGTATTTAGGTAGGTTGTAGTTATAGGAGCCGATGGAGGAAACTATAGGTCTAAGAGGAGGTGGTGTGCTGGGTTCTCTGTGTTTGTGAAGTTTGGGTAGACCATAGAAACGAGCTGGTTGTGAACCTTTTGGATAAATGCTAGAATAGACATTGTTGTCTATGGAACCCTGATTTTTAAGTTTTCTAAGCAAGCGCTGGAACTTAGTTTCTCTAAGTATCGTGGGATCCTTATCTAACGGTTTAAATTTAGATTCATCGTTAATTATTTCCAAACAAGAAGTTTTGTATACCTTTCGGTCCATTATTACTACACCATTGCCCTTGTCAGGTTTGAGCAATATTATATCCTTATTGTTGCGAATGTTTTTCAAGATGCGATATTTCTTTAAATCGGATGGCGAAGGACGATAGGAGGAGACGTAGTTTTGTGCAGTATGAATTAGTTCATTCTTTACGGCGATGTAGTCTCTAGAAGTAGACTAGATTATATGGAAACTAGCCTTTAAGGCTAGTTTCCATATAATCGCTGACGATCGCTGACGATCGCTGACGATCGCCGGATCGCTGAAATCATTGAAGCGAAGGATCGCTGACGATCGCCAACGATCGCTTGAGTTTGTTTCCATATGATCGCTCAATTCATTGTATCCCAGCGCCTTCTTGTGCCGGATTATTTATTGTTCAGCAGACACCGCAGGAAAACATGAGCCATCGGTTAAAGTGGTCACAGTACCGATACATTTTATGCGCAGGCAGCGCATGTCTTCATCGCTTGTTTGAAAAATGGAGGGAGAAGAAGATATAAACGAAACGATATTGCTCGAAGCGAATCTTTTGCTCCTTTTATTTATGAAACGGCGGCTAGCCCACGAAAATAGAAGGAATCATCGTTTTTGGGTTCGGAGGATTTTTGAAGAAAGGGGACGGCGAGGAATTTATCACACACTCTTCGAAGAGCTTCGCCTATTCGATAGAGAGTATTTTTTCAGGTGAGTCAAAGTTTTTGTTGCTTTATGTCTTGTCCCTTCCTCCCTTTAATCTTGACAGTGGCCCTTTGTTAAATATTTTGCCTAATGACAATCATTATCGTATAAATTACCTTTAGGTCATAATATATATTACAACATCTCCAGTATTAAAATATACATAGAACATAATTATACTGTTTTAATGTTTGTGCTGGCTTGTTCCGGTTCCTCTTCGAAACAGTTGCCAACTTTTAATACAATTTGGTCAAAATTCATTGTTAACATTGTCATGCTTAGGAAGGATATTTTGTTAAAGCAAATAATGAATGGATCTTTCTTGCAGCATTATTTGGATAACCTTCATCTGTTTTAATTTTTATATATGTATCACATATTTATTTTTTTAATCATCTGCAGGTTTATCAGAATGACTCCTGAGAGGTTTGAAGACCTACTTAACCTGGTTGCCCCATATATCACCAAACAACACTGCAGGTCCAGAATGGCAATTTCAGCAAGAGAACACCTGTGTTTATGTCTGCGGTATCTTGCAGCAAGTGACTCACAAGCCACACAGTCATTCACTTTTAGAGTTGGTAGGGCTACAGTCTCCAAGATAATAAGGGAAACTTGTGAAGGAATCTGGGCAGCTTTGAAAGATGTGTACATGAAAGTGCCTAACTGCAACCACAAGTGGATAACCATTGCAACAGAGTTTGAGGAACAGTGGAATTTTCCAAACTGTTTGGGAGCTTTGGATGGCAAGCATGTTAACATTATTTGCCCTAGAAATGCTGGCTCTGCATTTTACAACTACAAGAATTTCCACAGCATTGTACTTTTGGCCATATGTGATGCAAAGTATTGTTTTTCAATGATTGATATAGGCAGCTATGGAAGGGAAAATGATGCAGCCATTCTACAGCAGTCACTGTTTGGTGAAATGTTTAATAATGGCCCATTATCTTTCAACATACCACAACCTAGAGAAGTGGGATCTTTAAGTCTTCCTTATGCTTTGGTTGGTGATGAAATTTTTCCATTGAAGCCATGGCTGATGAAACCCTACCCTGGAAGACATCTTGATGAATCACAGAGAATTTTCAATTACCGGTTATCAAGGGCTAGAAGGACAATTGAGAATTCTTTTGGTATTCTTGCAGCCAGATGGCGTATCTACGGCCGACCAATCCATGCAAGTGTTGAGACTGTAGAGGCAATGGTAAAAGCAACTGCTTGCCTCCATAATTACCTCCAGCTAACTGACAATGCATTCTATGTTCCTGCTGGCTTTGTTGACTCAACATCTGATGGCAAGGTTATCCCTGGGGACTGGAGGGATATTGTGCAAGGTGATGAAGGAGCCCTAAATAACTTGCGACATATAGGGGGCAATAGATACACATATGATTCCAATGCTGCCAGGTCAGCTTTCAAGGACTATTTTAATAGTGAAGAGGGTGCAGTTGAATGGCAATACAGGCATGTAAGAAGTTGTGGCCATATAATTGATTCATAAACAGGGAACAATTAATAGACAAAAACTTAATATATAATCAAATATATAATAATAATCAAACTGTAATCACATGTTTGATTTCAGAGTTCAGACCAAATTGCACTCCACTCAGTTCAATTACCATTATAAATTTTTAACTGTAATAAAGATTTAAAGTGTAGGCCAATTTAAATAAAAAAAAAACATTTGTGTGTTAATTTAAATAAAAAAATATTTTATGGAATTTTATTGAATGTTTATCTCCCTTACTTTTTTGCATGATCTAGCAAAGTTAATGAAACCTCTCATCCCTGTGGGTTTATATATTGCTATATTTTTCATATTGTGCTCAGTAAAAAAATCACTGTTTCCTGAACGTTTATAATATGATTAATTATTATGGTTTTAAAATATTTTTTTATTGCACTCAGAAAATTATTTATATGTATAATATAATATTTTTATATTTTCATATCACACTCAACAAAATATCACATACATATCATCATCCAAACAAATGTTTAAAAGAAATTAACTATAAAATTATAATGTATAGTAAGTGTTCACAGTATTGTCAACAGTTGGATGAGCTTGTCCACCATAAGTTGTTGGAGTTGCTGTAGGTGGAAATTCGGCATGATAGAACATCTGTTCGATTTGCAATCGAATCATTGCTCTACTCTGTAGGGCAAATCGTCGCAGACGAGGTACTAGACTTCGGCAAAACAGACCTTCTTCGTCGTCGTCCTCTTCCATCTTCCTCTTCTGTGCACTTCGTTTCATGTGCTCGTTAAGGGAGTTTGCTGTTTGGAAAATTGCACCATCTACGTCTTCTGAGGAGACCCCTTTTACTTTTTTTTGTTTCCCCCAATGTTTGACATTTTTGTTTGCCGAACTACTCTGCATCCCGGTTTTGCTGATATGGCTTGTTGGAGTTTTTAAAATAGATTCATCTCTGTCGTGGCACTCCTCATCTTCATCAAGCACAATTTCATTTGTCTCATTCTGTGTAATCACCTCGACTTCTTCGAGATCCACTGGCGTTGATGAACGACAGCTGGTCGAAGGAGAAGATTCCAGGGACTTTGTTGTGCCCACATTTGTAGTTGTTTGCCGACTCTCTATGTGTGTCTGTAGCCAGTCTAAATTCACAAACTCTACTGGCATTTGGATGGCGTCTCTGCCCGAACCAGACGGAGTGTTCTTCCTCTTCTTCAACCATCGTCCGTACGCCGTTCTAATATTTTTAAATTTGGCTTCGGCTGTCGACGGTTCTAAACCAAATTTGTCGCTTACGGCCTTCCAAGCGTTGAGTTTTTTGAACTTGTCTTTATACTCTTTGCAGTATCGATTGTATAAACATTCATATTTGTGAATTTCTTCCATGAACTCTTCTGTGGAAAAACTCGCCATGTTCAATCTTCGAAGCACGTGGTTAATTGAAGACAAATGCCTGAACGTCACAATGTCAACAGAAAATTATGCATTTTGGGATCGTTTCGATCGCTGGATCGCTGAATTTTGTTTCCATATAATCGCTCACGATCGCTGTGGATCGCTCACGATCGCTAACGATCGCTGAGATAGAACATTTTCTATCTCAGCGATCGTCAGCGATCGCGATCGCCGGGGATCGCTCACGATCGCTGGATCGCTGAAAAGTGTTTCCATATAATCGCTGTCGATCGCTCATGATCGCTGGCGATCGAAAGCGATCAACAGCGATCGTCAGCGATTATATGGAAACTAGCCTTTACTAACATTAGTTAGTAGTTTTGCGGTCCAACGTTATCTAAGTTTGTTTAAAATTATGCCTCTAAAAAAGAAACGCTTCAAAGTAGAATGTCTTGTTTATCATGCTATATTTGATTCGGACTATCGAAAGAAACACAATGAATTGTGCCATAGCGCTCATTTGAAAGCGCACAAGCACATTGGCTTCAAAGTTGCGGGGGCTCCAGATAATCCATTTCAGGTAGGTTTGATCTTTAATTTGCTTAACTACGGACATGCTAACATATAAATTGATATTTATATTTAAATCATAGGTATAAATATTCGTTAAATGGCCCGACAGCTTGGGTTGGACAGCTTGTGTAGATCATACAGTTTGCATTTTAAACAGTCATTAATATGGTTTCTTACAGGCACAGGATGCCAAATCTAAAGCGGGTAGCACTGTGCAAACAAAACCCAAAACTACCAATGTGCAAGCACCTGAAGAACACGATGTACAGGGAACGATCCCTTCTATGTCCATGACTGAAGACTCTGAAGAAACAGTTTTATCTCCTACTTGTTCCGCGTGTGACAACGTGAGAACAGAACCCGATCGAACCACTTCGACGACTATGTCTACCGTGCCTGACTCAATGGAGCTTGACGAATCCTGTGACCCCAGATCCACGACGCCTACGAAAAATCGTCATGAGAAAAAACTCCCATAGTGAATTTGAATCTTCAGACGATTCTGATGATTTGATGACTGATGTCGATTGGGTGCAATGTGCCGGTCAGATGGGCGCTCTTATCAGTCAGATGACAGACTTGAAACAAAACATGGAGAAGTGCATAGTTCCAAATCCCAAAAACTTTTTAATTGATGCAAAAGAAGCAGCGATCGCCTGTAAGAAAATGGCAATCAGGCTGCAAAAAAGTGTGGACCTGGCTCTCGCGAAATACAACGAAGGAGAAGTGCTCGTGGCTGAAAGTGATTTACCTGATCCTGTCTCGAAAGATCCAGGGCTTAGACCTTTCATTACGACAAAGCGACAAAGGTTGTATTTAGCTCAAATTGGTCCGCAGCAATCCAAGCTTTTCAATTATCCGCAAAACGAAGATATCACGTCAAGCAGCAAACAAAATCGTTTCACGGCTGTTTGGTTTTCCCAGTATCCGTTTTTGGAATACAGTATTAAAAAGGATGCGGCTTTTTGTTTTGTTTGCCAAATGTTCCCGACTGGTATAGATTGAGGACGATCGACTTAAAATTGGTGTTCCATTGGAGTTAGAAAATGGGACAAGATGAAGAGCAGAAGAGCAGGGAATCCGGGAAAGCTTTCTGAACACTTCTCGTCAAAGGCACACAACGCAGCGTTTCTAGACTATTTCCACTTCATGAGTAATAATTCTCATGTTGATTCTTTGCTTGACACGGAAGTTCGCGCTAAAGCCGTTCAGTTGCAGGAAGATAAGAAAAACAACAAAGCTATAATAAAACTGATTTTTGACCTTTGTCGTACAATGGCAAGGCAAGGCATATCTTTTCGGGGCACACAATCGGACGCTGATAGCAATTTTGCCCAGCTTCTTTCCTTCACTTCGAGGCATCGTCCAAAGTTGAAACAGTGGACGGATGACAAACATAATAGAGCATTCAAAGTTACCTACACCAGCCCACAGTCACAGAACGAGTTCCCTTCTCTATTAGGTATGGAAGTAAAGGTAAAAATAACCAAAGACATCAAGGACACAGGAGTTTTTTCCATAATGGCAGACACAACCCCTGACGTTAGCCATAAAGATCAGATGAGCGTTATCTGCAGATACGTAGACCACGACCGAGCTGTTCATGAACGTCTTCTTGACCTGAAAGAAGTTCGAGAGAAGACCGGAGAAGGTCAAGCTACCGCTATTATTCAATCAGTAGACCAAAACGGATTAGACAACAAGAGCATCGCTTTTCAATCGTACGATTTCACGAACAGTATGTCAGGAAAATACAATGGTGCACAAGCAGTTGTCTCACGGTTACTCGACAGAGAAGTCCCATACATACCATGCCAAGGCCATCGTTCAAATACCATCAATGAACATGCTTGTGAAGCTAGTCCAGTAGTATCCGAGCTATTTGATACTCTCTAAGTGACATATTCCTTTTTCTCTGGCAGTACCAAGCCGTATGCTGTCTTGCATGATGAACTTAAAAATGTCGAGAACTCGCTAATGCTAAGAAACCTTTCCCTTACAAGATGGACAGCACGAGCAGAATCTCTCCGAGCGATGTGGATATCGTATGAAGCCGTGATCGAAGTTCTGAGGAAAATTTCGAATGATGATTCTGTTGTCGCGAAAGGAAAAGCTGCTGCAACTGGTCTGCTGGCTAAAGTTCTCCGGGTCAACTTTGTTGTCAGTTTAATGTTTATGAAGATTATTCTCTGGAAAACAAAGGTTCTGACGGAATCACTTCAGAAAGAAGATTTGAATATCGTTGATGCTTTGGAAGCGTTGAATGGTACAGTGAAATCTTTGGAGGATATAAGAAAGGATGATGAGGGAATTGCAAAGCAGATTCAAGCTTCAACGGACGTGTTGTCAGGAAATGACGTGGATGCTGCAGGTGAATTTGCAAAGCTGCATCGGCCACGCAGTCGACCACGTCGTTTGGATGATAACCCAGATTCAGCCGCTGAAATTTCAATGATGAACTTTTATGACAGAGAATTTAAAGAGATTCTTGATATTCTAATCGCACAGTACAAGGACAATATAAATGCAAGTTTAGAGAAGGTGAAAACATTTTCCATAGTCTCCAACCACCACTGAGTTCCCATCATGAAGAAAGAGATGTGAAAGATCTTCTCAATTTATTCCCGGCTTCAAGCACCAGACCAAGCTGCGTTTACTGCTGAATTCAAGGTTTTTGTCAACGTGGTTATGAACGAAGGAAATAAAAATCCTATCCAGTCATTGACGGATGCTGCCAAAGAAGCTGAGAAGCGAAAACACATTTTCCCGTTGACCAGTCGAGTTTACAGACTCGCCCTGACAGCTCCCGTGACAGTGGCAGGAAATGAAAGAACATTCAGCAACCTAAAGACCTGAAAACCGCTTTGCGCAATTCTATGTTAGATCATCGATTACAAAACTTAATTTTGTTAAACAGCGAAAGAGATATTACAGACAGTGTGGACCTAGACTTACTGGTCGAGAAATGGTTCATGAAGACCAACCGACGAATAAATTTGTAACATTTATCATGTCTGCAATGGCGTTTTTATTACGTTTTATGGAAACTTTTGTGAACGTACACAATTGCTGCGGCACAATATAGCCATTGTTGTGAAATATATTACATTACTTCATTATTATAATTTAATTATGATACGTTGATATTCTAAGTGCGTCCAATAAAAAAACGACTTTAATATTTATAATTTATTGCGTCTTGATTTTCCGGACAGCAAACACCTTCGATTCGGAATTTTTTCCCGTCATTCGGAAATTTTTGCTCGACACCCCCCCCCCCCCCCCCCCCTCAACTATACATGCTAGCTACGTCGCTGATACCGACATATACTACAAAGGGACCGACATGCATCAATATTTAGACTTTAGATCCTGCCACCCAAAACACACGAAATACAACATACCATACTGTCCAGCTAGAAGAATTTGCCCCATTGTCACGAAGAACGATTTAAGAGAACAACGCCTTAGCGAACTTTAAAACTTCTTAAGAAAACAAAACTATTCAGAACAAATCATCACAACGGAAATCGAAAAGGCACAAAAACTCAACATACAAGAATTAAGATCGGCTAGGAAAGAAACTCATAACGAAATTCTCCCACTTATAATTACAAACAATCCAAACAACTGGCAAGTTGTCGGCAAAGTGAAAGAAAATTTAAATTTTCTTAACAATTCAAGAAAAACAAAAAGCATAATGGACCAAACAAAAATTAGTGATTAGCCACAGACAACCCAAAAACCTAAAACAACACCTCACGAAGGCAGAATTCTCCTCAACACAACATACGCCGATGGTTACAAAATGCAACGAGGCGAGATGCGGGACACGCGAATACATATTCACAGGAGAGTCAATTACTCTTAAAAAGGGGAAAGTATGAAAGATGAAGTCATCGATGAACTGCAAAACAAGAAATGTAACCTACTTAATCATTTGAGCGAAACGTGAAAGTTTTTCTGTTGGACAAACAGATAATCTAAGAAAGAGAGTGATATTTCATAAGGAACAAATACGACACGACCAATACAGACATATATAACTGCAGAAGGAACCGTTTCGGCCTATTAGGCCTCATCAGTGCAGTGCTGACGAACAGGATGGAGAATCCTACATTATATAGGCAACTCAAAGGTTCCACGCTTGTGGTATATATATATATATATATATATAAGTTGACAAATACTTGAAAGAATTATCGAGTGCCTCTAAACCTCGACTTTTTAAGGCCCAACTGAGACCTGTTGCGAAAATGCAGCTTTTGGCCTTCCGGCTGGGAAGCGACCCCCACGACGCCGCGAATCTAGTGCGATGCTCTGCCAACTGAGCTACGGAGGCCGTTGCCGAGATCATGTCCACGATTTCACTATTTAAGAAGAGGGCACACCGATTCAGTGAAGAGAATATTCAGAAACATATTAGCACCTTTCCTTCGAAAGCCGGAAGGCCAAAAGTTGCATTTTCGCTACAGGTCCCAGTTGGGTCTTAAAAAGTCGAGGTTTATGGGCACTCGACAATTCCTTCAAGTATTTGTCAACTTATAAAGCATTCGAAGGAAAGGTGCTAATATGTTTATATAAGACAGAGACAGAGACAGAGAGACAGAGAGACAGAGAGACAGAGAGACAGAGAGACAGAGAGACAGAGAGACAGAGAGACAGAGAGACAGAGAGACAGAGAGACAGAGAGACAGAGAGACAGAGAGACAGAGAGACAGAGAGACAGAGAGACAGAGAGACAGAGAGACAGAGAGACAGAGAGACAGAGAGACAGAGAGACAGAGAGACAGAGAGACAGAGAGACAGAGAGACAGAGAGACAGAGAGACAGAGAGACAGAGAGACAGAGAGACAGAGAGACAGAGAGACAGAGAGACAGAGAGACAGAGAGACAGAGAGACAGAGAGACAGAGAGACAGAGAGACAGAGAGACAGAGAGACAGAGAGACAGAGAGACAGAGAGACAGAGAGACAGAGAGACAGAGAGACAGAGAGACAGAGAGACAGAGAGACAGAGAGACAGAGAGACAGAGAGACAGAGAGACAGAGAGACAGAGAGACAGAGAGACAGAGAGACAGAGAGACAGAGAGACAGAGAGACAGAGAGACAGAGAGACAGAGAGACAGAGAGACAGAGAGACAGAGAGACAGAGAGACAGAGAGACAGAGAGACAGAGAGACAGAGAGACAGAGAGACAGAGAGACAGAGAGACAGAGAGACAGAGAGACAGAGAGACAGAGAGACAGAGAGACAGAGAGACAGAGAGACAGAGAGACAGAGAGACAGAGAGACAGAGAGACAGAGAGACAGAGAGACAGAGAGACAGAGAGACAGAGAGACAGAGAGACAGAGAGACAGAGAGACAGAGAGACAGAGAGACAGAGACACACACATACGCACACACACACACATATATAAACGTCAAAACTAACTTTATTAGCCAGCTCCGGGAATCGAGCTGATGTAAGGGCTTGATCAAAATTCGTAGCGATGCGCTTCGCCCTGTTTAACTCTCCCAAGATGCAGTTCCGTTTCCACTTGAGTTATTTAGATTTCCAATGGATTGGCAATTAACCTTGTTTTCTGATCACTTTACCGGTAAACTTTCCGTCGTAAACAAGAGCCGTGTCCTGGAAATGGTCAGGATCTTTCTCCAGGTGAAGCGGGAGAAGCGCATGGCTACTAATTTTGATCAAGAAATTGAGCCCATCAGAAAAAGATATTTAAATGCCGGTTATCCAAGACTGTTTATCACAAGTACCAAGACGGAGCTTTCAGAACAAGCCTTCAGATGACAATGACATACTAATCCTTGATTATTCGTTTGAAGAACAAAGGAAGATCCATATCCAAGTCCCATGTTGGACCAAGAGTGGGAAGCTAAGTAAGAAATTCATCGTGAAATTGAATATTAAGTTTATTCTAAGGCAAACCAAGAAGATTAAAAGTTTGTTCAGTACTAAGAACAACAATATTCATCATTCGAATGTTATTTATGAAGGAAAGTGTTCGTATGAAGCTAATTACATATGGGCACGAAACCTGAAAGTGCGCATAGTGGAACCCACAAACTCGACATACTGTTGAGAGCCGGCTCTTCATTTAAAATACAATCCAACACACGTTTTCTTATGGCAAATTCTTTACAAATCAGCTCAAAGTTCCTTCAAACGTAAGATAACTGAGGGGCTTTTTCTCATTGGGGATAACCCAAACAAGAGAATCCATCATATACTGAAGATGGCTTAGTAGAAAACGTTAGATATATTTTCTATCTTTTACAGTTTTAGACTTCTTGTATATGTTTGTTTTGATAACACACATATACCTATATACTTATATATTTATATTTATATTTGTATATTATTTCCGAATCACCCTTTTCATCTGCTTTAAAGTGAAGTAATGGGTATATTCAACCAATATTGGATATTTACACTCGATAAAATATTAGATCTCATATATAATATATATAAATATGTGTATATATATATATATATATGATGAAAAGTTTGTTCTCAAGCTTTTATCCCAACGGGAATCGAACCCGTGTCTCCCGATTGCCGGTACGGTTGTTTTACCACTAGACTATAGGGTCTCAGACGGCAAACATGATGTTAATTAGAGACCTGGTTCGTGATATACATATATCCAAGCTTACAGACATCTACACTTGGTAAAATGAAGTTTACTTATACATATATATATATATATATATATATATATATATATATATATATATATAAAAGAAACATTAGCACCTTCCTTCAAATATTATAAGTTGACAAATTGGTGAAGGAAATATCGAGTCCTCATAATCCTCGACTTTTAAGACCTAACCGGGACCTGTTGCAAAAATGCAACATAGGCCTTCCGGCTGGGAATCGAACCCACGACCCCGCGAATCTAGTGCGATACTCTGCCAACTGAGCTACGGACGCCGTTGCCGAGAGCATGGCTACGAGTTCATTATTTTATGAGGTGGGCTCACCGATTTTGGTGAAAAGAATATTCAGAAACATTAGCACTTTCCTTCCAATATTATAAGTTGACAAATTGGTTAAGGAAATATCGAGTGCCCATAATCCTCGACTTTTTAAGACCTAACCGGGACTTGTTGCGAAAATGCAACATTGGCCTTCCCAATTTTTCCTTCACCAATTTGTCAACTTATAATATTCGAAGGAAGGTGCTAATGTTTGTGAATATTCTCTTTACCAAAATCGGTGAGCCCACCTCATAAAATAATGAACTCGTGGCCATACTCTCAGCAACGGCCTTCGTAGCTCAGTTGGCAGAGCATGCGCATCGCATTAGATTCGAGGGGTCGCGGGTTCGATTCTCAGCCGGAAGGCCAATGTTGCATTTTCGCACCAAGTTCCGGTTAGATCTTAAAAAGTCGAGGATTATGGGCACTCGCTATTTCCTTCACCAATTTGTCAACTTATAATATTCGAAGGAAGGTGCTAATGTTTGTCTATATACATATATATATATATATATATATATATATATATATATATATATAATATACATATTATTTAATATTTGAAGAGTATATTCAGAGTGTATTTCGGAGTGTGAAGAATGTTAAGAGCAGTTGGGAAGCTGACCATAAATGACTGGTCATGCTATTGTGACTTCTGAGTCAATGCGATCGCCGAAGGTACGAGCCCCCTCTAGGGGTGTCTGGGTGCATGCTTCCCCATAAAATTTTGAAATCTGGAGTCTCGGAAAAATCATTTCCTGCATTTTGAGGATAGTTTTTAAGAATTCTGAGCATCACAAAATGTTGTTTCAAGTAAGCAAAGTACAACATATTTTGGGCTGTTTTATCTTGTGTCAGAGCCTATTGCCACACTTACGGAACACTGACAAAGCTGTGAGTGAATCCAACATTGATAGCCATGATTGATGAGCAAGTCTAGCCCAACCTTACTGTTTAACTAAATATAGAAGTGGAGACTTACTGTAAGTGTAAAATATTTACCATGATTATGCTTGAAAAATACTTAAGTGAATTAGTCCTCGATGCTTTTTTACACTGAGTTCACCTCAAGTCTTCTTTCATGGATGTGTTCATTGCATTCAGTTTCACTGTGAATGGCTTTTCTTTCCTTTGTAAAGATTTTTCACTGAATTCATCACATCATGCATGCAGATGTACAAATAGCAGGCAGCACATTCTTAACCAGCAATAAGTTATCACAGTAATGAATCGCTTAAAAATGCCATGCAGAAATAGAATCATTGAATGAATATTTCTGACACTTCATACTGCAACTTGTCTATTTAATCAGCAAAAAGTCATTGTATAATAATAAACCACATCAATATTAATCTGTCTGAATGTATAAATAATATTCCAGATGGAGCAGAAAGTCTTTCACAAACTTGATAATGTCATGGTGAACCTGACGCATCATACTGCAACTTGTGTATAAAATCAGCAAAAAGGTTATCATATATATATATAATAATGAACCACATCAATAATAATCTGAATGTATAAATGTCATAATATTCCAGATGATACAGAAAGTCCTTCACAAACTTGATAATGTCATAGTGAAACTGACACTTCATACAGCAAGATGTTGTGAAACTCCAGGTCGAAAGAGCAAACAAGGCCAGCAAAAGAAACGCTTCTTGTCTTCACTAGGACATAGCCAATCCTTCTTCGTATACCAAACCTTTTGGAACATCATGTCCCTCGTCTTGGTCGTGAGCTTCGGCATAGGTCTTCGACCAACGATAGCTTTCTGCTCGCTCACATTTCTTGCAGAAAAAGACTTTCTCAGAAGCTGAGATATGACGCCCCAGTCGTTCTGAAGATCCACATGTTTGACTTTAATCCATATTTGCCTTTATTCGCTATTTGATCGCTGTTAGTATTGCTACTGAATTTTAAATAACAAGAGTCGTGCTATTGGAAATCAGCATGACCTGAAGCCTAAAACTGGCAAGGTACACATGCGCAAGGAAAACTTTGGCCAATCCAATGACGCACAAATTTCGGCCAGGTCCTACTATATGAGATGAGCATGACTTGCCACAGGTCACCAATGCACGTAACTCACCGCATAATTCACTAACGCCGCATTCGATTTTTTAAAACAATTTCGAAGCAAACATCCATTTTCAAGCATGTAAAAAAGTTCTTAACGCTGGAATATTTTTGGTTATGCTCAGCATGACCAGCATGATCGCTAGCTTCGCCACTGGTTAAGAGTATGTTCAGAGTGTACTCACTTAATCGACATTCCCACCCCATAAATATAGAACTCATGGCATTGCTCTCGGCCACGGCCTCCGCAGCTCAGTTGGGAGAGAATTGCACTAGATTCGCAGGGTTGCGGGTTCGATTCTCTGCTAGAAGGCCAAAAGGTTGCATTTTCGCGGCAGAAAGAATTCTTGACAACGGGGCAGCGCCCCAAAACGTTGAAACAAAGTTTTATAAGGTTTTTAAAAGTTTTATCTTGTCAGCTATAAATGGTTTATGAAACTTGGGACAATGAGGTTTTTGATAAGTTATATATATATATATATAGATCATATATATATAGGAATATGGTTAATCCAAATGAGCGTGAACAGAGTGCTCAATACCAGGGCTAGTAGAGCGTAATACAAATGTTAACTCCATAATACAAACGTTAACATTAGTACACACACACACACACACACACACACACACACATATATATATATATATGTTCAGGAACTTACAAATATCCTGAATGATAGATGAACGTTCGTCAAGCTATTACCTCAGGAAAACAATTTCTAAGCCGAAGGCGGGATATTGATGACCGGTCAACCCGCTTCAACCATTTAGCTACCAAGACTCAGATTGCGAGCTAAGGTGAAGTTCCACAAAAATGCAACCTAAATACCTGTCACGACATGTTAATGTTATTAATGTGATACATATACTGGAAATTGGGAGCTTGGAAATATTTTGAATGATGGATGAACGTTCGTCAAGCTCGTATCTCTGGAAAAAGATTTCCTAGCCCTGGTCTGGAGTTCAGAAATTGTCTTCCTGAGGTAATCGCTAGACGAACGTACATCTATCATTTGTAGTACAATAGAACAAAGGAAAACCTTATTTGGAAAATGGTGTGTTGAAAACCTGGCATTATAAAAGCCATAGTTCAGGGGTAGCGCCACCGTGTGGGGCCGCGGGGGTCCCCCACTTTTTTACCGAGAAATGTTTTGTTTTTATGTAAAAGAGATGTTTTTGTGTAAAAGAGATAATTATAGCTCTCGTGATTCTATTGTTTGGAAACATCACGAAAAAGAGCAAAATAATAGACATTTTCACTTACGTAAACAGCCAGCTGTTTCTCAAAGCCAGTTTGGTTTCCACGTGCTACGTGTATAGCAAGGATTAAAAAATGTAGCAAGATAGAAACCAGTTTATTGTTGTATACAGTTAATAGAATCATTTTCGTTTCCCATGTAGAATATCTGAAAGTAGTTTTCTTCTACGACGGACAGGAATGATATCAACATGAATAAAAAAGTAGTAGATTTCTTCAAGCGAGATCCAAAGGAGACAGCGAGTTGTAGTGGCTAACAAGATAATGCAAGCGAAGAGTTAAGAGATTATGGTGAACAACATCCATCCTGTTCTACTGAAACCAACCAAATATTTTCAAATGAAGCGGCTAATAATGATGGCTACAAACATTTCCATCCTCCATCCTATTTTACGTTTCCAAAACCAAAGATTGGTGGAAGAGACCGTTCATGCCAAGCGCATTAGTTTCAACAATTTCCTTGGTTGCATTACGATGACAGGCAGGGGCGGAGATATAGGGAGAGGCAAGGTGGGCTTGAGCCCCCTCATTTCTGCCAAAACCCCCAAAATTTGTAGTTTCATATTTTATGAATCTTTACATCTGGAGGAAATGTGGTGTAACATCAAGTGGAAAAAAGTCGTCGACTAAAGTGTAATAATTGATCAATAAAACTAAAACTGTGGAGAGGCGATCATGGGCATGTCCCGAAATGTTCGCGCTGGTATCTACCAGCCATCAGAAATCACGCGTTGTGCGTGGTTTTCATCATAAACAAAAGCTGAATGGCAAAAAAACAGCAGACGTTGTACAGTTTATTGTCCCTACCACACAAAAAAAGGAAAGAGGCAACTGAGACTGAGAGAGGGAATAATCTATCCAGCGATTCAAGAAGAGCTGAGTTTCCAGATGGAGAGACCAATTCTACCTGTGAACATGAAGCAGAAACCGAGTCTGTGAAGGAACTCGACGACGGAACCGCATGCCCGGACAGAGCTGTGTTTAACACTACACTTCACGAATGTACAGCAGAGCGCTGTTTAACCACAGAAAAACCGTCTCAGCCCACCGACGAGCAAATATAAGCGCAACTGGTCGCCAAGAAAAGAAATTTTCAGACGCACTGGTACAAACAATTTCCTTGGCTGACTGTATGCACAATTAACAAAAAGTCATACTGCCTTTACTGCCGTTTTGCTGTCAAACATAATTTATTGTCATTTAGCAAGATGGAGGAAAAAGCGTTTACTGAGACTGGCTTTCAAAACTGGAAGAAGGCTGGCGAGAAATTCAAGTCTCATGAGGGGTCACATGTCCACAGAGAGGCTAAACTAAAGTGGATGGCTCGACCAAAGCGCACAATTGAAGGGCAAACAAGTTCTCACATATCACAACTTCAAATGACCAGAAGACAAGGTTTGTTACTCCAATTAAGAGTTATTGTGTTCCTTACTCGACAAGGTGTTACTATCCGAGGACACTCAGAATCAGAAGGGAACTTGGAACAACTTCTAAAAATGTGGAGTAAGGATAATGAAGTACTCAAGACTTGGATTAGAGAAAATAGATACACAAGAGATCAGGCAGTTAATGAGCAAATTGAAATTCTGGGGCTAAGTGTGCTGCGTAATCTTTTGAAGAAGATCAAGGAAGGGGTCGGGCCTGCATGGTTCTCAATCATTGCAGACGAGGCAACAGATGTTGTCAATTCTGAACAGCTAAACATTTCAATTCGTTGGGTCAGTGATAATTATGAAATTCATGAAGACCCTATAGGGTTATGCAGGGTTCCTGATACTAAGGCAGAAACCTTGTTCAACTTAATCAAGGATCTTCTCATTCGATGTGATCTCCCACTAACAACGTGCAGAGGACAAGCATATGATGGTGCTGCTAACATGCAGGGTAGAAGAACAGGAGTAGCTACAAAAATTAGACTTGAACAACCTGCAGCACTTCCTGTTCATTGTTACGCTCATTCGTTAAATTTGTGTCTGCAAGATACAGGAAGAAAGTTAGTGTGTCTCAGAGATGCCTTAGAAACTTGCAAAGGAATAACTGATCTTATTCGATTATCCCCAAAAAGATCACATCTGTTCATATTTAACCTAGAAGCCAGTAGCAGTCAAGTCACTTTAAAGCCTCTCTGTCCAACCAGGTGGACTGCACGGGCAGCTGCAATCAATGCGATTCTTGAGGACTATCCTGTTTTGATGGAAACCATGGAAGAAATTCATACAATCACACGTGATGAGCATGAGCTTAAGGTTGCTGGGTTTTTACATGCTCTAGAAAAATTCTACACCCTCTTTGGCATCAGGCTTGCTCACATTTTATTTTCTGCTGCAGAACAAGTGTCCTTAGTCCTTCAAAGAAAATACATTTGCATACAAGATGCTTTGACTGCAGTTGATACAGCTAAAACATATTACCATCGCCTACGGTCAGAGGAAATAGTTAACCAATTCTTTGATGCAACAGTTCAAATTGCTGGCCAGCATTCGATTGACCAACCAGCAATAACCAGGTACAGGCGGCGTCCTGCCAGAGTTGAGGAAGGGAGTGGGCCTCATCAATATCCATCAACAAGAGCTTACCATCGCCACATATACTTTGAAGCCTGTGACCTTCTGCTTGCTGAGCTAGAAGAGAGATTTGATAACCAACGTATTGCATCTGTATTAAAATTAGAAAAAATTCTACTGAAGGTAGCCAATGGTGAAGCCGTTGACAATATGATAAGTGTCTTAGAGGAGTCATGCTACAAAAGTGACATTGACTGGGTTGCTTTAAGAAGACACCTACCACTCCTAACAGGTGTAATTGACAAGGGCACTCTTGATGTCAAAAAAGTTACTTCGATTCGTACAATCTGTGAGGCAATGAATAGCAATGAAATATTCAATCAAATGCTTCCTACAGTGCACCAATTGCTTCGACTTTACTTGACAGTGCCAATCACATCTTCAACTTCTGAAAACACTTTCTCTGCCCTACGGCGAGTTTTAACTTATTTACGTTCGTCAATGAAAGAAAGAAGCCTAAATCACTGCCTTTTACTACATGTGCATTAAGAGCTAACAGACTCATTAGACCTTAATTCAGTTGGATAAGAATTTGTGGATTTGTATAATAAGAGGGTTAAGTACTTTGGACATTTTGATGTTTAAATTGTGCATGTAATACACTTAGGGCCTCCGTCACCGTTTTTTGTGTGAGTTTCTGTTGTATTTCAAAGCTTCATAATAAAAAAAATCGTAAGATATGTAGACATGTAGTTGGATAATTTAAAAATCAAAAAGGTTTCCTAAAATTTATGAAAGCCATACAGCTTTACAACACTTGTTGGAACAATATCTTGCAAAACTATTCAGCACGTTATTTGCCTTCCATGCTAAGTTACATCCTATAGCCATTAGCCTCCCCACTTTTCGGGGGCTGTCTCTGCCTTTGAAAGGTGAAAACAAATCCTTTTGTTTCATACATAAAATAGGTTTATTTATTTCTGTGTGCTTGGACATACTTTGTAAATATGTGCATCATACATCGAATCTTTAGCATTAGTTTCTGTAAGTAAGATAATGGAAGTAAGATGACCCTTTTTATTATGTTTAGGAGTGATTATGTGTTTTACTTTTACTGTCGCACGCAAGGAAAGAAAGGTAACCTTAAAAAATCAGATAAACAAAGAAGATGCATATATTTATAAACGATTTTCATCTTGCAAAAAAGCACCAAAATGTTTTTTGCACCATCAAGCGTCAGTATGTCATAAGGCCGCAGTTGCCCATCAGATAGTTGTTCCACAGTGCCGCGACGTTAGAGAAATGACAGACAGAAACCTTGTTCACAGAAGAGAAATGGAGCCGAAGTATCTTTTAGATGTCATAAAGTGTTTAAGATATCTTACCCGGCAAGGAATCGCACTTCAAGGCCTTGATGACAATGATAGTTTCACCCAGCTAATGTATCTACTTGGGACAAAAGACGAAAATATCGCCAAACATCTTGAGGGAGAAGTTGGGCGCAAATACACATACCATAATACACAGAATGAACTCTTAGACACTATGGCCTCGCACGTTTTGCGGAAAAAGCTAAGGGATGTTCATGAATGCAAGTTTTATTCGATCATGGCAGACGAGTACACTGATATTAGTAATATCGAGCAATTGTCCTTCTGCACACAGACAGTAGACGAAGGCTTAAATGTGAAATAAGACTTTCTAGGATTTTATGAATTAGAAAACATTAAGAGTGACACAATAGTAAAAGCGACAAAATATATTTTATTGAGATGCCATCTGCAGTTAGAAGATTGTAGAGGTCAAACATTTGATGGCGCTAGTAACATGATGGGAAAACATTCCGGAGTTGCGACACAAATCACTGCCGAGCAACCAAAAGCAGTCGCAACGCACTGCCAAGGTCATTCGCTCAGTCTGGCCGTGAAATCCCTTCCAAGTTCTTGCGTCATACTTCGAGATACGATGGGTACTGTTGGAGAAATTTGTGTCCTCGTCAAATACTCTCTAAAACGCGAGAAAATGCTGGGAAAGCTTACCGAAAACGTCGAGGGGGAGTTCACTGGGGAAGATAAAGTGAATAAAGGTCCTAGCAGATTGGACAAGCAATGCCTTACCCGTTGGACAGTTCGCGCTTCCTGCTTCCAGAAGATCATTGACAACTACAAGCCGCTGTTACAACTATGGGATGAGTGCTAGGAGGCGAATTTGGATTTCGAAACCAAATCGAGAATAAATGGTTGTAAGAAGCAAATGACATCATTCTCCTTCTACTTCGGTCTTCATTTGGGCCAGAAATTGTATGGTATCACGGATAGTTTGTCCAAAACCCTGCAGAAGAAAGATATGTTTCCTGTCAGTGGAAGGAATCTGGCGGACGTGATAGTGAAAACCTTGTAAGGAATGAGAAACCATCGCGACTTTTTCTCTTTCTACGAGATAGAGAAGCATACTGTACCTAGAAAACGAAAACGTCCGAATTATTCCATTCTCCATTACGTTTCTGGGCACAAAAGTACCTCAAGTGAAGCCTATTACCCTGAAAATGCTGCCGATTATTTCAAACCAATTTATTTTGAAGCAACTGACGCATTTGTGGATTCATTTAAGGACAGATTCGAGCAACCAGGTTATAAGATCTTCACCAACATTGAGCAATTATGACTAAAGGCAATCAACAAGGAAAGTTACGAACCTGAGTTGAAAGCTCTCGCGGATAAATACAAAGGTGATTTTGATCCTTCTACAATGTTTACAGAGCTCAATTTGTTTTCCACAATTTGTAGTGATCCATCACCCGTTAACTTTGAAGACATTGTAAAGACGCTACAGTCCATTTCGCAAGAGGAACGTGATTTAATTCACGATGTAGTTACGATAATCAAGATTGTGTTGACAAGTGATGCTACCTCTGCAACACCAGAGCGTTCATTTTCGATGGCAAGGAGACTCAAGACGTGGCTTCGTTCTACCATGACCCAAAAACGATTCAATTCTTTAGCAGTTTTGAACGCTAACAAAGCTACTGTGGATAATTTATCGTTAATTGACATTGCAAACGATTTCGTTGAGAGTCGACCGACAAGACGGGGTGATTTTGGTGTCTTTTTGGAAACTGATTAAACCAATTGAACTTATTATGAGACGCTAAGTTTTGTTGAGTTTTAGGATCATTCTGTAAGAAAGTTTCAGCTACCTTTTAGTCTCAGCCGTCGCACCATTACAATGCATTTAACATCTTTTCACATCTTAATAGAGAAATATTGCTGTTTTTCTGATAATTTTTTTTAACTCCTTAGCTTTTAGCGTGTACAAGAGTAAGTCAATTTGAGCATTACCCAGCGTTTCAGACAACTTCACCCCTAAAAATGCTCCCCAACTCGATAGTAGCTTTAGTGGCCTTTGTATTTTCAGGGTGTATGTATATTTGATAAACGTTTAAATTGATACACCTCTTTTTACACATAAAATCTGGTCATTTTTCTCCTTAATTTTTTTCATATTTTACAAGGAAAATCCTGCGAAAATGCATATTTGAAGGTAAATCCTGGCCTCCCCACTTTTAAAATCGTGTCGCGGCCCTTGTAGTTGGATTAGATTTCATATAATTTGAGGTCTTTACCAGTGCCTGGTTGCCACACATTTGTCTCGTTAACAGACCCTCATGGTGTGTTATAGAAAGATTGTGAACACTTTGACTATGCCTTACTGTTTTTGTGAAAAACATGGGACCGATCACATCATGGATGATCTTAGCAATCTTCTGATGAAATATTAAAATTTTTGTCAAACAGGATAGCGGCAAATTTTCTGTAAATTCATTCTAGAAAACTTCAAAACCTTCTGATTCATCAGTCGATATGTCTGTTTTGTTAATCATGCAAATATATTCTGTGTTAGTATTTTATTAGAACTTAGTGGAAGTCGAGAAATTGTGACCTTTCCATGACACATTGCGAGGATCCACAGAAGAGGTAAAGCACATCACGTATCTGACGTCCAGGGTCGCGGAGAGCCAAATTTAACAGGGAAAGGTAGGGTTGTGAGGAACCTAAATAGATAGATTGATAGATAGATAGATAGATAGATAGATAGATAGATAGATAGATAGATAGATTGATAGATAGATAGATAGATAGATAGATAGATAGATAGATAGATAGATAGATAGATAGATAGATAGATAGATTTTGAAATTACATTGCAGCCAAATAGACTAAATATTAAGACTAAAAAAAATGTTTGAACCACGTGGCGGCCATGTCAAATTTGAAAGGTTCAGATGCTTGAGGAGAAGGAGGTCTCATCTGGCTAGGATCAGTTACTACTCAAATACTTGTGCTACATTCAATATGGAATATTTATTACTTTCCGGCAACATAAAGTCTAATCCTGGACCTGGACCTCATCGTGCTGTTGAGCGAGCTCGCTACTCTGGTAATCATCCATCAAAGACAATTATTCGCTGTCTTTTTTTAAACACAAGATCAATCTGCAACAAGCTTGGTGAACTTTATGATGTAGTGAGAACTAAAGGCGCGGATGTTGTAGCTATTCCTGAAACCTGGTTCCATCAGGGAATAATAGACACTGAAATTCTTGATTCAAGTTATGTTATCTTTCGTCGAGATAGACAACAGGGTCAACGTGGTGTGTTTAAAGTCCAATTTTCTATCCGTTCGCCGCCGTGATCTTGAAATGGATAAAGTTGAGGCTGTAGTGTGTGATATCTGACATTAGTAACTCTAAAATGATTATTGCAGTGTTTTATCGACCACCGAACATGGACTCTGGCTATTTGCAAAATATCTTGAATATCTTTTACAAAATTTATCAATCTGGAACAAACAACATTTTTATTTTGGGAGAGTTTGATTTTCCCAGTATTAACTGGTCGAGCTATAGTTCATCGTCTAATTTTGACTCCATATTTGTCGAATGTCTATATGACTGCTTTTGGTTCCAGTTGATAAATGTACCGACACGATGTGCTAATGGCAGTGCGACAACGCTCGATTTAATTATTACTTCTGTTCCAGAATATGTTAGGCATATTGAAAGTCTTTCAGGGGAATTTTCTTCAGACCATATGTTAATAACTTTTGAAATTATCGTACCACTGAAACGCATTAAGCCATTCAAGCGTCATGTTTATAATTTTAAAGATGCTGATTTTGCTGAGCTACGAAATCTCCTAAATTTTGTAGCTTGGGATTTGGCTTACGAGGATGATGACATGGAACTCCCAACCGCTAAGTGGATGGATCTTTTTCTTGCAGCTGTGGATGATTGTGTTCCTAAAATAAAAGTTAAGTCGGCTAATAGTGCTCCATGGATTGACGCTGATGTTTTGAAAGCTGTGAGAAAGAAGGAGAGACTTAGAAAGAAAGCTAAAAAGTCCTCCTCTGTACACCACTGGGCAACATTTCGAAGGTGTCGGGCGGAACTTAAGTCCCTCATCAAACAGCGAACCCCAAGCGATTCTGGGCCTATTACCAATCCAAATATAAGAACAAAAGATTCCCATCTTCTGTTCGATACAGTGGGGCCAAGGTGTTTGATGCTCAAGATAAAGCTGAGTTATTTAACAACTATTTTAACTCAGTTTTTAAGAGTGATGACTGTGACCCCTTGCACGAGGACTGCCTTTTTAGTAATTTGGATGTTGGTGTTGATGTTTTGAGTAACATCGCACTTTCTCCGGTTGTTGTTATGAAATTTTTGGAACAGCTGAACATTTGTAAATCCTGTGGACGGGATAATGTGACACCTCGTCTGTCGAAAGAGTGTGCAAATTCGATTTCTTCTCCTCTTTGCACCTTGTTCAACAAACAACTCGGCAGTGGTAGTTTTCCAAAAATGTGGAAGGTGGCTAATCTAGTTCCAGTTTTTAAGTCCGATGACAAGGAAATAGTTGAAAACTATAGAGGGATATCATTATTGTGTATTACCTCCAAAGTCCTTGAAAAGTGTGTTTTTTCATGTGTTTTCCCCTTCTTCCAGACGGCTTTGTAAAGGGACGCTCATGTGCTACAAGTCTTCTCAGGTCTACATTTGACTTTGCCAAAGCACTTGACGAGAAGAAACAGCTGGATGCAGTATTTCTGGACTACAGTAAAGCATTTGATTCTGTTTCATTTAACTGCTTATTGAGAAAGCTGTTTGGCATTGGTATAAGAGGGAATTTGCTATCATGGTTCAGAAACTATTTGACAGATCGCTGGCATAGGACAGTTATTGATGGCCAGGCATCTTCCTTGCTACCTATTTCATCCGGTGTGCCCCAGGGGTCAGTGCCCCAAGTGTAACAGATGCTAGGACTACTGTCCAACTCTGTGCGGATGATATGAAGTGTTATCGAGTTATTGATAATGATGCTGATGCAGTTCAACTACAAAGAGACTTATTAAGATTAAATAGTTGGTCGTCTGAGCACTTCATGAAATTCAATGCTAATAAGTGTAAGTACCTTGTCACCACAAAGAAAAGAAATTGAAATTTTGTGCACACATCATATAATCTGAATGGGTCGCAGATTGCAGTTATTTCAGCTGAGAAAGATCTTGGTGTTCATGTTCCTTCGAATTTATCATGGAACGATCATATTGACTTAATTATAAGTAAAGCAAATAAGATGTTGGGTGTTATCTACAGAACGTGTACCAACGAATGTGACCAAAAAACTCTGTTGATTCTATATAAATCGTTGGTTCGACTACAATTGGAGTACGCATCTCAAGTTTGGTCTCCCTACACCAAAAAAAAAAAAGATCATGGCCCTCGAGCATGTTCAAAGACGTGCCACCAAATTTGTCTTGAAATGTGATCTAACTTATCCAGAACGTTTAGCTAAATTAGGTCTTTTGCCTCTTCAGTTAAGAAGGGAGGTTTTAGATTTATGTTTCTTTTTTAAATGTCTTAAAGGGCACATTGATTTTGATGTTCTATCGTATGTTAGCTTCAAATCATATAAGTACTATATGAGAAATACAGAAGCCATACTTGCTAAGAGTCGTTTTAGAACTAATGTTTTTAAATTCTCATTTTTTATATCGCATTGTGGATTTATGGAACGGCCTGCCTGTAGCCATTAGGACAATCGAACAATTATCATTGTTTAGTAAGAAAGTGAATCAGTTTTATATTAATAAGTTTAAGTTAAATAAGGAGAAATTTTTATAATTTTTCTGATCATAAAGTTATATCTTATTTCAGGCAGTTTATTTATAATAAGGAATCTAGAATTCTGTATAAACTAGCCTAATTATTCAGATTTTCACCTTTTTATACTTGTAAATATATTTGATTTTTTTAATTTTACTTTATTTTTGATCATCTGTGTAATTGAATTCGAGTAAATAAATAAATAAATACCTTAATTATTTATGCATTAAAATTTTCCATTAAGACTTTTATCCATGCTATACTACCGATAGTATCCAACTAACAATTTTAATGTGTAACTTTATATAACATTAAATTATACTAAGCAATAATTGTTAAAAGGTTTGAAATTTAACGAGTATGAACAAACTAGGATACAGGCGAACGTTTCATTAATCGCACATAGCAAAAATAAAAGAGTTCACTGTTCTATTTGTTTGAACTTGTGGAATGTTAAAATTTGGCTGATTTCGTAGCTTATGATGTGGGTTATATCTTTCTGGTAATAAGTTATTGAGTTTATGGCTTGAATCTAAAGTTATAGATTGAAAAAGTTTATTACACAGATGTTTATGATGGTCCTTCATGGGTTTAATGCTTAAACTTTCAAGAGCAGTATAATAATCCAAGTCTACCATAATGATAGTCATGGCCCTTTTCTCGAGACGCATTTGCTCGCTTTTTAAGTATTGCGAAAGGGAATGGTAAAACGCTGGTATTCCATAATCTATCACCGATCTAATACACGACACATAAAACAACGCTAAATCTTGCGGTGGTACTTTAGCCCGCCTTAATTGTACTAAAAAATACAATCTCTTACCAACTTTCTTTACAACCTCATCTATGTTGGCCATTCCAGGTCAAGTTATTACTAATAGTCAAACCTAACAGTTTGATGCAATTCACTACTTCTAACTCCTTGCCATTAACAACTACAGGATCAAAAACTGCAGGTTGCTTAGCAAATGAAATTCTTAGTTCTTTACAATTGCTCGGATTTAAGTGGAATCTGTTTTAATGAGACCACTCCATAACACGATCAGCTATAGACTGGGCATCGCTAACTTCATCCTTGGGAACTATCTCGGACGTTGTCGTATCATCTACATATTTCCAAACATGATGATGACTGATTACTAGGTCATTAATCATAAGGATAAACAACCAAGGTCCCAACTTTATCCCTGTGGTACACCAGAAGGGACCGATCCCCACTCCGAATAAAGCTGTCGGCTAGTTTAATTCTCTGGAATCTGTCAGTAAGAAAGTCGATTATCCAATTGACGACACTTCTAGGTAGATCTAATTTACATAGTTTATCATAAAAATGATGTGGTCAGTGAAATCGAAAGCTTTACCGTAATCAAATAATATTGTTCTAACAGTTGTCCCATTTCCATTAGTCTCCAGGTACCAGTGATGCAGCATACTGATTAAAGCTATCGTAGCGTAAGATTTTGAAATTACTCCATACTGGTTCAGATCAATCACTTTCAAGATGGCTGGTTTGACATAGTCTTCAACCAAGAAATTTTCTGCCACTTTGGAAGCACAAGGCATGAGCAAAATAGGTCTTAAATCTCTCTTGGAATCGTGAACAGACTTTGTTTTCGGTATTGATGATACATCAGCTATCTTCCAAACGGAAGGCAATATTTGTGACGTTAGAAGCGGCGGAGATTTGGGAAGAATTTTTACACCTTTTCATATTGTATAACTGGTATTTATTGACTGTTCTAAATTATGTCTAAAATAAATTTATCCTGGGAAAATAGCAGATTAACGTGGCACGGCTGGCATCGGGCTCCTTCTTAAGACTTAAAAAGGTTTTTGGTGGACAGAATATAACTTTTCCGGCATATCTCAGGTAGTATTCTTCGTCTTCCTCTGAACTCCCTTTCGAAATTATGAAAACCGAGATTCGCCATTGCAAATTAACATATGGTAAATTTTGGTAAATTTTCAAATATATTACAATTTATATCATCTAATTTTTGACATTCCCGCTTGATTGACTCGACACAACAAGACACGGCACAGCACGGCATGTCACATCGTGTTGCATTGCGTGACGTGATGTCACGTGTCACATATGGCATGTTATGGCATATGACGTGCATAAGCATCTTATTAATAGGGACCTTGAGATCTATAACGCCAACTTCAACGACGACCTCTTTTAAAAGAAAAGAATTCTTCATGCTAAACAAAGAGAATAAATAATTTCTATTCTCCAAGGTATTCTCAACACCATCATCGTTCTGCATACAATGTCACTCAGACCATTTTCACGTCTTAAGGAAGACGTCAGTTCAGGGAGTGAAAAAGTCGCTATTAAGATTGAATTGAACTCGAGACTACAGTCGTTTTAGAAAAGGATCTTTTTATGAGTCATAAAACAAACCACACGTATCAAGCACGATGGTCAATAAACTGTGAATTAGAGACTTCAAGTAAACGACAAATTTCTTTATTGTATACATGTTTCGGCAAAACTCATGCCATCTTCAGTACAAATGGTAATAGGATATTTACAAGCGATATTTATGTGACCTGATAAATATTACAAGCGTATGACTCATCTAATATGAATTCTCACACATGTGTCAGAAAGATTAATTACAAGGGTGCGACTGGTTAATGGAGGAAGTGGGCGTTGAAGGCGATATGTAGAAAGTTGATGACGTGTGGTAGACAAAAACAGTTAGGAAGAAGAAAAAAAATAAAATAAAATAAAATAAAATTAAAAAAAAAAAAAGATTAAAAATTATATGTGTATATTGGAATTATAAGCTAAACATGGTGTTAAGATGATGGACTTGAACATTAAGTTCGGGTTTGAGTTTCTTAATATGTAGCGCTTCTTTGAGTTTAAGAGAAAGGACAGATTTATCGGAGTCTATGATTTTAAAGCATGAGGAGTTATATTGAAGTTTGCAAGCAGAGGATTTTTGAAGGTGTTTGAATATGTGGGAATGTTTGTCAGTATGTGTGTGCTCATTAATCCGAGTGGTGAGGTGACGAGTGGTTTCGCCAATGTAACGGGAATTACATCCCGCACAAGTAAACTGAAAATTACGACGAAACTCGTGTTTTATTTTATCGTAGATATGTTGACGACACCTTTTGCGTATTTCACAATGAGCACGACGCGATGCTCTTTCTCGATTATTTAAACCGTCAACATGTTAACATCAAATTTACTTTTGAAAAGGAGAAAAATGGTAAACTTCCATTCTTAGATGTTTTGGCAACCAAATCTACAAACACCTGCACTACAACTACTTTTCACAAAAAAACATACACCGGTCTGCTCATGAATTTTTTGAGTTTCTCACCCATGAATTACAAGATCGGATTGATAAAAACACTAATTGATAGAACCCGTAAAATAAATAACACGGAAACCGGCTTCAAAGAAGATCTCAACAAACTTATTTTTACTCTTAAACGTAACTCATTTCCTTTCCACATAATACACAAAGTCATCAGTCAATACAATGAGGAACCAAGCCAGTCTGACCAAACAAAACACACAGAAGACGACAAACGAAATACACGCTACTTCAAACTACCATACACCGGCTTTTACTCAAAAATAACACAACGCAAACTCAAGTCACTCGTACAACGGTTATGCACCGACCTCGAGATCACACTTGCTTTTTCACCATACAAAATTAAGAATCTTTTTAGTTTTAAAGACTCGATTCCTGGAGAGCTTAAATCTTATGTGGTATATCAGTTTACTTGTGCGGGATGTAATTCCCGTTACATTGGCGAAACCACTCGTCACCTCACCACTCGGATTAATGAGCACACACATACTGACAAACATTCCCACATATTCAAACACCTTCAAAAATCCTCTGCTTGCAAACTTCAATATAACTCCTCATGCTTTAAAATCATAGACTCCGATAAATCTGTCCTTTCTCTTAAACTCAAAGAAGCGCTACATATTAAGAAACTCAAACCCGAACTTAATGTTCAAGTCCATCATCTTAACACCATGTTTAGCTTATAATTCCAATATACACATATAATTTTTAATCTTTTTTTTTTTTTTAATTTTATTTTATTTTATTTTATTTTTTTTCTTCTTCCTAACTGTTTTTGTCTACCACACGTCATCAACTTTCTACATATCGCCTTCAACGCCCACTTCCTCCATTAACCAGTCGCACCCTTGTAATTAATCTTTCTGACACATGTGTGAGAATTCATATTAGATGAGTCATACGCTTGTAATATTTATCAGGTCACATAAATATCGCTTGTAAATATCCTATTACCATTTGTACTGAAGATGGCATGAGTTTTGCCGAAACATGTATACAATAAAGAAATTTGTCGTTTACTTGAAGTCTCTATTAGCACTTGTGCTTCTACGATCTTATGGAAACTGTGAATTCTTTAACCCTTTCCTGGCCAAGACTTTGTACGTCTCCCCTTGGCGATTAAAATCATTTGGTGTTAGCCAGAGTAAAATACTAAAGTCGGTTATGAACCTGAAAGGGTTACATGCCAAAATTTTAAAGGACGTTGTCGTCCAAGTTGACGTCGTAAATCTTAAGGTCCCTATTATTCACATCGACGTTTACGTAAACTTCGGCATACGTCCACTTTAACCAGTTTGTCTATGTCGATGTATATGCGAACGTTAAAGATAATAAATTATATATGATAACGTGAAAATTAATAATACCCTTTACAGAAAAGGAATTAGATGGGATTCCCGTACTTGTTCACCTCAGTGCCAAGTCATTGACGTCCATGTTTGGCTCATACTGCGTTAAATTGAGTCACAACGTATTCAAATATTAAGAACGTTTGAAACGATGTACGTTGTAATATTTTACTCAGTTTATCGGCGACACTTAGAGAGGGCATGGGAGTATTGTCCATATAGAAAATTTTTCGTCCACAATTTGCCCACCACAATCATAATTCAAATGGTCAGATCCTTATTTCTTAGTGGCTATTTATTCGTGGAAAATGTGTTTTGAAAATAAATTAAGTGACATTTTTGTAGAATTATTATATCATAAAATGAGGATTGCTACCGACTAAATTTTCTGTCCGACGCGAGTCATTCATTAAAACGTGCGAGGGGCGTAGGTTCAAGTGCATTTGATAAACGACCCAAATCGAGATTGAGATTTAACAGCTCATAAAGTGCAACACTATTTTGAGATATAAGTTAAGAAATACGAACAAGATTTCCATGTTTGAATGGTGTGATACAAGAACCGCTAGGCGACTGTCTTTAGCTTTTCGACTGCCGAGCAACGCCCCAAATTTTTGGATCATAATATGCAAACACTGAAATCCATTTGGTATTTCTTTTTATAAAATAATGACAAATTAGAATCAGAACAAGCTTTAGGAGATCTAACCCTCTTCCAACAAAGTCAAACCACTTCAACAAAGTAAAAAAAAAGTAAAAAAATACAATTAAGTATTTTTTCGCTGTTCGAAAGTCAACCAATGTACCAAAGGTATAAATCAGAGTATTCGGACACATAAAAACCATTACGTCTTTCTCTTATGAAATAGTAAGACTGAACATTGGTGTCACAATAGCGACAAAACTCATCAGGTCACTTGGGGTTGGAGGCATTCAGGGTCCCGTGTCTTGCGTTAAACGCGGAAGCTCTCACCATATGTTGGTTTCGAAATGACGAGGCATGTTCAGAAATTGTCATGTGGTGTGTAATATAAACAATTCACACATAAATATAGCTAAACAAACGGCAATGCTTAATTTTCCATTTTACTGAAGTCTCTAAGGAGCTCTTCTAAGCCATCATCACTTTCCATTTCGATGGTTTACTCGCACTCAATTGATATTATGCCAAACTCAAAGGTCTCTCCTGGCCCATGGTACTACTTAGCCATGTCGTTGTTCTGCAAAGAACTGAGAATGGACTCGGCAAAGATCATTTACTGCTAAGGTTTCTGCATTTAGTAAATTGTGGTATGCTATTTGCATACATCTATGGGCGTACATTAGTATATCCTATAGCTATAAATCTTCTGAAAAAAGTGCCTAGGCCTGGCCTTGTCTGTCCCCCGTTCCTACGTGACTCCTATGAAACTGAATGTGCAACACAAACTTTAGTAATAACGTAATTATTCTTGGCAGGAAATTATCTGTGTTTGGATACTCTGATCCGAACATCGGTATTCACCAATCAGCGTGCGATACAAGTTATTTCATAATGTGTAACATTTTACTGAAGACGTATGATAAAGCAAACATGTCATATCTGGCACATCCCATGGAAAGACGTTAATGTGAATCATTGTATAGTAACGGTAATCTAGAGGTCAAACAACTGACCTTCAGGAAATTGTTTCGTATTATTTTTTCATTATCTGTATAGCGGAGAAATTGCTTTGCTGGGTATTAGTCGGCTATTACTTTTGCCTTAATTGTTTGACTTTTTTGAAAAAATGGGACAAAAGTGAAGTGACCTGTGATCCTGACCTTGAACTTATCATCCGGGCGTGTGTGCTTTGCTCCCTAATATATCCAATATCGTGGTAATGAATTTCCTACGGTGGCTCATAAGGGACATATTTGTTTCGTAGAATATGAGCTTCGTTCCGCACAAATATAAAGGCGATCTGTAGAAACCGATCCAGTGGCATAACGAGAAGATTCAAAACGCTGGCATGCACAAAGAATATTTCATCAAAAAATATCATATTTTATCTCCACTATTCCCCTCGCCCACCGCGCTAGGCGCGGTGCGAAGGTACTAATCTTGACGTGTGTGGAGTCCTGTCACACGCGTGGTGACTAGGGAGAAAAATTTTCGCTTTGTGTATGCATCTTTCTAAATATATATCCACGGATTCCGGTCACTCAAAAATTCCGTGTGCAAGCTCGGGGACTGGTATGTTGTTGAACAAACCGTACTTAGCTACCGTGTAGAAGCAAATCGATTTGGTCTCGTTCTTTTTTCCCTTGTATGGATCTGGATTTTGCTGGTGTTCATTGGTAAAGTAGAATGAAGATTCTGGTTCATTCATCTCTGTACGACGAGTATTTTTCAACATTTTGCAGTATTTAACCGGACAGCGTTCATGGTCAATTGTTTGAGAAGTGGGATAGAACACTCGTCATCCAGAAGAGTTGTCCAGGTCATGACAGTCTTTGGATGATTTCTCCGCTTTCCACACAAAGATTTCATTGCCTCAATCAGGATTTTTTTCACTATGAAATGTCACCCCATTGAAGACGTTAGGATGTATTTTTGGCTGGAAACAAAAATGCAAGGTAAACAGCCACTAAGTAACTCGCTGCAAAGCTACTTGTTTTTGGTCACCAAATTATCCTTCGGCAAAACAGTTGTCCGCTTTAGTCTTTCTCACTTCAAGAGTGATTTTTGCATGATGACCTTTACCGTATTCGATCGGTAATGCTTTCATCAGGATTTTAAAACCTCTCAAGAAAGTTTAAAGTCGTCTGTGTGTAAATTTACCGTTGAACCCTTTGTGTTGAAGTGTCACTGAATGCTTATTTGAAAATACGCAAGAGTTGCAGGTTTATACGCCATTTTTCTTTTTTATTGACGTTTTGCCTTGGAAAAAGTACGTCTTTTACTTCCCTCTTCTCGTTCTTCTTTCGACAAAACTTGCACAAGGTTTGCTTGTCGTATTTTGTTTTATGTTTTGTATTTTCCGATTTTTGGTCAGCGATAAAACTGCAGAATTCGTTCATGTTTTCTTTGTTTACTTCGTCGATTTCGTAATTCGTTTCATCTTCGTCACCAAAGTCTTCTACTTCCGGATGAATACTTAGCATAAACCCTTATCATCGCAGATCTTAAAGACATTTGTAACCAACTTTGAGGTAACGTATAATTTGTCAATTTTTTAAGTCAAAAAAATGTCAGAAAAATATTCAATCATGAGCTGTCCGTAATGCCGGTATCCGTTTGATAACCTATGAGAGTGCTCCAATTTTAAGACGGAAAGTCTGGTAATCTAATAAAACAATTTTTCATTAAGGCAAAGTGAGTGAGAAGTCTAATTGGAAAATGACACAAATTTCTATAAACCTGCAAGTAATTCAGTGTATTGATCCTATCATTCGTTGTTTAATAATTTAATTGTAAGGATGGACATCTTACCATTTGTTAAGCCGTTGAACGTTATTCTCACTGAACTTTTTGTTTTAATAAAGCAGAATTGAAATTTTAAACGTAAATATGACTATAAGCAGTTTAAATATAAAATAATTTCCAGTTTGGATTGTTGTTTATTTGCGGCCAAATACTGTGTGGATATTCTTTTATTGCATGTCCTCTTCCAGTTGTAGTCAGGAGGATTTGTCTTTTTGCCAATTTTGAAAAATTATCATTGTTACTTGGATTCTCGAGAGATATATTGGAAGGGTGGGCGAGGGGTTGTTGCGTGCACATATTTATAGTTATATGGATTATTATTCCCAATCACTGCTCCTGCGCAAATTTATACAAACTTCGTTGTTCAACTGCTATCAATTTTGAAATAAATAGCAATCAGTTGGTTTTACGTTCGTCCATCAACAACACGAGAATGACTTAATGTGTGGGTCAACGGTCAAAGTTTTCAGGACACTGATGGCCAAAAATGCCGCGCCCAAAAAAGTGCTGCCCAGGACACGTACACCTACTGCCTCCCCGCCCCCTCTTTACGCCAATTAATCAATCTCTTCGGTACAAATAGCAAAATGTCCAACAAAAAAGGGAACTGTTCCGTACAAATACAGACCTGTTCCGTTGAAATGGTGAGCTCTTCTGTGTAAACAGCGACCTCTTCCGTACAAGTAGCTATTCCGTACAAACAGTGAGCTCGCGATCGTCCATAGAAACAGAGGTGCCTTCCGTGGAAAGTTCAAAATGCTGCGTGCGCAACTAACCGAGAGAGCGTGTAATTTGGAATTTGGCGGGCAAAAGAACAAGAAAATTTGAAACTGGAAAATGAAGGCGAGTCGTCTTCGAAGTCGAATTCTACTCGATATTTGCCAAGTTTTTCTTCGATCCCATAATCAGAACCAGAAGATACGCTTTCATACGTATTGCAGTCCAAATTTACGCTTGATATGGCTACTGCTTTACAAAATATACGTGATTTGGATAGCTTTAAGATCAAATCGTTGTTGTTTTCTTTGTTTTGTGAAATCTATACGTTCCTGAGTCCCAGGCCTCCTTTATGCGCGACTTTTCACTGGAAATAAGCGTATTTAAAGTGACATATCTCCAAAACGAATGTACTAAATCAAAAATTGTAAAAGAAGCCAACTCTAAGCCAACAATGGTTAACAGCAAACAACTACTTTCATATAAATTACGAAAACTTCCCGAACGAATTGTCGGTGTGACGTCTCTACATTAACTGAGTGCTAAATCGCCTCACACTTACTCAAAAGCATAGGGAGTAAGCAGTCCAGTTATATACAGGTCAGTGGTGTTGCCAGATGCTCA
This sequence comes from Heliopora coerulea, assembly GCA_030142905.1. Taxonomy (NCBI): domain Eukaryota; kingdom Metazoa; phylum Cnidaria; class Anthozoa; order Scleralcyonacea; family Helioporidae; genus Heliopora; species Heliopora coerulea. The sequence continues at coordinate 153,585 of JASJOG010000172.1, read as the reverse complement.
GTAGTGGCGAAAAAAAGACCAAAATTTTTTAACGTCTCTACTTTATGGTATGGTATCCACAAAGGATTTGAGTGTCTTAATGTTTCCTATACGAATCTATATTTGCCCGAAGTTTGCAAAGAACTACATGCAGTTGCGTCACCAGTTGAGCAGCGTGTCACAGAAGAACAGTGGTTAATTGAACTATAGAAAGACTGGAACTATAACTGGAGGTCAAACTTTGGAGCCAAAATTAGTGATTATGGGGGCTGCCATGTACGTCAAACTCAAACTTTTTACGAGGAAATGAAGTACGAGGAAATGTCCAATTTATTGAAGTACAGTGGAACCCGTTAATACAGCGAGCAATGGGCCATAAGTATCTGGCCGTATTAACGGGGTAGCGTTAAATTTAATGGTTGGTCTCTTTTGAGTGACGTTATGACAGTTATATTACAACTGCACTCCTAAACAACTGTCCTTAAGCATTCAGAATGCAAATATAATTTAATTGAAACGGATCTACACAGTAAGATAAACATAACTGAATTTTATAAACGGTAACAATCTGCTGTACATACTGTCCTTTTCAAAAGAAAGGCTCCTAACTCCCCAATTTCACATGTCACTTTCAGTGATAAATTAAATTTCAACAGGATTTTGAAAAAAAAAATTCTGTGCCTTTCGATTGACTTGTTCTGTTCAAGTACAATGATTTAATCATTTCCCAATATAACAGATATTATTGTTTATCAAGTTTTATTTTTCTTTGTCATTCAATAGAGGTCGTATTATATTACTGATTTTGTAAAGGAAATGGCTGTTTTAAAAGTCAACGACATGATATGAAACAGACATTTTCAATTAAAAAAGTAAATCGTTATTGTTCCTCAAGGTTTATTTCTGTTTGTCACTAATCTGTCCATTGGAATGCACATTTGGTTCAAGTGGCCGTATTAATGAGGTGAATTTATAAAGGAATATATACGTTGGGGTTTCGCAATGTGGCCGTTGGCAGCATTAACGGGGTGGCCGCATTAACGGTCTTTCTTAAAAGAAAATGTATGGGCGTTTCGCGGTACAAAGAAAAATTGGCCGTAATAACGCTGTGGCCGTATGGCGGGGTTCCACTACATTATCTCAGCCAGTGAAATTATGAAGAATTCAGTACAATCTTTAATAATTCAGCTTTTGTTTGACCTGCTTCTACTCATCATCACTTGGGAAAAGAATGAATTAATTTATTTGAAAAAATTCCAGAAAAATTCGAGCTGTAAGTCGCCCGGAAATTTCAGATTATTTTTATTTTCCAGTGCTTTTTGGAAGGATTTCACGCTGGTCTTCCATAGTATTTTTAATTTTTATTCAATTTGATTTATTACATTCTCCGATGGATTTATAGGATATATTTGGGTAAAGGGATGATATTGACAAGGTTTACAAACCAATATTTGCCATGACAATCAAGATACTGACTCCCCTTAGGGCGAAAATAAAGAGCTAACCTTGAAAAGGATTGCTCATGAATGAAATGCAAAGGGAGTGAATGGACGTTGTTTTTCCGTTCCAGATGAGCCAATCCATGTCTTAAACCCACATATATCTTAATTTTGTTGGTTTTTAACAAAAAATACAACAAAACTCAAACCTAAGGTCCTGGTAAGGCAGTTTAAGCAGTGAAAATTGTAATTAATATTTTGACTTATTTACGAAGTTTATGATTTTCTAAATGTTGGGATCCAAACTTCATTAAATGGATAACAATCTTGTGTGATGTTATTGCGTTTAAAAATTGGGTAGACTTTCAAATTTTTACTTTTTAAAATAACATTCTTTTAGTTGAATTGACATCTTGTAATCAATCAATCAATCATAGCTTCGTATCGCGTAGTCACATAAAATCACTTACCACATGCACGTGTTGCCAGCAAAATCGGTTGACGTTGTCAAATACAAACAGTTACGTTTAGAAGACGTCCCGGGCTAGCGGGACGTAAACTTTGCAAATAAAATCATGGGCGTACAGGCAAAGTTTTTAAGGGCGTGTTGAATTGAATTTGTTCGAGTAAATTGTGACGTCATATGACGTATGACGTTTTCTTCAGAGATTATCTCTTTAATACATAACCCTTTGAAGAACACCAATTTCCACTGATATTTCTGAGGGATACATCCGTTAAAAAGGACAAGAGGACTTTAAAGGAATGATGACGCTAATATCGATATGAATTAATTTACACAAATTACCTTTTAGAAACAATATAATTGCAACGGGGATGAATGCGATATGATGGATACATGGCATTTGTTGTTTGGTTTTCGCTCGCGACGTAACATGAGCGGCATAACGACATATGCAAGTGCAGCAGGTTCTTCGTGGTTAGTAAATCCCTTTGTATTAGAGAAGTACAAAGAGTTCAGATGCCCATGAAGTGCTAATTGCGCTTGGGTATGTCGTTATGATTATGCTTATAACACCGTTTTCTCTGTTACATTTTGGGCACGGCACGAAAAATTAGCCATGCCGAGACCAACATATATAGAGGTGCACGGTACGGCTAAGTTTTCAGGTACGGGTATCAAATTTTAAGAAGTTCGCATCATTTGCACTGTGAAAATTACCTGTGCCGTGCCAGAAAAATAGCGGCACTCGCACCAAAACTTTAGCCATGCCGTACCCAAAAGATTACAGTGTAAGCGGGGTTTATGTCGCTAGTGAATACCAAGTCTTATTTTTTACCATTGTGAATTATCTGGCAATGGACCTTTTTATAATCACTATCGAGTCCTTTGTTACGTTCCTCGAACCTAGTGCTAACCTAGAAATACGATCGTTTGCGAATGGGCTTTGGTAACATATTTAAACGCAATTCGCTAGCTATAGGCCAGACTTTTAAAATTTGGTATTCAGCTAAAATACAGTTAAAACAAGTCAAAATTTGAACGCCATACTTAACAGGTCGTCTGCTGAGGTCCAGGACTGTTGTGACCTTGCAGAATCTCTTCAAATTTCATATTTTGTATTGTATACTGTTTCGCACCGTGTAAACCCCACCTTGCTATGTTACAATCGTTTGTCCCAAGAGCTGGAGTTACGCTCGAGTTTTGGAAGGAAATAAAATAAGGGGGACTGGAACTAAGCAGTTATTATGGGCCAGTCCTTGACTCTTTTTGAAGATTTTGACTTAATTGACGAATACGAGTTATTCACTAAAACATTAATAACACTATTTTGGCCCGAATGACAACACCATTTTTGCTCGAATACCATAACCTTCAAATAACTTGGAGTGGTGGCAGCCTTTAGCTCCTCCCTGGTTCATACACCCATGAATAAAGTACATCAAAGTACATGCAAACATCTACTAAGGAGAATGAGTCAGTCATTACTCAATCCAAAGTTACAAAGAACAAATTGCTTTACCCAATTTTTCCTTTTTTTAACTTTTTTTTGGTTGTTGTTTGTTTGTTTGTTTTTGCTGTTTTGGTTTGCTGTTTTGTTTTGTTTTGGTTTTTTTTTGGGGTTTTTTCCTATAATGGGGAAGACGTGGAATCAGATCCAAACCACAAGATCGACATAAGAAATCAGTTTGATGCTATCGAAGTAGAACAACTAGACCAAGAGAGTCAAATAGATAAAACAGTATCATCTCCATCAGCATCAATATGGGATAAACTAAGTACTAAAAGTGGAACTTGCAATACTGGGAGATTCGATCATACGTAACATAAATCAAACTAAAATAAGCAAGTCTACGAAAACCAGAGAGTACGTGAAATCGTTCTCTGGAGCCAAGATTGAAGACATGAGAGGTTACATAAAACCCATATTAAGGTAAATCCGCAACAGATCATACTTCATGTTGGCACTAACGATATCCCCAATAGAAGTGCGGCCGACATCCTGAATGACACGAATGTTCTTTGCAAACAGATCAAGGAGTCAAATCCAACAGCCAAAATTACGATATGTGAATTAACCACACGAAAAGACAGCCAAGCATATAAAGATAAAATTAACGAGGTAAATAAACTATTATGTAACTGTTTTAATTCTACCGATATTTCAGTTTTAAACCATTCTAACTTAAAAAAAAGAGGTCTTGATCGATATGGTCTCCACCTAAATTATTCTGGCACATCTATATTGGCCAGAAATATTATAAACTATATCAAGAATTTTTAGCAGCATTGATAACGATACTCCATGCCTTTGCAATAGTGTTTTTGAAATACCTCCTGGAGATACCCACACTTACCTTAACCCCAATCCCTCCTCCCAGAATCACGTTGATGCACTTCAAAATCTAAAAGATTTTAGACTTGGTCATCTGAATCTAACCTCATTAACTAAATATATTGATCAGCTTACTATCTGCTTCAGAGATGAACCGCAGGATATACAGTACTTTGCCTAAATGAAACCAGATTAGACAAGTCAATAGACAACTCTAGTATTAGTATAGAAGGATACGAGATTATAAGGGTTGACAGAAATCGTGAGAGAGGGGAGTTGCAATATATTATAGAAAAAATTTACCTGTCATAATTAGAAATGATCGTCTAGAAAAAGATCTTGAGGCAATCTGCATTGAAGTGAAGGGTTCAAAAACCAAACATTTGCTTATTGCAACTATATATCGACCACCAAATACAAAGGTCGAAATTTTAAGCAAAGTTGAAAGTTCTGTACAAAACATTGATAAAGACAACAAGGAGTTCATGATTCTAGGAAATATGAATTGTGATCTCTTAACCGAAGTTAAAAATTTTTATACCAAAAGACATCATTAACCTTTATCAACTTAAACAACTAATAATAGAACCTACGCGAGTCACTGATAACACCGAAACCTTACTGGATGTTATTCTGACAAATGAGCAAGGAAGAATTCTGAAAACTGGAGTTATCCATATAGAAATTAGTGACCATAGCCTTGTCTTCGCATGTAGGAAAACAGCTATTGCAAAAAGTCATCCAAAAATTATTGAAAGCGGAAATTTTAAATATTACAACCCTGATCACTTCATGGCAGACCTAGCTGCCGATATGATCAACAGATCGTGGGATATAAATAACCCCAATGCTATTTGGGAGACTTTTAGAGACATATTTAACCGTAACGCTGAAGTCCATGCTCCTACGAGAAGTCGGAGAGCCAGGAGCCAATACGCCCTGTGGTTTTATGAGGACCTTAAGCAAAGAATGAGTAGCCGAGATTTCTTTAAAAAAAAGGCTACACAAACTAAATCGGTAGCATGCCACAGAGTATACAAGGAAGCTCGAAATCATATTAATAAGGCCATTAAGAAAGCAAAGAAAGATTATCATATTAAAATTGAAAATAATAAAGGCAATTTAAAAATTATGTGGAAAAACCTAAAGCAACTTACAGGAAGAAACTCAAAAACCACTCATATTGAAGCTATCAAACATAACAATACAACTGTTTATCAAGACGAAGAAATAGCGGAAACATTTAATTAGTACTTTGTCGATATAGGACAAAAACTCAGCGATAATATCCCATATACAGATGTTGAATTTGAGCAATATGTAACACCACCCACTAGTAAATTTTCTTTCACGGAAATTTCTCAATATGAAGTCTTAACGGCTATTAATAATATTCAGACTTTGAAATCCTCAGGTCCCGATAAAGTAACAGCTAAGCTGCTAAAAGATTGTGAAGAAATAATTAGTCCATATTTAACTCATATTTTTAAGCAGTCTTTAAGAATAGGGATCTTCCCAGATGAGTGGAAAATTGAAAGAGTATCACCGGTCTATGAATCAGGTAATAAAAAATAGTGCGGAAATTATAGACCAATATCTGCTTTATCACTTTTTTCAAATTTATTTGAAAAATTAGTGCACAATCAACTAGATGATTATATAACGCAAAATGACATCTTGAATAAATCAGGTTTTAGGAAGGGCCACTCCACTACATCTTCCCTATTACTACCAATACATGGCTTTTAAACACGGACTTGGGTCTCCTAAACGGAGTTGTCTTTTTACATCTCCGAAAAGCATTTGATACTGTTAATCACGAAATTCTGATTAAGAAACCCTTTTGTCGAATAATTACGAAGTCTTCAACGAATGTTGCAGTTCTGGACGAACGTTCGTGTAAAGTCTGTTATATTCCCCGCCCGCAAATACAATACAAAGATAACATTCGTAAACAGAAAATAGATTAATGCAAAAAGAAAAGTAATATTAATACAGGAAATCAAGAGCCTAAAAAAACCGTAATTATTTTAAACATAAACGACCATTCACCGTATGATGACCATCAAGAGCATGCATTTTGCATTCCTGGCTTCATCTCGACAACTCGCATATTATGAAAAATTCTATATATAGCTATAACGAAAAATACGTTTATGAATGGATATCGTTGATAAACAGTACGACAATATAATAAATTTGTCACGTATCATAATTTTAAAATCACAGTTTTCCGACTAAAACATAACGGCGGCAAATATCCTTGAAATTTAATTAGATACGAAACTTCAAAATGAACAAGACTAACAATTTACAGCCATCTTTGTATACTCAACCTCACGGCCATCGCTAGGTCTTCCGGCATGTGGGGATTGGAAATGTAGTTTTGTCAAGTAACTCGGTGTATTTGCAACAAATTTTTCGACAATATTAGTATTCTCAGATGAAAGCTATAATTTTTGAACGTGTTCGTTATACAAGTATGCAATTATAAGTATATGTAGATAATTAATGTTTGAATGAGTTAAATTCAATTGTCAACATTAAATTTGCTATGTAGTCATCCCTTACGAAAATTCCACATGATTTCACACCTGTGATTTGTGATTACATGTGATCACCCGTGATAAACGTAAATATGTTTCAATTTCACATGGGGAAAATTTTTACGTCTTCTCCACGTTTTTATGTTTTTCACATGTTCAAGTTTCGCATAGAATTGGATTTCACATATTTAACACATGTGGTTTGCATGTGATTGGCATGTGGTTCACTTGTGTTCCCATGTGAAACTACTTTATTTGTTTCAATTTCACATGTGAAATCTGCCTTGTGGAATTTTGATAAGGCCTACATTAGTCTAGTTTGCCATGTATTATCTAATTCGGTCGCAAAGGCACTTTCAAAAATCATAGTTTGCATTCGACTTTCATTGCTGGATTCAAAATACATCAGCATAAAAACACCTCTTTTACGGTTGGGTATGACACTCGAAATTTTCATCCTTCGAAAATTATCAACTTAACAGTTAGCGGTCTTGTGTTATTGCCATAATGTTCTATCGAATATACCTTTCACTTAATTGGCATTACTACCATTATATATACTGAACTCGCATCCATGCTCTCTGTAACGGCCTCCGTAACTCAGCTGGCACAGCATTGCAGTAGATTCGCGAGGTCGCGGGTTCGATTCCCAGCCGGATGGCCCAATGTTACATTTTTCGCAAGAGGTCCCGGTTGGGTGTTAGAAAATATCTAGACGGTAGAGATTTTCATCCTTCTAAAATTAACAACTTAACATGTTTTACGATTGGGCAGCTGGAGTCCCCGGTCTCACTTTGAATATACACTTTGCAACAATTATGAGAAAAAAACTTTATTTAATAGATTATTGTAGAAGTCTGATTTTTCCTAAAAATTTATAAAATGTTGACTGCAATGAGAAAATCAATCAGACTCAATTACTTACAAAGAATCACAAAACTGAAAACGAATTTAAAGTCTAATCAATTCAATGTAACTATATTACAGCTGTACCATAAAGACATGCAAATCTAGAATTACATCTAAATCTTGTCAGAGGAGTTGAAAACTGTAATGAATTCAAGATACATTCTCGCGACTTACAGGGATAAAGAAATTCTACAGTTCACACAAATATAGCCAAATCTAACATGTTCATGAAAGTTTAATGTATAGTCTTGTTACTCATAGAAACCATTCGCAATTTTGAGTAAGAACTTGTTCCTGCTAAAACCAGGTTTTATCGGCCTGTAATCGATCTGGTTTAGTCCTCTGCGAGGGATGGCCAAAGATCCATCCAAAGTGGATTTAAAATAGTTTGCTTGTAATGTAAATGCCAAACCGGACTAAAACCAGAATAACTACTGATTACCGACCACTTTAGTCAATATCTTACGACGTTGATTTGGATAATATTTGGTAAAAATTCTACATTTATAACTAAATTCACAAAATGTTAGCCAAGACGTTTTTCTACCTTAAGAAATGAGTAAAAAAACGAAAATAAGAAGACAATAGTTCCTACTAATAAGGAGTGGGAGGAATTGAACCATTGATAAAGCGTCTGAATTAGCCTCAGATCGATCAGGCATCAATCAAGACTTTTAATTGCAGCATAAATGAACTCTTAGAGATGTCCCAACACATTCATGAATTGATTGACGTTTTTTCTCCTTATCAATGATCATAACAATAATCAAATCATCAACAGCATCTGTCAAATATTCTGTTGAAAGAACGCACTGCTTCAAATCCTGAATCTATTGCGCTTATAGAAAGTCTGAAGGTGATGTCATTGCGGCCATATTGGTGGAGCTTTCACTTTTTCATTAACTTCTATTGAATGTGGCACCAACATGGCGACCATATCACCGCCTTTTGAATCTCAAGGGATCGATCTCAAACCAACCATTGGTTGAGTTAGTATGCAAAAGGTAAAAAGTAAAGCAGCTTGCCCAAAGTAAAGCAAATTGTTTATTCCAGGAAAAGCTACAGGTAAAGCTATTTGTTGCGGTGTCCAGTTAATTTCAAGAGAGCTAGCCACAACGTGAAGAGGCAGTGCGATATCAGACAAGATATTGTCGATGAGTAGACAGCTGCAACTTACTATTCGCAATATATATTAGGAAAACTGCCTTCATATAATCATGTTGCAAATAGACATCATCTCACCGTCCAAAAGCTAACATGCATGAATGCCAAGGTGGCCGTAATTCTATGCATGGGAGTGCTTTTATAGTCCATACAGTTCAGTTACAGCGCTTAATAAATTGCGTAATTGCACGTCGGTGTAGCTCTAGCTAAGGTTGATCTACACGGCAGGATTATCGCATATGATAGTACTTCCTGATATATGCCATTTACTCATAAGAGTCTTCCGGATGTAATACAATATTTGGGAGCCAATTTCAAACGTGAATCGTGCTCTAGAAAAATAATCCTATACACCCGGACGAATAATCGTATGAGACAATCTTATCGCATACTTGGGGCTTTCCTCACATATTACTCAACATATTACTCAAAATATTATTTAACATATTACTCAACATATTACTCATCATATTATTCAACATATTAAGTTCCTGGCAAACATATTCAGCATTTGCTTCAACATTCATTCCATTTGTTGAAGTACGTTGAATGATTGCGCTGGGGTCTAATCAACTTCTCTTCGACAAATGTTGAAAAAAGCATGCCGTGTTGTTTATGATAACCATCATTACAACGCATGAGCATGTTGACCTTTGTTGAACAGCCTGTTAAATGATACGGCAAACTCGTTCGACACACCGAAAACAACCAAAATGTTGAAAAAATGTTGTGAACACGCTCAAACTCCATTCAACACTGCTCAACATTGTTGAAAACCCATGGCAAACTCTTTCAACATCGAATTTCAAGAAAATCGAATGAATGTTGAAGAAAATATGGCAGACGTTTGCCAGGACCTTTACTCTTAATTACTACAATTTTAGTACAACTAAAGTTACATTATACTAATTCCAGAATTGTCTCATTATGTCAGGTTTGAAAGTTGTTGCTAACATATTATTACATAGTCAAGATTACTCTAGATATTCTGACAGTGTAAAGCACTCCTCCTTGCTCGACCTTCAGTAAAACTGTTGAATGCACTTGTCATCTAATGACAGGATTTCAGGGAACGTAAAAATACCGTAGTTACGTGGATGCAAAGGTCTACGATACACTAATATATGTTGATACATTTTGTGCAACAACTTTTCAGACTTGCGTCATGCGCTGCTCTTCTCATTAATGGAACTTTGAGAAGAGGACTAGGAAGATGAAAGCCTGGTTGTTTAGGGAGCCTTTATCATCACAACTCAGGGATTTTCCAAATCAACAGAGCAAAACTTAGATTTTAGTTTGAAACCCTTTACGTGTAAATGCAATTGTAACATAAAAGATTGTGTTATGCCTCTACTTCTTGATTTTTGCCCACCATTTTCCAAGGTTACATCCATCCTAACCGAACCTTAGCCTTCTTTTTCCTTTTTTTAATCAGTCTATATTCTATTTGTTATCCTTTTGGATAACAATTAGAAATTAGGCTGATAAATAATTTGTATCATATCTCCCACCTCGTAATCTAAAAGACTCATTTGCCAAAATCTAAACTGACTAAACTGATCGCCATTCTTCAGAAAACATGGTTATGTAGCTCTGTAGCATGAAAAGATCCAAAGTCTGTAAATTCATCTTATGGGATGTAAGTTTAATGATTCTTTATCTTAACCGACGTTTTCAATCATTTAACTTTATTCGATAGCGGTACTGTAGGGGCGGTACATCATGTTTTGTCTTGGAAATCCCAAAACAAATACCTATGTAGTACCATCCACACCACTTCGGAAATTCTTTAAGGATTACAAGCGCACATTCGCGTTATAAAGCCAAAGGTAAGTTATTTCTTTCATGTGTTACAAGAATACCATCATTTTCTAACGGTTTCACTTGCTGGAAACTGTATACATGCATGCATTTATGGATGAATGTGTATCCGCATGTATGTACGTATGTTCATGTGGACATACACACATACCTTATTGTTACTAATTTTCGCGGGTACTTAATTTCGCGAACATGGAACAGGCATATTTCGCGGGACCTAAATTTCGCAATTTGGCAAAATAGTACGCTTAAAGGAACTAAATTTCGCCAAAACTGGCAAAAAAACGATCAGCATTAAAAACAGTTAGTCTCAGAACTGGCAAATAATACTTTATTAATAGCAATTGTTTCCAACATACTTTAACTGAACAAAACCATAGTTATTATTGAAATCGAAGCCACAGCAAGGAACAGAGAAATAATTGACAAATATAAACAGCTTGTCTTAACTAGTTACAATGAGCCAGACAAGAATGGATTGTTTGATGACTGCACTAAGGACATATTGAAAGAATTGCAACAGGAAGAGGAAATCAGTGATTCAGAAGAAGAGAGTTCCAAAGTAGAAGTTTAATTGAGAACGTGGTTAAGAATTATGTACTTGTATCTCAATTTATCCTTGATTAAAGAAATATTATTTTTTAGAAAATAGAAATAGAAAATTAATAAATAGAATAGAAAAATAAAATAGTATAGAAAATTAATTTTCGCGTGGTTAATTTTCGGGTAAACCTTTTTTTGCGGGTCTCTAATTTCGCGATTTTTTGAAAATCGCGAAAATCGCGAAAATTAAGACCAGCGAAAATTAGTAACAATAAGGTACATATCCACAGGGCCGTTCAGAGGGGGGGGCAAAGGGGGCAATTTGCCCCGGGCCCCAGGCTCAAGGGGGCCCCAAAATGAAGAAGGGAGAAATAAATTAAAGATGTAATAAAATATATATTAGGGAACTTAAGCATGCAACGATTTTTACAACGGAAACGGGGTGAGTAACGTCAGAAAAATGGATCGAGAATTCTGATTGGTCAAAAATTTATCTCCGGTCGCCTTTCCTGTTGTCAAAAACGTTGCGTTCGCTATTGTTAAATGGCTACAGATACTGCAATTAATTGCATAGTTGATAGTTCAAAAACATATGTAGATCAGCGGCAGTGTTTAGTTGCGCAATCAATATGTATGTAACGGGTTTTGTATGTAGTTAAATATAGTGCGTAATTAAATATAATGCGCGTAGGCATGACAGCAAACGCTCCCTTCCGTAACGCCCCCCCTTTTACGTGGTATGTATACAGTCTTGAATCTCGGTACGCTACATGTAAATCAAAATGGCGTCTTCTCGTTCTTATTTATCTGGTGCAGCCAAGCGTAAACAAAGGCAAATTCGTGATGAAAATGAAGCAAAATCTCGTAGAAGGCTAGAAGATCTAAGCTGGTACACCAAAATCCAGAGAGGTAATGAATCTCAGTCCCAAGAAGTTGAAATTTGCTGTGACGAAGTAGAAGGAGATGATGCTACATCTACGAATGCAAATACCATTACTAATACTGACGCTGGTAAGACAATGGCCGCTCAAGTAAGCCCTGGTGAGACAATAGCCACACAAGTAACGTCGTTCGATGCTGAAAGAACATTTGCACCTTTACTATCAAACGATCCTTCAAGTTGGATACGTCTAACTAAACAAGATACGGAGTATATTGCTAAAATTGGCCCGCCTGAAAATCCGAAGTCTTTCCCCAGAGATAGTTCTGGCCGTAACTTTCCTCAAAATATTTTTTGTCAAGAAATGCCAAATGGCGAAAAGGTAAAAAGAGATTGGTTGATATGGAGTGCATCAAAACAAGGCCTCTTTTGCTTTCCATGCTGTCTGTTTCAAAAAATATCACAAAAAGAGAAGACCTCTGAAACATCCCTGCTGACAAGGCCGGATGCAGGACATAAAGATAACTGGAGAAAATTGTACGAAAAAATTGATGCCCACCAACGAAGTTCGTCGCATTTCTTAAGCTACATTACGTGGAAAGAACTTGAAAAAAACCTACATAAAACAACTGGAATTGATCAGCAACTTCAATGGCAGTTACAAAACGAAATATCAAGATGGCGTGAAATATTTCGATGCATATTGGACGTGGTATTATTTTTATCAGAGCGAAACCTTCCCTTTCGCGGTTCAACCACTGAATTAGGTAATCCAAATAATGGTCTATTTCTTGGAAACTTGGAATTGCTTAGCGGTCACAATCATATTTTAAAGTCACATCTGGATGAAGTAAGAAAACATCAAGAAAACAACAGCCGAATGCAAGCGCATTATCTATCGCCACGTTCACAAAACGAGTTTATTGAAGAATGTTCTAAAGTTGTTCTCAATGCTATTGTGGAAGAAGTTAAACAAGCAATGTACTACAGCATCATTGTTGATGGTACTCCGGACGTTTCCCACACAGAACAAATAACATTCATCTTAAGATATGTAAATTTAAATGATGAAGTTTGGGAGATATGTGAAAGATTTTTGAGAATGGAAGATTGCGATAAAAAGAAAGGAAGGGATATTGCCGAGTTAATATGCAAAGTACTCAAAGAACATGATATTGAGTTTAAAAACGGTAGAGGTCAAGGATATGACAATGGTGCAAATATGGCTGGGGTTTACAATGGAGCTCAAGCAGCAATTCTGGAGAAAAATCCTCAAGCGTTATTTTCTCCTTGCAGTGCGCATAGTCTTAATCTATGTGGAGTGCATGCAGCAGAGTCGTCAGATACTGTAAAAAGCTTCTTTGGAAACATTCAGAGGTTATACAATTTGTTCAGCTCTAGTCCTTCACGTTGGAAGATTTTGCAAGAGGATACTGGTATATCCCTACATAAATTATCTACTACTCGTTGGAGTGCTAGGATAGAGGCAGTCAAGTCCTTAGTAAAGAGGCCAAGAGAAATTTTGGATGCATTAAAAAGATTGAAAGATCATGATTTGCCTGGTGAAGTGTCTGATGATGTCGATAACCTAATCCAATGGTTGCAATCACTTGAGTTTGTCTTACTTATAACCTTTTGGTTTAAGGTATTACAGACTATAAATGATGTTAGTGTTTTGCTTCAAGCTTCTAAGATCACCATTGATGAAGAATTGCATTTGAGTGAGTCACTGCAAGACGATTTAAAACGCATGAGGGAATCTTGGAGCGTGATCTGTAAGGAATCAAAGGTTGTTGCTTCTTCTCTTGGTTTAAGTGAGTATTTTAAAGAAACAAGGCGGAGAGTTCCCAGACGATTTCACGATGAACCCAGAGATAGTGAACATGAACAGCACAACGATGAAAGGGAATTCGAAATCAATGTGTTTAATGTTGCTTTGGATAGAGTAATTTGCGAGATAGCATGCAGATTTGAAAAAACTAAACAAGTAAACGACTTGTTTTCCTTTTTACGGAATTGCTCTGAAGTTCCCAACACAGGCGGCGAAGCAGCAGGAAAAACAATGGAAATTCGTTGCAAAGATCTTTCAAATTTTTATCCATGTGATTTAAATGAAAAAGAACTTCTGGAAGAGATGCGCCATGTGAATAGGTTGAAGCAAAGCAATATTTTAGGTGGAAAACTATCGTCTATTGCGTTATTGAATAAGATATATGAGAAAGGTCTTCAGACAATTCTTCCCCAAATTTGTGTTGCTCTACGGTTATTTATAAGCATACCTGTATCTGTTTCATCAGGAGAAAGATCTTTTAGTAAACTTGGTATAGTTAAGAACTGTCGAAGATCCACAATGGGGCAAGAACGCATGTCAAGTCTAATCATGCTGTCATGTGAGCGTGACATAGCAAGAAAAATTAACTATGATGACGTTATTGACTCGTTTGCATTCAAATGCGCACGTAAAGTACACTTTTAACTTGTTTAAATTTAATTGACTTGTAAAAACGTTTAAATAATTTTTACACCTTTGTACGGTAGATACTGTAAAATAGATAAAGACGGGAGTAAAACTGTGCCCATGGAGGGTGGGGCCCCCAAGTGGATTTTTGCCCCGGGCCCCCAAATTTCTCTGAACGGCCCTGCATACACAAATACATACACACATACATACATACATACACCCACATAGATGTACTTACATACGGGCATATATGCTCTTCGCACCTAGTGAAGCCGTTAAAAATATATGATGTTATCCTGGTTGCACTGAATTGAAAAAACCTTGGCTTGACAAGGAGGATATTGCGCAATGAATTCTCCGGACAGTGAACACCCCTATCTTCGTTGCATTTGGTCGCAATGGTGAATGGCTGAGCAATGCATTTACCACTTGAAATAGAGAGTAGTGTGACTATACAACGCAAAATAGAGATTTCTGAAATTTTATGATAAAAAATAAGGAGAAAATTTACGCCTTTTGCCCTCATGCATGGGGAGCGTATTTGAGGATATGAGATAGACAGAATTTTAAAAGAGTTTATGTGATTGGACAGATAGGGCGAAAATAAATATTTTCTGCTGCAATAATTCCTCTATACAACTTCAATGTGTATGCTTTATTTACCAAACACCATAGAAGTGCACTTAGCAATGCCTTTTGATGACACATTTGAATTCGTGATGTTGTTGATTCAAAGGCAGGAATTAATTGTAAGTTGTCGGTAAATACTTCAATAAAGAATGATTTACCATTCCTGATACGGAGCCAGGTGATCTAGGAAAATTATCAGCTCATCACGTCTTCCTGCAAACTTTGCCCAAAAAAATACTTTTTTGCTGGTGAATTTATTTAGCTGATCTAGTACACCACATTCCATTATCAGGTTGAAGATTTCTAAATTTTGGATGTCACAATCTATAGTGAGACTTTTGTCATAAACATGTAATAGCTGCATTGGGTGGCTATTCAAATTGTAGGTTTGAATCCTGACGATGAATCACTGGTGGCTGATGGGTTTGGGACCTTCACCAATCCCTTTTAAATGATTGCCAAATATTCGCATCGGAGCATACGCAACATCAGAAGGAATAGCCTTGACTGTGGTAGAATAGCGACTTCTCAAAGCTGAACACAGTGGCTTATGTCTAGGCCTGTGTTTAATTTCGCATACTTCGCTACAGTAGGATGCAATGTGTCAATTCGGACACTTCTTGAGGTGTACTCCTTTGATTGTTGAGCAATGGCAATACGTGCATCCGCTATGGAGGTGCTCCACCACTTCTCTAGGATGATACATTCCTTCCTCGTTGTTAAATTCTTTGTTTCTACTAAGAAAAGGCGGTTTAGAATAAAGCTGCCTTTCTCCAGTAGGATGTGAAGGAAGCCAATAGGAAAGTTACTTTAAAGTTTTCATACTCAAGCTATGGACCACTGTGATCTCTTACAATGTTGGATTCAAGACAAACTCCCCCTGAATAATTTACACCAATGAAAATGCTACCGCATTTATTCGCAGAAATAACATTTCTTACTATATGTGCGGACGTTCGCAGTTTGGCTTGAAATCCCCAGAAGCCATTGTCAAATATCTCGTCTCTTGTCAACAGGTGAGAGCTACAATCCAACGAAATGCCAAAGGGTCTGTTGTGATGTATATCGTTGTTAAGTATGACTATCTTGTTCTTGCTCCTCGCGGCAAGAACACCCTCACGTGCATTTTCAAAGATCTTACAATCATCGACATCACATTCTCCTGCTTCTGGGCCGATTAAAATACCATGATAACCATTGTCAAGTATTCTACTTTGTGATGCAATACGTTTCCCTCCTTCCCTTGCTTCCAAACCAGCTTGATGATTTTTGTATACATCACACTTTGTGACCATCAAGTGTGAGCCTTCATCAACAACCAGAGCGCCTCCACCTCCACAGTTGTGAATAACGCAGCTTTCAAGATATCCAGAGCTCCCTGTCGTAATCTGGATTCCAGCATGGCCTTCAATACCAGAAATTGAATTGGAATCTCCAAATTTGTGAGTGCGATTGCAAGGAGGTTTTCCTGAAGATGCAGCTATGCATCCTGGACCCCAATTACATTCTGGAAAATCCTCACAGCTAGTGTTTCCCCCCGAAATTTCACAACCATTCAAGTGACTGGCTCCTTCCTTATCTGCTCATACCAGAGCAACGTTCCCTTTAGGAAAAACAATATTTTCAAAGTAACAAATTGGCATGGAGAACCAGCAACAAATGCAGTCAAAGTATAGAGTCCTTCGTGTAAGAAAATGGTTTCGCTTCCTTGAGTGGTCATTAAAACAAATGTTAACTGTCTGTCATTTTGTATTTCTCTGTACTACACCTTTGGAAACATCTTACTGGATGTACAGTCAAGATGGCGTCAGATTACGGTCCTCTGTCAACTCACGACTCTTATGGATTTCTGCACATAAGTTTAATGGTATTACTTCTATTATATACTGAAGTAAACTTATCTATTAATAGTTCAGCATTTCATAGTCCTTCAATTGCTAAAGAAGAAGTGGAAGAGGTTAAATACCGCTCGCTGAGTGTTTGTATTGACTTGTATGGAGCGACGATTCGGACAAGACAAAGAGGACGGAGGAGGTTTATTGGTGGCCATATTTTATATTATACAAATGGGCTTGCTAACTTTAGACTGCTACGTTTATCTGGCGATGTCGAGTTAAATCCAGGACCAGAGAAGTCGATAGGGGACGGCGTTAAACAAAATTCTCGATGGAGATACCCGTGTGGTGAATGCGAAAAACATGTAAAGAACAATCAAAATGGAATTCTGTGCAATGATTGTATGAAATGGTTTCATGTAAAGTGTATAAGTATGTCTGTCGAAATGTTTCGATCGTATTATCTGGATTATCCTGACGAAAGCTGGGTCTGTTGTTCGTGCGCTTTGCCAAGGCTTTCGGACTCGTATTTTGAAGTGTGTCAAGCAGAATGTTCATTTGTTAAAGAAAATCCACCCAACTTGGCAAGTAGCTCTAGCCTAGAAACGTCTTTCTCTATTGATGATCTCATGAACATTAATAACACTTTTATGGTTCATTTAAATTGCCGAAGTTTGCTTCCAATTGTTGACCAACTACGTGCTGTTTTCCAAACTAACTCAAATGCTATTTTGATTGCCATAACTGAAACCTGGCTTAACGAGGATAATGAAGATATGGAGGTCCATGTTGACGGTTACACAATAGAGCGTAAGGACAGAGGAACGTTGGGCGGTGGTGTGGGTATTTATGTTAAAGATGGGACCAGATATGTAAGAAGAACGGATTTAGAAGAGTCAGATATAGAAGCTATTTGCGTTGAAGTAAAGCTTCGCAAGGTCACATATCTAGTAATTTGTGTTTATCGAGCACCAAATTTCTCTCATACGGTTTTAATAGACTATCTGGATGATTTAACACACAAATCCCTTCGGGAGCGCAAACAAATTATCATTTTAGGTGATTTAAATGCCGATTGTTTAAATAACTCACTCGTCCAGACTAGAGCACTTAAGGATTTTATAGAAAGAAATGACCTTGAACAGCTAATCACCAAACCAACTCGTTCAACTGGAACTTCAAGTACATTGTTGGACTTGCTAATTATATCAACTCCAAATCCTTTTACGTCAGCAGAAGTTATAGAGTCAGGAGTGAGTGACCATTTTCTAATTTATGGTGTTTTATCTACAAAAGCAAAACAGGCAAAGAAACCTCAACACCGTATAATAGAAACTCGGAAAATTGATTTGAAAGCAAATCACGAAACCTTTCTAAATGAATTGAACCACGTACCGTGGAGTTTAATGGATTTGTTTGTAAACCCTGATGACAAACTTTACGTCTGGGAAAAGTTGTTTACTCCTATAATGGACGAGTATTTCCCTCTTAAAAGGAAGCGTATTCGGCGTAATTCTCACCCATGGATTAATACGGAAATCTTAATCTTGATGCGTAATAGAGACCGTTTAAAGAAAATAGCATTAAAGAGTCGACTCCAAGATGATTACAAACTTCATAAGTGCGCAAGAAATCGGGCAACAAGTTACATCCGTAAAGCGAGAGTCAATTATTTTAAACGTAAACTTGATGAAAACTCCAACGATCCAAAAGCCTTCTGGAAATTGATGAAAATAGCCTTACCGTCAAAGAAAAAGCAAACTGTAATTAATAAAATAACGGTTGATGGCGAAGATATCACTGACTCAAAAGGCATAGCTAGCACACTAAATTCATATTTTTCCAATATTCCAAAACGTCTACTTGCAACACAAGACACGTGCCAGGATTTAGATACGCTCAGCCCTTCACCACCAATAGCATATGATAAAAATCGCGTTTCAATTTTCATCCGATTTCTGAGGCCGAAATTCGACAACAGCTGGTGTCTATGAAACCGAATAAATCAACAGGCTACGACAGACTTTCCGTTAATGTTTTAAAGTTGTCGGCGAACAATATATCACAATGTTTGGCTAAAATAGTAAACAGTTCTTTTGAACAGGGTGCATTTCCTAAGATATGGAAAATAGCAAAAATCTCATCAATATTTAAAGGAGCCTCTGCCAAT
The DNA here is from genome assembly GCA_030142905.1 of Heliopora coerulea. Classification (NCBI taxonomy): domain Eukaryota; kingdom Metazoa; phylum Cnidaria; class Anthozoa; order Scleralcyonacea; family Helioporidae; genus Heliopora; species Heliopora coerulea. The sequence goes on along the minus strand of JASJOG010000172.1, from coordinate 134,410 downwards.
GATCGCGATAACTACAGACGAATATCGGTATTGCCTGCTCTTGCAAAGGTTTGTGAAAGAGTAGCTGATAACCAGGTAAAAGATTACGGTGAAAACCATCAAACTTTAAAAGAACCTCTACAATTTGCTTACACCAAGCATTGCTCGACCGTGATGGCATTAATAAAAGTGATTGATTCCTGGAAATCAGCTATTGATGATAGGAAATATACTGTTGCTGTATTTCTTGACCTCCGAAAAGCCTTCGATATCATCGACCACTCGATGCTTTTAAAGAAATTACGTCATTACGGTTTCGATGAAAATGCAATCAAATGGTTTGTTTCCTAACTCACAGATAGACAGCAATATGTCGTTTATCAAAACGCTCAATCTAACCTTGAATATGTAACTAATGGTATTCCTCAAGGATCGGTATTGGGCCCGACGCTATTCTGCCTATATTATAACACGATTGTTCACAGCTTCGTGGAGTGTGACCCTTTTTTATATGCTGATGATACTGAAGTGCACCATTCGAATAAGGACTTGGCATTGGCACAGGAGAAGATTAATTTAGATTTGATGAATGTCGACCAATGGTTACTACAAAACAGAATAATAGCCAATGTCAAGAAAACCAAGTCGCTTCTAATTTGGTCAAAATCCGCCATAAAGAAAGCTGGAAAGCTTGAAGTTCGACTTAGTGATGAGACTGTAGAACAAGTTGATTCATTCGATTATCTAGGTCTTCGTGTTAGTAACTGTTTGTCGTGGGAATCACATATTACGATAATATGTCGAAGGACACATTCAAGACTTAGTTTATTAAATAGGATCTCTGCATTTCTTCCCAAGCCTGTTTTATGTAGGATCTACAAGCAAACAATTTTACCAATCTTAGATTATTGTTCAATCGTGTGGCATGACTGTGGCTCGACCTTAACAAGACAAGTTGAACTGGTTCAAAATCGAGCGATGAGAATTATTTTGAAAGAAGGAAAGAAAAAGTGTACTCAGGAAATGCGCAATGTTTTAAATCTCTTAACTTTGTTTAATAGGAGAAGATTTTTAAGATATGTACTAATTTTTAAAATTTTAAATAATTTAAATTGTCCTGAACAATTATTAGATGTTTTTAAATTCCGTAGTAGTGTGAGAAACAGAGAACTCAGAGATGAAACGTTATTAGATTTACCAAAAGTTAAAACTAAGATGGGGCAAACAATGTTTGCGTACTCCGGTGCAAAGGACTGGAATTCTCTGCCTAGATATATCAGAAAAATGACTTCTATTGCTAGTTTTAAACGTTCTATTTATACGTATCTTTTAGACAGTGATAAAGATTCCCATATTTTTAGTTTATAGATTAATTTAGATTATTTTTATCAATATTTTTAAATATTGTAACATAGTTAATTTATGTTTTATTACCACTGTTCTCCCGTTAATACCAGCTTTTATGCTGATGGGATTTTTTTTTTTAACAGTATAAATAAAGAATTTAAAAAAAAAAAAATTAAACGTTTTTTCACGGCGTAGATCTGGGTCAAAATGAATAGCAGTTGCCGCTGCGGCTCTTTCCTTTCCTGTCAGATAATTACACTTAGTTTTAGCAAGTTCATGGATGGCCCAAGCCTTGCAATGCAAAGCAGTGGTACTAAAAGGTTTTATAGAAAGGCAAGTTTGACAGTCATCCACAGCTTTCTGTGGCTGGCCAAGTTTTAAATAGCAAAGTGCCCTGTTGCAGAACAGTCAATAGTTAGTAGATGACAAACTGATCGCCATGGAATAACGCTCTAAAGGTTCTTCAAAATTTTTGCTTTTTACAGCAAGGTTTCCTTGCTCTCTAAGCTGATTGGCTTCCTCATCTCATTTCATTAGCAAATTTGCCTCGGCCATGGTGTCATATTCGTTGGGAGAATATCTCATACAATAGGATATCAGCTTGTAATCTCTATCTTTCAGTGGAACATCAACTAAATAAGTTGGCATTTTGAAATCGTAGTAAGAGGTAAACTTTTCAATGTGCGCAAGTAAATCCAGTTTTAACGTCTGAATTTCTTGTGCCTTGATTTTTTCTTGAGAAACGCTGAAAAACACCGCTGCTTCGTTAAACACACGCACAGTTTCTTCAGTATGTAACAATTTACGAACAGACTCTTCATGCTCCAAAGAGAAGTTTCTTAAATGGTCCTGCAAATACGAGGCGTGTGAGGCCAGCCTTCCCCAAAGGTGTAATGAAGGAGGATTCTCAACACTAAAAACAGCATCCTCAGTGAAACTTTCGCACACTGCTGCCGGTGATCGTGTACTTGCAAAAGCATGATGAAGGACACGTACTGCAGAGGAAAGAACACATTCTTTTTGCTTCTTCTCCATCCGACTACGGTGACCTCTTGCACTAGACCATGTACACTGAACGAATCTGGACTGTATCTTTGAAAAAGGGAAAACTTAGTCAGAAGGGACACTATCTCGGCCTGTTCCAACGAACCGCCTACATCAGTGCTATCACCATTTGGTACACTTTCATTGATTATATCATAAGGGATATCATCGGGACCAAGAAAAGCGGACATCTCCATTACAAGTGTTGGGGTTTTTCCAAGATCCATCTCTTCAGAGAAGCGACTAATGTAATCAAAATTCAACAATAACGTCGTGTGGACGGCCAGCCGCTCGGATGAGGTATTTTCTACAAGATGCCGGGCTTTCCTCTTTTTCAGAAGAAACAACTTTTGCTCCCGGTACATCTTAAGGTAGTCTTTCACGGGATAACGAACACATCGTATGTATGTCGCAGCTTGATCAAGTGCTAGGGGGAGTCCACCAGTTCTCTGACCAGCTCACAGATGTCACCGTCTTCTCCACCTGATTTTCGAATTCGTCTACGGAAAAACTGTAGGCCTTCTTTCTCTCTCATCCATTTCAATTCAATGCAAAACTGCTCTGTGATTCCAGTTTCTTCTTCGTCTTCCGATGGTTCTCTTCTTGTGGTTATGATAATATGACTACGTGCCGTATGTTTCCAATGCCCAGTAAGTAGCTTGCGCATGTCTGCAGACACCTCTTGTTCGTCAAAATTATCTACAATTAAACACCATAAGTTATCGCGCCTTTGCAACCAGTGAAGGGTTCATAACAGCGAATTAGCGAAACCTTCCTCAAAAGTACCAATCTGGCGCGCCATCTCGACGAGGGAAGTCTGAAAAAGATTGTTATTTTCGCCTGAAATCCAAAATATACCGCCGAGATATTCCTTACTCCGCCGCCAAAGAAACTCAACAGCGAGAGATGTTTTGCCAACACCCCCAAGCCCACAAATGGCTGAGTGCACACAACCGTTCTTGATACTTTCTACCTGCGCTGCAATAATTCCTAGGTCATCATCGCGACCGCAAAATGAAGGGTTATGGCTAGGTAACATAAAGGCATTATTGTCGACAGAGGAATCAAAATTATCCTCTAATGCCTTAACTCTGGACTCCAGATGCGTTAGGTTTATTTCCGCAGTTCCCATACGGGAGGTAAGACTTGTTGGTCTTCTGTAGAAATAAGTGTTGTCCCTAGGTCATCCAGGCTTTTATCAAACTGTTCAATATTTTCTTCATTAGTATGCTGACGTTTAGATATTGTGTTTAAGTCGCTAGAAATACCTTTAATTTAATCGGAGAAAGTTTCGTTTTTCTCCAATTGTTCCTTTCGCTCTTCCTCTATTCGACTTTCAGTGTCAGTTATACGTCGGTTAAATTTCTCAATTTCATCAGTGATGTTTTGAAGAGAGTCGCTTATTAGCTTCGCTTCGTCGCCATTAGATTTCCTTATCTCGTCCACGTTTTGATGTAAGTTAGTTACTTCAATGCTGACTAACTTCATTAAATCTTTATCCACTGGGCAGCCTATGCACAGCTGCAGTCCTTTCAAAAAATCAAAAGAAGGTGATAACATACATTCTTGCTTAACAAATTTTCTTCTAAGAGTATAAGCCTTATGGTACAAATTTTTTACAGAAGTCGAGGTCAGTACTTAAGTAGCGTGTTTATAATGTTGCCAGTCTAGGCAAAAGTTGTTGATTATTTACTGTGTTAGAATTATTATAAGATGATTAATTTCATAAATCTACGCTGATAGTTGACGGTAGCGTAAGTCAAACAGATGATAAGGGGTGTGACTGGTAGGTAAGGAGGAAGACGTATAACTGGCAGATATAACTGGCAAGACTTAAAGAGGGAGGATGAAGCTGGTTGAGCTAGGGCAGGCCCATGACCGTTACTTTTTAAAAGAAATCGTTTTCAAAGGAACGGTAGATAGAGAAAAGATGAATAAGTATTAATATTTTTCATGTGTTTTGCCATCTGATTTTGTTTTTAGTATTCAATATACTTGATTCATATATCCGCGGAGCTTGCTTTTCCAACTCCCTCTAGACGTTCGCCCCACATAAGATTGGGTTTTTTTGTCTCTAGGTTTGCTAAGTATTCCACCACGCGTTCGTCAGCTTCCAAATAATTGCTACAACTGATTCCGATACCAGCCTTCGTGGATTTCCAGAAAAACTTGCGTCATCTAGTGAAATGGGCAAAGATGCAATCGATGGGCTGGAAACGTCAAAATTTGACATTGACACTGCAATGAAGTCGAAATATCACCGCAGTCATTTGTCGTCTTGTTATTAACTTATATCTTGGGTTTTCAAGATGTCATTGTTTTTCAGGATTTGTTTTTTACTCTATTTCATTAAATTGTCTCCTGGAACAGGATTTTAAACCTTTCCCTGTGATGTTTTGGCAACTTCAAGTGAACAACAATGATAATATATTTATAATTTCTTATGAAATTAAAATGGACTTTTATAGCCGAGAGTTGTTTCTTTGCTCATTCATGACATTGATGTTCTTTGAGCAAATTTTGGCTTGAAGCTAAGATATAGACTGTCTTTAGATCTAATACATATGATGAAGAGCCATGAGGACATGAAAGAAGGGATCAGTTTTATTCTTCTGTGAGAATATGGTTATGTTGTTTTGCCACCTGGATTAGGAAAACCGTTTATATAGCAGACCTTTCCCAGTCTCGTCGATATCGTATATTCCTAAAACTTTGTCGAGTGTTTCTTCTTAATTTAGTCTCACTCTCTTCATTGCGGTTGGGTAAATTTCTACTCCAAAAGTAGTATACGTAATCACATGTTCTTGCGGGTTTCTTGGCAGTTTCCTTCCCAGAGCCTTTTCTTAAGGGACTGGGACAATTTGGCTGCAAAGCCAAATGGTGGAGGAGAATGGCCTTGGTATAGGCAGTGAACTCAATTTGCATATCTGGAATGCTAACTGGCCAACTAAAAGTGAAGCCAAGATGGCCGCCTATGGAGGCCAATTTTGGACGTCAGTTTCAGTCCCCTACGCGGGCTTGTATTTCAGTTTCAGTCCCCCATGCGGTACTGCTGGAATATACAGTTGTTGAATCGCTTGGTCTGAGAGGTCGATCGCTAACAAAGCATTGGATCATTTGGATGCAGGAAATATGTTTCAAGTGGTAATTTCCCTACGAGTCGCGTGTTATACACACAAAGACAAGTGAAGAGAAATTTATAGTTTTACTTTTTATTTTAGACAATAACAAAACGCAAAGATTTAAGGTAAAGTGCCAAGATGCTTTTGCAACATATAATCTAACACCATAATAAAGTCATTAAAATATTGATAATCCGAGATATTTTCAAAATACCAGTTCCCTGTCAAACGTACGTATAAAGAAACAGATCTTAGCAGTAACTTCTCAAAAACTATTAAAATTTGTAGCATAAATTTTTCTGCTTTTTGTGTTTGTCGTAATATTGAAGTAAACGAGTCCTGCTGGAGTTAATTGTTGTACTACCGTATTTCTTTGTTGTTGGAATCATCAAGCTTGTACATAAATCTCAAATACTATACAAATGTACTACAGCGAAACAATATTTCATGCATCTTCTTTGCCTGATGTTACTGGTGATTATCATTCACAATATGTTAAATTTATTGGTTGTAGAAGAGGATTGTCTTAGTGAGGTGATTTCTGACATTCGGCAATCCGAAATTCCCAACAGTATCGCAATATATTTTTCCATAGGTTGACAATCTTATTTTAAAATACTGGTCAGCCACACATTTCAACAACCAGAGTCGATGATTTTCGACTAGTGCTTCTTTTATTGACTGATCGTGAGGTGGAGGAAGTGCATTCATTGCTACAAAATGGTGACATACTTCTACGATCATCTGGGTTTTAAGATTCTTCTTTACACTGATCTGGTCATATGTTTCTTTTGAGACGTATAACTTGAATATTTGTTCACGATGTTGGACCACATTTACCACGAACTTTGATGGAATCTTTAAGGTACCTGTATCTTTGTTAATAAACTGGAGGAATGACTCTGCTGTTTTATGGGTGTCTTGGGTTGTTTGCCTGCAATAGTCATCATCTGATGTGACAGTCGTTGAATATGATCCAGTTAAGTTGCCAATACAACAAGGACATTTGACACTTTTCAGAAGCTTAACAACAATAAAACCAACTATGTAGCATAAAATGTTCAGGACAAACTCAGAATGTGGGGTAAACTGTCGATGACTGACTATTTGGTTTAATTTCTGATCATCTTCAAGTTGGTTTTCTTGACAGGCATTATCCATTGCTTCGTCTTATAATGGAGCAAAATGTTTCCTTGTGTGAAAAATTGGAGTGATTGTGTTGTCATCAAGAATCTGACAATTTGCATTGCCTGATGCAGTGACAGCATTTCCAAGAAGCATTCTTCTTAATGCATACTTTAGTTGGAGGGAGTTAGGATTGTTATTCCAACCACCTTTGGCTCGGATACAAGAAAAGAGAAGCTCTATGTGGTCTTGAGAGAATCTTTAAGTTGACACATATTTAAATGGCATTTCGTTGATGGTTAGCATCTTTTCACACATTTCAATTGTCGACTTGATTGTTATGACAAAACCCAGAATAAATGTTCTTCGACAATGTTTCATCAATGCTTCTCCTTCCTTTGATTTGAGGCTGAAGAGACAATTGGCAGTGGATTTAAGTAGCTTGCCATGTCTCCATGCCAGTCAGCTTCAGTGGTTGTTTGAAACCTTTTCCATAAAGGTTTCTTGAATTGGGCATGTCAAACAGCTGATGTAATTTCCTGATGAATGCTACTGTACCTTCATTGTTGTTAAATTCTGGCTGTTTCAGTACAATTTTTAGGAAATCCATTGCATCAGCAACTGAACTACTCAATGTCTGAGCTGCCAAGCTAACATTCATCTTATGCTTTTGGAATTCAATGTGACTGTTTGACAATTTGTTGCCAAGTTTAAGTCCCTCTTGTTCTTGGATCAGATGCAGGCTGTGGAAAAATTTCCAATCTATTTCCTCACCACCATTGGCACTAATTGATCCAAGAAAGTCCAGGGCATTTCTTGCAAGCCTCAGCACATGGCATGCATCTAAAATGACAAACACATCATCTCCAGTGGAAGGATGTTTAAATTTTTTTAGAATGGAACAATATGAAGTAGATGAACGATCTTCAAGCTCGATACTCAGAAAATGATTTCTGAGCCCCAGACGGTCGCACATATATATATCGAATTTGCAACTTAGCTCGCCATCTGAGTCTCGGTAGCTCAATGGTTAGAGCGTCTAACCGGTCATCAGAAGGTTGTGGGTTCGATCCCTGTCTGGGGCTCAGAAATCATTTTCTGAGTATCGAGCTTGAAGATCGTTCATCTACTTCAATATATCCAAGCTCTCATGTTTCCTAAACATCAAACTGCTTCAATCATTATCAATATATAGTGGCTTCCGCTTAGGTCGCACATATATATATTGAATTTGCAACTTAGCTCGCCATCTGAGTCTCGGTAGCTCAATGGTTAGAGCGTCTAACCGGTCATCAGAAGGTTGTGGGTTCGATCCCCGTCTGGGGCTCAGAAATCATTTTCTGAGTATCGAGCTTGAAGATCGTTCATCTACTTCAATATATCCAAGCTCTCATGTTTCCTAAACATCAAACTGCTTCAATCATTATCAATATATAGTGGCTTCCGCTTAGGTCGCACATATATATATTGAATTTGCAACTTAGCTCGCCATCTGAGTCTCGGTAGCTCAATGGTTAGAGCGTCTAACCGGTCATCAGAAGGTTGCGGGTTCGATCCCCGTCTGGGGCTCAGAAATCATTTTCTGAGTATCGAGCTTGAAGATCGTTCATCTACTTCAATATATCCAAGCTCTCAAGTTTCCTAAACATCAAAATGGAACAATATGTTGTACCAAATATGCATCCCAATTTCTTAAGAGTGCTGAGGTTGGTTGAAGTGCCATCACATGTTACATACCACACTTTGAGATCTGCATTATGTGCCATTGTCAGAGCCATTTTGACCAAGGATGCTTGAGTAGAAGCAGTGATTTTGTTGATGAAGAAGTAACCGACAGTCTGTTTCCAATGACTTCGCAGACCAACTAACTGGAAGACCAGAGCTTGAGAAGCAAGGTTTTCTGCTGGTTCTACCTGAGCCCCTCCACCATAATCCACAAAGCCACTGTATTTGTTGTTTGCAGCATCCTATATAACTTGTTTTCTATTAGCCATCACACGTGATTTTATAAATTCTTGCTCTGTTGCAGTTAGTGTAGATGTAGTCCACGCCTGGCTCTGTGGGTGCTGATGCTGCCCTCTACCGTCTGCGCTCTCTCCTCTGTTCCCACTGCTCCTCTCTCCTCTGCCAACTCGTCTCGATGACTGCCTTGACGACAAGGCTTTAGCTGCTGCGGTCTGCAGCCACAGCTTCCCAACCTGTTGGGATGATGTCGCCTGCCTTTAGGTCTCGTTTACAAACATCTTTTTAGCGAAGAGCAGGTCTGCCTGCCGGTCTGCAGCCAGTGGCAAGCTTTCCATATAGAATGTCCTTAGGGATTCGGCTGTCCTGTATGCGGCTGACATGGCCGAGCCAGTGCAAGCGCCTGTGAGTGAGCAAAGCAAATATGCTTGGTATTCCCGCCTGTGCCAGGACGTCCCTGTTTGTGACACGATCTTGCCAGACGATGCCCAAGATCCTTCTGAGGCAGCGCAGATGAAAGGCGTTGAATCTGCGTTCTTGGCAGGAGTAGAGGGGCCAGGCTTCACTGTGGTAGAGCAGCGTGCTGAGCCCGCAAGCTCGATACATTCTCGTTTTAGTGTTTGAGGTTAATATGGCGTTGTCCCAGATCCTTTTTTCCAGGCGAGCCATCGATGTTCCCGCTTTACTGACCCGCGTGTTTAGTTCGGCGTCTAAGGAGAGGTTGCTGGAGATGGTGGAGCCGAGGTCGGTGAAATCCTCCATTACCTCAAGGGTGTAATCGCCGATGGAGATGCTTGGGATGGTGCTGACGTCTTGGCCCATGATGTTGGTTCTCTTGAGGTTGATGGTGAGACCAAACTCTCTACAAGCGTGCGCAAAGCGACTTATGAGTCGCTGTAGAGCTTCCTCAGTATGTCCAGTCAAGGCAGCGTCGTTTGCGAACAGCATCTCCCTGATCCGTACTTTCTGCACCTTGGTCTTTGCTCGAAGGCGTGCTAGGTTGAAGAGGTTTCCATCGCTTCTCGTGTGGAGCTACACGCCGTCCTCAGTCTGCCTGAAGGCGTAGGACCGCAACAGGGAGACGAAAATGCCGAAAAGTGGTGCAGCAAGTACGCACCCCTGTTTCTCTCCGCTCCTGATTGAAAATGGGTCAAAAGAAGAGCCATCGTACTGGACAATACCTTGCATGCCCTCGTGAAAAAACGTGATCATCCTCAGGAGCTTGGAGGGGCATCCAATCTTCTGGAGCAGGATAAAAACGCCTTTTCGGCAAACCAGGTCGAAGGCCGTGGTTAGGTCAATGAAGGCAATATACAGTGGCCGTCTCTGCGCTCGACATTTGTCTTGCAGTTGCCTTAGTGAGAAAATTATGTCTACTGTTGATCTCCCTGCTCTGAATCCGCATTGTGACTCGGGGTATACGCGTTCTGCGAGTGCCTGTAGCCTGTTGAGTACTACACGGGCGAAGGCCTTCCCAACGGTACTGAGTAGAGATATTCCACGGTAGTTGTTGCAGTCACTGCGATCGCCTTTGTTCTTGTACAGCGTGATGATGTTAGCATCAAGCATGTTCTGGGGCACTGACCCTTCCTCTCAGCTCTGTAGCAGGAGCTCGTGCAAATGGTGCGGAAGAGCGGTCTTCTTGCCTGCCTTGATGACATCTGGGGGAATACTGTCTTTTCCTAGAGCTTTGCTACAGGCTAGGGAGTCAATGACCTTGCTGAATTCTTCTATGGAGGGTGGGACGTCAAACTCTTCCATAACAGGAAGGAGGTCAGTGCTCTCAACTGCTGTGTCCATGACAATGTTCTCCCTGGAGTAGAACTCTTGGTAATGCTCCACCCACCTCTCCATATGTTTGCCTTGGTCAGTGATGACGTCGCTGGAGACAGACTTAAGGGGTGCGATCTCGGTGACACTTGGACCGAAGGCCTTCTCCATGCCGTCATACATAGCACGGATGTTGCCACAGTCAGCAGAGTTGAATGCCCTGGCAGAGGTTCAACCAGTAATCGTTGGCGCAGCGCCGAGCAATCCATTGGGCGTCGTTTATGGTCTTCCTGAGTGCAACGAGAGTCTTCTCTGAGGGCTTCCTCTTGTAGTTGAGCAATGCTGTTTCCTTGGCTGCGATCGATGGCTCAAGTTCAGCAATGCCTTCCTCAAACCAGTCAGGGTTGTGCTTCTCTCTCTTGCCCAAGGTGGAGTTGTAGATGGCATCACGGATGTGGTTCCATCTCTCTTCGGCACTGCTTGTGGGACAGTGCTGGATAGCCTCTTCAAAGAAGTCAGCAAAGCGCTCGCAGGGGTCTGGGATGGACGTCTTGGCTGTGTTGATGCGTGGGCGTCCTTTCTGCTTTGAACGATGGATTCGTTTGGATTGAAGACGTACTTTCCTGCCAACCAAGGAGTGGTCAGTGTCACAGTCAACACTGTGGTAACTACGAGTAACAAGGACGCAGTTCAGCGAGGGTCTTCGGGTGATAACAAGATCCAGCTGGTGCCAGTGGCGGGATTTGGGGTGTCGCCAGGATGCTCTGTGGTTCAGCTTGGTGGAGAAGAACGTGTTGGTTATGCAGAGGCCGTGGTAAGAGAATAACTCTTGCAGCCTCTGCCCGTTCTCTTTAGTTTGCCGATGCCAAAATGGCCGATGCTGCGAGGCCAGAAGTCGAAGTCAGCTCCCACTAGGACGTTAAAATCCCCCAGTAGGTACAGGTGTTCTGAGGCGGGAATCTCTCTGATGGCAGTCTCCAGCTCCTCGTAGAACTCATCCTTGGCCTTCTGAAGAACAGAGAGAGGGAAGCGTAAACGCTCAGGATGTTCGCTCGGCCCGAGGAGATTGAGAGGCGAAGAGAGAGAATACGGGCTGTGCCTTTGGATGGCGGGTCCACTGATGATAGTAGAGAGTTTTTCACAGCAAATCCAACGCCATGCAATCGTGGTTCATGTGGTTCCTTTCCTTGCCAAAAGAACGTGTAGTACTGTTCTCTGAGGCTGCCCTTTAAAGAGAATCTGGTCTCCTGCAGTGCAGCAATGTCGATGTTGAGCCTCCTGAGCTCGCGATTGATTGTGGCTGTTTTCCTGGAGTTATCAATCTGGCGTAGATCATCGGAGAGGCCAGGACGCATTGTCCTGACATTTCAGCTTGCTAATCGCAAGATTAGTAGTTTTCTCTCTCTTCTTACTTTGCCTGGTGCGAAGTTTACAGTCTGCTTATCGGACATTTTCCCTAAGCCCCAAGCACCCATTGAAGCAGGCAGACTGTGGCGGGTTAGCGCATTATTGGCTGGGGGCTGCCCAGCTTGAGGCGGTCGATAGCTGACCAGTGGAACTACGATGATCCCTCTTGCCGTCGGAGACAGCCGGTAGCGTCTGAGCTTACGCCAATCACTCTGGACTTATAACTCGTAACTGCTGCCGCCCGTGTTGTTTCTGACGCTGTGAACAGCGGCGTTCGAGTGACCTCTCCAGGGTGCAAGCCTGAGCGAAGTGTATGGAGATCCTGGGATGCCCAGTCAACAGAATCCCCCTCTCGGCCTTACTGATGAAATCCAAACGAACGCAAAGCAGTACGTTTGACACCTGCTTGGCTGCAGGAACTACCGGAAGAAAGTCAAAGTTGACGTCCAGCCGTCTTAGGGGCTCCACTCCGGATTTTCTTTCTGGGTTTACTCTCATAGCCTTTCCTTCTCCCGAAGGTATCTACAAGGAAGCGGAGGGTTTGCTGCCCGGCTATTTGCAAGATGGGCGTCGTTGACTCTCCTGAGCTAACGCCCTTTGATGGATTTTGTTTTTAGTTTCACCAAGATGTCTAGTCACCCTCCTCGCCAATCTCCCGGAGGAAGTTGGTGGGGTTGTCGGTTTAGTCGCCGACGGCTCGACCCTAAAGCAGGTAGTACTGGATTACAGGTTATCAGTAGCAGGCCTCCTGACCTGACCTGACAGTAAAATATACCCATTTAATGAGATATCTTTTCCACTGAGATTGTTGGGGGCTGCTAACAAAGTGTTTTCTTCTGTTTTAAGTGAGCAACATTATTTCGCTGATGATGCAGTTCCGAAATTTGGAAATCAATTATCTGTTCAAATCCATGCCCCACAAACTGAGCTGATGAAGCTAAATATTCTTAAACAACTATTATGTAGTACGTGCACCGAAGGAGTTGTTTTTGAAACAGTGGCAATAGTCCCATAAGCAGCCATTGTTTCTCCAAAATTTCTTTTGAAATCAAGCATAAAGCTTGTTTGCAGGGCAACATCTTTGTGGAAAAAATATCTGTCACCTTCGTTCACGTATAACTACCGATGGGAACCGACTGATTTTGTCCACCGATTTTGGAAGACCTTAAGCCGAGTTAGCAGGGTTTTGGAGGACCTAATTTTTCACATGGAAATCTGGGATGTAAATGGAAATCGATTTTTGAAGACCTTAAGCCGAGTTAGACTGGTTTTGGAAGACCTAATTTTTCACAGGGAAATTTGGAGAAAACCTAGTTTTGGAGAACCATGAAGCGGAAAACCTTATGGTGCAGGAAAAAATCAATGAGGGATCAATTTTTAGGGTTGTCAGAAGTGGATTCGTTTTGTGGTTTTTGTGTGTTGGTTTTGTGTCCATAAATGTGCTTCGCAGTGGTTATCCGACCTGATAGGATGCCTAGAAATGGGATATATGAATTTATTTATATTGTGTTAACAGACGTTGTTTCATTGTCTTCTGTTAGTCTTTCATGAAATCCATTGCTGCAGGTAGTGATACTCTGTGATATCCCTTTGAGACCTTTACTTTTTTACCTCCGTCACGATATACTATTTATAGTTCTTTGTTCATTTTGTTGTTCTTTATGGTTACCATTTTTTCTATTCTATTTCACAGATGTGATTCTTTTTCTATTTTAAAACTGTATTTGATTTCTGGTTTTTCTTTGATCTCGTCATTGCCTCGTTTGTTCAATATTTTATTTCCGCATTTTTTTGCGTATTCATTTATATGTTTCTTTTCTATTTTTTCTAACTTATGTTTATTTTCGCATGGACAATCTATAACTAGTGATATTTTAGAGTTTTTGTCTTTGCTTTTGCATGCAATACTTTTTGGGATGTGTTCTTTTAGTCTCTTTTCTAGAGTCTTAATTGTGGATCCTATGTAAATACTTCCATCGTCAAATTCTATTTTGTATATTTTTCCACTTTGATATTCTGTGTGACCTATAGATTTAACCTCATGTTTATTCTTTTTGCTGTTTGAGAATTTTGTCTTCAAGTTTTCTGCATGAATTGTTTTGAATTTAGTTGTCCTTCTCAAAGCTGTGTATAATTGTTTCTTATTCATCGTTTCTGTGTCAAAGATGTTATAATGTTGGTCTATCTCTGCACCTTGGTAATTGTACACTGTTATACAGAACGCTAGGCTGAATTTCTTTCTGAAGTCATCCAAAGAGAAACTCTGACCGTTTTCCTTTATTTTCACATCCTTGGAAGAAATGCTTTTGATGGTAAACTGTTGAGAGTTAAACATACCACGGTCTTTCATATTGTCTATACATATCACAGGGGTTCCAGCACATATTTTATATTCTTCTTTACATCCATTGTAGCAGAAGTTGACTTTCAGGTGTTTCTCACCTTCACAGAAAGCATCAGAACACATTTTATTGACCGCTATTCTTGTGCTGTTGAAATAGCATATATTAACAAAGCTGTCCGTATAGTTGGTCAATTTTTGGTTCAACCGACCGGTCTTAAGAAAGTTTGATAACATTTCAAAAGTTTTGTTGTCATATCTAGCACTCTTTTCTATGTATTCAAGTTCAATAGTTCCAGAGCACATATCTAATATTGCAGGACTCTTTGTATAGTCATACTTTAATCTACTGCTGCCCTCAACAAGGTCACACTGGTTTCTATCTCCAGAAAGTTTGACTTTCAAATTGTTTGATATGAAGCTGTTATAAATCAGTGTTATCCACTTGTATGGAACCATAGAGAACTCATCTATAAAGACGTCCTTATTAGACAGTAGTTTCAGGTTTTCAGCACCAGAAATGAATTTGTTAAAATAGCTGTCAAAAGTATGCTCCTTGTTTTTCAGTTTATCGTCGACTTTATTTCTAATGTTATCCACTGCTTTGTTGGTAAAACTGAATATAATAGGGTTGTCGCTTTCCTTTACATCGTTAATACGTTTGGTAGTTTTGCCACATCCAGCATCACCAGTGACCAACACACCTTTTCCTCTTTCTATTTTGTAGTCTTCAATGTTGATGTCTTTCCGGTAGCATTTATCGATAAGTGAGGGTGTCTCTTCCTTCTTTTGATATACCTTGCCAATCATATCAGAAGTGAAATTCTGTTGTTTGTCCTTTATTGGGTAATCTATGCATGGTCTTTCACAGTTGACAGCATCTGTATTGCATCCATGGATTATTGTATTTTCATCACATGCTTCTTTGATAACTTCTAATGGCTTCATAATGGATCCTGATATAACATGTCTATTAATAGAGCAGTTTTCAGTCATCCTTCTTTTAATATCTATCTTTCGGATTAGAAAAAAAGTCATCCTCCTTGTGAATGCTCACTTTCTCATTATTTTCGAGTGCCTCTGTCCACACTGCACATGCCTTTTCGTAGCTAGTTGATGTGAATCCTTTGCTGCTTTTATCATATTTTGTCCCTAGGTATCCAAGAAACTGGTTTGCAAGCTTTTTATCGGTAGTTTCGTCAAAGTTGTCAAAAACATACTTTATGTAGCCTTTGAATGTGCCATGTTTGATTGATTTGTCTGCCAGTAGTTTATGTCTTGGAGTGTGATGAATTTGTGTTTAAGTAGGTAATCTATCACGTTTCTCCCATAAAATCCAGCTTCTATTATTATAGGGTCATTATTACCTGTTTTGTAGTTTTTCAAATATGTCTCATTAATATAGTATTCCCCAGTTTTCAAAGAACCATCAAATTCGGTTATTGTGTTATGTATGCTGTATAATGGAATGTCGTGTTTGTTAGTGAGCAATACAGATGGATAGTCTTTTGCAAGGCCAAGAGCTACTGTTTCATAGACTTCATCAGTGGTTTCTTCTGGGTCAAATTCCTTATGAAATCTACATTGTAATGCCTTTGGATAGTAGTCATCTATTATTGTTGTCACATATCTGTTGTAATTGGATTTTAGAATATGTCCATAGAGTTGTTTAAAAAGATTTACAGCTATTGAGGTTAATCCCTGGTTGTTGAATTTGAAAGCATCCACTGGATATTTTTCAAGCAGTTGGTCGCATATATTTTTTCTTAATTCATAGTCATTGTTAACGGTTACCATATTTTTCAAATCAGGAGTGATAAATCCATCAATTTGGTTCCTTCCGTCATAGTGAAAATACTGTATATAAGTGTGTGTCTTTTACATTGTATCAATCATCATGTCTTTTCCTGTGTGTCCATCATGTAGAAGTACTAGATAGTTGTCATAGTCCTTCTTCTGCTCTTTGGATTTATTGCTGAACAACAATTGGTGTTTAGTATTGTTGATAATATTGAAGTAGTCGTCTTTAGTTTTGCATATTTCTATTTTTTTCTTCTGACTGTTTGGAATTCCATTGGATGAGGTCCAGGTGTTTTATCAGGGGAGATCCTTTTATTATTTTGGTTATAAGATTTTCATTCAGAATAGGAAAACAATGGCCATCTTTGCGTATGAAGCACAGACGGACAGTTGCTCCATTATTCCTAGGTGCTGGAGATGAAACAAACTTGTTATAGAAGGGGTTCAAAGCATAGATTGAGACATTTATATGGCAGTTGTCTCTCCAGTCTATTATTTCTCTGGTTGAGGGTCTTTTCCCATCTTTGTCAAACACATATTTGTTGATCTCTTCTGTTAGTGATGTTTTAGTGTATCTCTTGAAGCCAGGTTTCCCTATACATGCTTCATATATATAATCCTCCACACAGGAGCCTTTATTCTGGTTTATCTTTCTATAGTTGTTGCATTTGTCCACAAGAGCACTCATTAAAATAGTGTCTCCCATTCTGACGTCTTCCATTTTAATCTTTTTGAGTTTTGTGATCACACCACCAATGCTAATAATATGCTCACCAAACTGCTGCTCAAAACGGTTGTCATTCAATAGAGAAAACATCAAAAACTGGTAAATATCACTTGTTGATAAGCCTCTTGGTTGACTCTCTTCAAATGGCCCGAAAATTTTGGTTTTCTCCTGCTTCCCTAAAGGTGCTCTATCGTCTGTAATGACAGCATCTATGGTGACAGAAACAGTTTTCCATCCGTTGCCGTTGCGTCTCATCCTCCTTCTGAATAAGTTGACAAATGAAGAGTTCCTTTCAAACATAACAGTTCTTCTATTGACAAAGCCCAGTTCATAGTTTCTAGCATCTTGAAGTGATATGACTAACATGGGATACTTAATAGAATAGACAGGTTCGTACTCCAGTAAGGATATCAGTTCTTTGGCCTTCTTTAGGGTCTCTTCCTAGCTTTGTCCTTCTTTTATTTCTCTTCTAATGCTTTCAGATATTTTGAGAGGGTGACTCTTTCAGCATTAAGAGGGTTAATATATGTTTTTTGTGGTCTACGGATGATTTTCCTTTTAAAACCGGTGCGCAATGCTTTAACCACTCGTCTTTTGGTCCTCATTATGACCTTTCTTTTGAGTCCTGTTCTTTTTGCAATCGACATAAAAATGTTCTATATACTATATATTATATGGTATATATAAAATTATTTAAGCCAAAAACGCATGAAAATATTTTGACAGCTTTATAATAACTTCTTTTCAATATTTCTTATATGTTTTTTGCTTTTTAAATGTTTGCTTTTACTTGCCATATGGTAAATGTGATCACAGACGCCGCAATGAAATGGGTTGTTCTCCATACATTTTTTCACATATATTTTGTCTGCTTGTTTCCTTTCTTCGTCTGTGAAATATTTCTTGGGTCTCCCAGGACCACGTTTGGGTTTATCAGATTTATTGGTTTTATCGGTCATTATTCCATATATTGTTCTTATATAAAATAATGTTTCGGCCTTATACATGAATTTGTTGTTGAAATCAAATATCTTCAGTATGAGAGAGTCGATTATTTCCAGTATGTCATATTTCCTCATGACTTCTTTGTATATACTTCTGAGGAATTCGTGTTCATGGCATTCTGAACTGAGAGTATATTTTCTTCGAGTGTGTAATTCTATAGGGTTCCTTTTGGATTCAGAATTGGTGACCCATTCACCATATTTCTCTGTTATCCCCTTTGTGATTTCATTGTAAAGAGAGATGTGTTTCTCACTATTTAATATGGGAATGAGATCTTTTGATATATTGTTGAAATCCCAGAACATTTCGTTATCAATTTTATTGAAAAAATCTTCACCTATCTCTTCTTTATAAACACAGATTCAGGAAACTGAGTGGAAATTTCCATTTTTATGGATTTCACAGATTCTTTTTAATTAATTATCCATCGGCTTCTGTTCGTTTTTTTCCTACATATGAATGGAGTTTTTTCACGATGGTGTTTATTTGTTCTTTTATCTCTCTCTTTTCTTGTTCTCTTTTCATTCTCTCTCTATCTCTCCGTCCCCTTTCTTCTTTTTTTCTAATATTGATCTCTTCTGGGTCTATGTTTCTTTCTTCTATTTTTTGTATGAGATTGTGATATTTCTCATATTGTTCATTTATGTCATTCATATTACCATGAGCTTCAGTGACATAGACTTTACAAAATCCCATATTTCCTAGGAGTTCTAGACATTTATTATAATCTTCGAATGCTTTCTCAATGTCTTTATAATAATCATTTAGTATATTTTCATATCGATTTGGATGGTTGTGTGTTTTGTCGTAATAATTGAGATTTCCAATTGGCATATTTTCTATATACTATATACAGAGAATAATGTTTAAATTATTTACTTATTATGGCATTTTTAGTTTGGAAATATCCTGAAATGTTTATTATCAATCTGAAACTGAATCTAAATCTGAATCTGTGTCTGAGTCACATGGGTTTCTAATACATGCAACTTTATATTTATGAAACCGATCTATCAATTTTTTGTGATAATTGTTAATCTCCATTGAAATCAAATCAACCTTTTTTTTGGATATTTCTATGACATCACAGAAAGTTTTGAATGAGGCTTTGACACTCTTATATTCGCTGTCTAGATAACGATTGTTTGGATGTGAAGAATCATGTATCCATTTTAGCTTATTCGGCATTATCTCATCTGATTCTTCATTATCTTTGTAAATGTGGTATGCTTCTAAATTTTTGTAATATATGAGCTGTGTTAAATAATAATCATCATATTTATGGAAATAATCATCGGCTTGCTCCCTTACAATTTTAAACATTTTATCCAGTGTGTCTGCATGTGGATGAGAGAAGTCATGAAACTTGATGAAATGATCGGGCATTTTCTATTTGCCATATATACAGAAAATTATTTTTAAGTGATTAATCTGAAGAATCTGAAGTGGCTGTGTAATATGAATCTGAAGTTTCTGTTGAATCTGAATTATTGTCTTCTTTTATGTTTTCCGTTGAATTGTAATTACTCTCATATTTTTCATAATCTTCTTCCGATCTTTCTAAGATTTCGTATTTACGGTCTTTACATAGGACAATGTAATCACGGAGTATTTGAAAACTTTCAAGAGCTTAGATTCCATACTCCACATCTTCATAAAGTTCATCTAGTTCATCTGCATTCGGATGTGAAGAGTCATGTAACTTTTCGTACGACATATTTTCTATATACCATACATACAGAAAATCATTTTTTAAGTGGTCTTTTCCATCTCAAATAATACTTGCACTTGCAGTTTATGTCCCACACTAAAAGCGGACAAACCCTACCAAAAAGTCTGTCATTGAATATTTTTCTGGTTTTACTGTGTACCAGGTCTTTTGGTTTCTTTATTAATAATGCATTGATGCGACTGGAAAGTCTTATTATGCAGTAGTCATATTTGGATATGTTTCTCTTTATCAATCCGTGTTTTGTCATTATATCAACAACTTTAAGGAAGTCTTCAAAAACATAACGAAGATGGCTGTGATGAACGTATTTCTACAACCTGCTTCTTATATTTCGACTTCTGATATATATGGACTTCTTTCTATGCAACCATATGCTTTCGATCCATTCACTGACCATCACACTATCACCAACTTTGCCTCATACATCGCATATGTAAATACCATCTATTATCTTCAACTCTATTTCATATTTGCTGCAATAGATTTCACCGTATTTACCATATTCACCCTTTTTACCATTTTCTCCATTATTATAAAGAGCTGGTAAATCATCTATATTTTCAACTATTTCTTCGAATTTAAACTCATGACACAGAGCTTCTAATGCATCCATTAGTTCTGTATACTAATATACATCACATTTTAAACATATCTGCTCAATATATATCCTGTTCCAATACCAACAGAACCAATAGTGATATGCTGATATTCTTTTATTTCTTTGCTTCGATGGTAAAAATCACTTAATTGCGGTTCTCTGTTGAATGTTTTTCCATTATATTGTATTGTTTGGACCAGTCTGAGATTGTCGAGTGCTTTGTTTGTCCTCTCAAGGTCTTCATTAGCATCTGATAATTCTTGCCTTAACTGTTGGATTCTATCACGTTGCTTGACTTTCATAGAACTTCTCTTTGGATGCAGCTAATTCCTCTAGTGCTTTATTATGTCTTTTCATTTCAGCTTCATAACCATTTTTATTAAGCATCTTAAAGAGATAACCACTTCCAGCAAATGCAAGACCAGCAAATGCTGTTTCTAACATACTTCCTATAATACTAGCCATTATTATCTGTATATAATAGCATATATTTACTGTGATTTGGAAAATGGATCTGTGGGCAAATACTTCTTATATTGAGCCCACTTAACCAGCATTGTGCTAGTTGCGACACCGACTGCTAACTTTGCTGTGTCCTTTAAAGAGGATGCATCGGTAAACTTTTCACCCCGGAGCTTCTTGAATGCCATTGATAACCCCACAACGCCTGCGTTTACCAGAGAAGCGTCATAGATTTCGTTCAACATTTCTTTCTTATTGACCGTCGTACTCATTTGGTATATAATAGTATATATTTTATTTGATCCTATGGAAATACTTAACATGTCTAAATAATGTCTTCTACGACCAATACAAAGAACGGAGGAAGAGGAAATAAAATGTATATTAATATATACCAATGAATAGAACAGAGGAACAATTAATTCCAGGTTTCAGAAGAAGCCAAATGGGTGCAATAAAAGATGATAGAACAAGGCATGTCGTGACTATGAACCCTAACAAAGCATCACCAGGGGAAGAACTGTATATAGATATCCCAAAACTGAAGCAAGATAGTTGTTTGGTTCCTGGGTGACTGCATTTACACTTCGATTTCAAATTGAGTAACACTAAAACCACCTTTTTAAACACTCTCTCTAAGCTTCTCCAAAATCGTTTACAAATCGGGCTTGCTGGGGAACTGTTTACGATAATAATGGTGAGAGTTTATATAGTGTCCACAAGGACCTGTATAAAACCAATTCACAGAGAGACAGTATGACTGAATATGGTATTGGATCCCAAAATCTGAGAAAGCTAATTAGCAAAGACTACTCTGGTGCCACATCAGGTGATGCTACAAAAGTCTCTGAAAAGTTAATGTTTGACATCTTTTGTACAAAGCAGAAGGTCTGTTTAGACAATATTATCAGAGACCATGGTTTGTATACACCATTTCAAGTGAACAATAATTTTAGATATATCATTACATTGCCCAAATCAAGTGAAACATTAGTTGCTCAAAATGCTCAAACACTTGGAAATTATAGTCTTGAAAGCCTTGAATTAGAATACGAGACAATCGAAAGCCAAACTATTGCTAATGAGGTAGCATCAATGTATGCGACTTGAAGTTCTTTGTCATTTGAACACGTGACTCTTATGAAGAATATTGTATGGTCTGCATCTTCCACCCTCATCAACGAAAACATAAACATACCTCGCAAGTCCATGAAAGCCGTCGTTCTGCTGTTCACCAAGGCATCGAGGATGGATAGTGAAGAATTCCTTTATCCAAATATTACAGAGGTTAAAATAACAATTGAAGGTGTTCCAAACCAGGTATACTCCCAAGGAATCAAAAAGTCACGGTTCTATGACAAAGCACTAAGATTATTTGGATCAAAAGATGAAAAGGACCAATATATGACACCTCGAAAGTTCTACAAAGACAAGTTCGCTTTAGTCATCGATCGAAGATCTACCGAAGAGGTCAACAAAACAGGTCATGGTGAAAAGATAGTAAACACTCAAAACAACATCCCGTTGGAAATCAAATAGACAGCACACACTGGAAACATTTATTGTAAAATACTTGTTGTATCTGATGGTCTTGTCAATTTCATGAACAATGATTTGCGGAGCATCCAGTATTAAGTTATAATGTATTATATAAATGGAGTCACCTTTCAACATAATTATATGTGGTATGACAAATTGTGGGAAAACTTATTGTTTGCTGAATATGATTGAAAAACATAAAAAACACTTTGATTATATCATTTTAATTTGTCCAACATTCACGTGGAATCAAACATACCAAGAATGGAAATACATCAACGATCCTGATTTTATTGCTGTTGAGTGTGATCATGATAATGTCGATAAAATACTTCACATTGTCCAAGTTATTTACAAAGGAACCAGTAGTTTAATAATATTGCATGACTGTGCAAGCAGTCAGGATGTCAAAAATAGAACCAGTGAGGTGGTCAAACTGGCTTTTTCTGCTAGACACTTTGGTCTTTCAACAATAGTCATCACACAACAATTAAACAGTATATCTAAACCTTATAGAGACAATGTTGCTAAAGTCATTTCTTTTTACAATCCAGACGAAGACGATATGAATGTTATTTTCCGAAGGTACCTAGGGCATAGTTCCAAAAAAGAAAGATCTGGAATTATTGAAAAACTAAAAAATAGTAAATATGCAACATTGGAAATCAATTTGCGCTGTCCATTCGATTATAAAATATCTGCACCGCAAAAATCTGGGAAAAAAATAAAATATATGTTATTATATATACAATGCCACGACGCAAAAATACAAAACCTGAAACCATCGATGAGGTTATCGAAGAAATATCAACCGTTGGTGAAGAATTCAAAGATATGCCAAGTGATAATGAAGAAAAACCTGAAAAAGTTGAACCGCAAGCAGTCACTGAAGACATCTAGGACACTGCAGAGAATAAAAGGAATGTGCTCTTGAAATTAGCAGAAGATGGCGACTTGGAGAAATCCATGGCTTACATTAAATAGGCTAGTCACAAGGCAATCAATAAGCTATACACACAATATGAACTCAAAAGAATGCAAAAAGCTAACGAGTTCTTAAATGACCTTCTAATAAGCAAATTCTCTAATATATTGGGTGGTCTAGATGCGACTGAGTCTTCTGAAGAATTGAGCAAAGAATTGAAGAAAGATAAACGGTTGAAAGGGGATGTGCACTCTTTAGTAGAAATGCAGCACTGGATTTCATGAAAGACTAACAGAAGACAATGAAACAACGTCTGTTAACACAATATAAATAAATCCATATATCCCATTTCTAGGCATCCTATCAGGTCGGATAACCACTGCGAAGCACATTTATGGACACAAAACCAACACACAAAAACCACAAAACGAATCCACTTCTGACAACCCTGAAAATTGATCCCTCATTGATTTTTTTCTACACCATAAGGTTTTCCGCTTCATGGTTCTCCAAAACTAGGTTTTCTCCAAATTTCCCTGTGAAAAATTAGGTCTTCCAAAACCAGTCTAACTCGGCTTAAGGTCTTCAAAAATCGATTTCCATTTACATCCCAGATTTCCATGTGAAAAATTAGGTCCTCCAAAACCCTGCTAACTCGGCTTAAGGTCTTCCAAAATCGGTGGACAAAATCAGTCGGTTCCCATCGGTAGTTATACGTGAACGAAGGTGACAGATATTTTTTCCACAAAGATGTTGCCCTGCAAACAAGCTTTATGCTTGATTTCAAAAGAAATTTTGGAGAAACAATGGCTGCTTATGGGACTATTGCCACTGTTTCAAAAACAACTCCTTCGGTGCACGTACTACATAATAGTTGTTTAAGAATATTTAGCTTCATCAGCTCAGTTTGTGGGGCATGGATTTGAACAGATAATTGATTTCCAAATTTCGGAACTGCATCATCAGCGAAATAATGTTGCTCACTTAAAACAGAAGAAAACACTTTGTTAGCAGCCCCCAACAATCTCAGTGGAAAAGATATCTCATTAAATGGGTATATTTTACTGTCAGGTCAGGTCAGGAGGCCTGCTACTGATAACCTGTAATCCAGTACTACCTGCTTTAGGGTCGAGCCGTCGGCGACTAAACCGACAACCCCACCAACTTCCTCCGGGAGATTGGCGAGGAGGGTGACTAGACATCTTGGTGAAACTAAAAACAAAATCCATCAAGGCTTTCCGCTTCATGGTTCTCCAAAACTAGGTTTTCTCCAAATTTCCCTGTGAAAAATTAAGTCTTCCAAAACCAGTCGAACTCGGCTTATGGTCTTCAAAAATCGATTTCCATTTACATCCCAGATTTCCATGTGAAACATTAGGTCCTCGAAAACCCTGCTAACTCGGCTTAAGTTCTTCCAAACTCGGGGGACAAAATCAGTCGGTTCCCATCGGTAGTCGTATAACTGGTTTGGGGAAAAACACGTTAAGTCTTTAAATCTTTGCGTCGTCAGACTGGTTTCTGCAGAACTAGATCCGTGGATCCCCACGGTAAGTATGCTATATATAGAAGGCAGAGGAGCGAGGGCATTATCCAATTTAATGCACGTTTTCACTGTTTTAGAACAAAGGAATCAGTTTTTGCAATTTTTTTTTCATTAGTTGTATGAACACTTGAAAGTTGAAATCCCTTTAGGGTTCAGCACCGTTCATATTTTAAAATATGAATGAGTTTTATTTTGTCAGGGATTTATAAGATTTTAGTGTTAAGCCTTTAGTTATTGTTACTTCGGGGGACGTTGTTTCCAAGAATCATGTCGACTTATTCGAGAAAGCATTTTTTCGATATGGTGGACTGTGGCCTTCGTGACGTGCTCGGAGTGAACGAACACGAGAAAACAGAAACTATTTTAAACGATGGACTTGATGAGATTCCATCACAATTGCTTGACATGTTCGAGGAAGAGAGGAAAGTTGAGGAGGATGCGGTAGATATCACAGACATGTTTGAATGTGGTGGACCGGGTTTGGTTGTATAGCGACTAGATTCCAAAGTGGTAAAGGTAACATGGCTGGAACATGCTATGGCTTTTGTGAGTAGGTTTGCCATGTGATTCAGTTTAGTACACCTCGATATAGTGATAAACTGCTTATTTTAATTGATTTTAGTGATAGTGAACTACGAGGACAATAAACAAGATCGTTTTCGAATATGTGAGGACAAAGATTTGGTAGATTTTGCCTCATAGTCTATCCCCGAAAAGACCAAACAGAAAGCTATGTGGGCTATTCGGTATGAAAAGTGGGTGCAATGGCGAAAGGCTATGTATAATCCTATAGAAACGAAAGATCTATTGTTGGAGACATACTCACGAACCACTAACAGTTTGATGCGATTCTAGAGGTAAGCTTGATTGAAGTTCTCAGTCAATTCCTCGCAGAGGTTAAAAAGGAATATAGAGAGCGGTACCCGGGAAAGACTTTGCACGAGTTAATGAGTAGTCTGCAAAGATTTCGAAAATAGTGCAAGGTCTTGCTAGTAAAGATACAAGATATGGTGAAAGCTTAACGGTTCAGAAAATTCCAAATTTCTTTGGGGTCAATTGCTTTAGATATTTCAGGTGGAAATTTTAATATTATACACAATTGGGAACAATTGAAAAAGTTTGTAACTGTTAATTATGACTGATAAATATAAAATAGTGTGGTAAGAAGTAGTTGATTTTTTCTAACCGTGTAGATTCGTCTATAGCCTTGTTTCCGTATAATCGCTGACCATCGATGTCGATCGCCGTTGATCGCCAGCGATCATGAGGGATCGTCAGCGATTATATGGAAACAAAATTCAGCAATCCAGTGATCGAAACGATCCCAAAATGCATCATTTTTTCTTGACATTGTGATGTTCAGGCATTTGTCTTCAATTAAAGAATTAAACACAGACCGAAAATTGTCATCTTGTGACTTGATATTCAAGTTGGAGCAAGAAACAGACAAATTGAAAATGGTAATATTTCGGCTGTATTTCAGAGTCATCATCAGACCAAGATGTTTACAATGCTCACTACGTTATATATATATATATATATATATATATATATATATATACACGCGCTGCCTGCGCATAAAATGTATCGGTTCTGTGATCACTTTAACCGATGGCTCAAGTTTTCCTGCGTTGTCTGCTGAACATTATATAATCAGGCGCAAGAAGACGCTGGGATACAATGAATTGAGCGATCATATGGGAACAAACTGAAGCGGTCGTTGGCAATCGTCAGCAATCCTTCGCTTCGATGATTTCAGCGATCCGGTGATCGTCAGCGATCGTCAGCGATTATATGGAAACTAGACTTAAAGCATGCATGTCCTAAAACTAGTGAGGTGGAACAGCAGACTTATTGTGGTAATCTAGGCGGAATAGAATTTCCACCTCGGTGACCATGATAGTGACGTACTGTACGATTATAGTGAGTATTGAGGTGGTTTATCGAAAATAACAAACTCTTCAAAACATTGAAAAAGTGCACTAAAAAGATTTACTAACCTTTTGTCTCCCAGTCACGAAGGTCATCAACTTCTTTATCTTCATTAAGTTTTGGAAGCCCCGGTGAACGTATCAATGTCTCCATCAGTTGAAAACATTTGCTGTACTCTACAGTGGTCCAATGATCAAAGTTGCAATGCCCCCACTGATTTCTCACATAAGTGCGTACATCCTTTGCACTCGTTTGAACTCGAGCATGAAAAACGGATGCATTTGCTAGGATTCCTAATACAGCTGACGAATCACATGTATTATCAAATCCTGCAAGTAAAGGATACACATTGGTTAGGTTATAGGAAGCTATAAATGAGAATACCTATACATTAAGGCTGTCAGTACAGGACATTTTCTTCAAACCCAAAAGAGAATTCATATTCTTATTATTTCAAAATAAGTTGAAAATACGATTGCAGCTTTAATCCTCTTGAATGCTGTAATCAGTAGGACGATATTTCTTGCCACTTGGTGGGCACTATCATTTATATTAAAGTTATAATTTCCGTCCGGGCAAATAATCATACATGCCTTCATCCATTCTTCAAGTATTTTACTCAGAACAAAAATCATACGGCATTCTTTCTTTGTTCAGTTTGTATTGCCTAATATTATGCTTTGGATGAGTGGGTGTCGATATTGTGTTAGGCTGACTGCAGTCCTTCTTTCAGAAATTTAACTTGACTTATAACGCCTAAAAGGAATTCTAAAAGGAATAACCCTGGAAAATGAAATTTTCACTCCCGTCTACTTATCGACTGCCTACATAAAATCATTAGCATAATAATTTAATATCAATCATCGATTTAAAGTAGAAATAAACTGGCTAGAGAAGTACTAAAATCCAAACAACGAAGATGAACTTGCCGACCTGAACTGAAGTCGAAATCCAATGCAGTTGTGCAGAATTTGTGTTAGGTGGAAAAACAAAGTGTTTAGAACTGCACAATTTCTGTTGCCCTAACCTTTCCTTACAGTAAAACTACAGAGAAATTATTCTTCTTTCTCAACGCGCGTTCATTGTTTCAACAGTCAAGATTGTTGTTGCTTGCTGCCGTGCTTTGGACACGTTTTCATAATCGTCTCTGAGACGTGAACATAATTTAGCTCTTCTGTCATTGAAGCCCTGTATACTCAAAACTTTCACACGATGGGACCATTTCGAATCAATACGATCTAACGGATATCAGATAGTACTTAAACGGATATCCTTCAATTTCACTAGTTTCGCATAATCTCCGAAGATCATGAACTTGCATTTAAACAATTTGAGCACTAAACGATTATGAACAAACCATTTAGATAAATTAGGTAAATCGATAGTGAATTGTTCTTGTAATGAGCGGTTTTAGCCGAGCAATAGAGGACAGTGTCATCGGGAAAAAGAGAAACATTACATTTCTCTATACTGGATGGGATATCTATTGCATAAAGGGGTCCAAATACACTTCCTCGGAAGTATTCCGGACGGTAAAGGCTTAGTGGACCAACAGTTGTGACTTAGAAACGATTCAAAGGATACGACTTGAATCAATGTAGTGTGCCATGTGAGAGGGTCTACAGTAACTATAGAGAGACCTATTTGGTCAAGTTTATTATTTTATTCATGATGGTCATGTTTGACTGTATCAAACGCCTCAGACAAATCCAGGAAAACCACTCCAGTGATAGAGTCCTTATTAATAGAATAAGTATCAGTAAAAAAAAATGAGTCAGTGCAATTCCCGTAGATATTTTTGGGTAAAAACAAAACTGGTTATAAGGGAAAAACTAATCATTCTCTTCAAAAAGGTAGTTATAGATTTGACAATGTACAGCTGTTTCCATTATCTTGTTCACTGTTGGTAAGAAGGTTATGGGCCAATAATTATTGACGTTACAACGAACACCCAATTTAAACATCGCTGTCACTTTACCAAATTTCCATATTGGTGGGAAAATAGAGGAGGCCTGCCAGTGAACGCGGTTGTAGATTTTAGTTCAGTAAACTCTTCAAAATCACGTCGACAAAATCTTAAAGGATCGCACTAACATCATCCAAGCAATAAATTTGTTTGTTTCAAGTTTTCTCAGTTGACTTTTGTAATAAAACATTCGTCTATATCCTTGAAGATGTATCTGACTTCAGATTAGGATTTCTTTCCGGGAGAAATCGAAGAATTAATGAATGATCCCACTAAGCTCAGTTTGCCAATCAATGAAGAATTAATTGTGGAAAATGGTTTTAAAAATGTTCTTTAATAATAAATATTAAGAAGATATTCAACCACTTCGAAAAGTTTTTACAAAATGCTGATGACCAATATAAAGAAATAACCGTAACGGATGATCTGAATTACAACCTAATAACTAGTGAAGGGGATAAATTCGCCTACACATGCCTAAAATTATAAATTCTAATAAATGTTTATATAATTATATTATTATATAATAATGTTTATAATAACATACTATTAAATGATCATAAATCAAATGATCCATCCATCTTCATGTACGATGAGTAAAATTGCGAATCAATATTATTCGACCTCTTTAATGAAACGTAATGTTTGCTAATTTCTTGTCTGGCAAAATTCCGAAGGACTGGTAAAAGAAGTTTGTTCAAGCAAACGCCAATCACAACCCATCTTTTCTGGTTCTCTCCGACATCAAAGCGGCCGGCTAAAAATACAAACAAAAAATGTTCGAAGAACTGAAAGGGTAGCTAACTTAATGATACAAAAATAGGATACAGCGTGGACAGTGTTAAATAACGTAACAAACTCAAAAGTTGGTAACTATCATGACTGATCGATAAGAATTCTTACGTTTTGAGCAAGACCCCTTCGTCAGACACTAAAAGGTCCTTTGCTCGAAACATTAGAATTCTTATCGATCAGACACGACAGTTACCACCTAATCAAGGTGCCTGTTATAAGTAAAGACGGTATCAAAAGAGAGGTTGCCGAAAAAGGTAAATTACAACCCTCTAACGGAATGTTTCCCTCATGGCATGATGACCTTATTTTATAACGATGTAACTTAACAATATTCCCTCCCATATGAAGAACATGACATATAAAAATAAAGTAGTAGACGAATATTAGAATGAAAAGAAATAAAATGACAAATTAATATGAATAATGAAATGAACACTTTCTGTAGTCATAGAACCCTCAATTCGGGCTATGCTCCTTACCTCTCAGTGGCGTGCACTTGGCATGTGGCTTATGACTTATTATGCGGAGGCCTTCTGTCAGGTGGAGTAAAAAACCTATCTGAGCGGGTTCAAAAATTGCAAATATAAAATATTTTGGGTATCAAAAGCTAATTTTAAGGGATCAACCCTTTGTTGCCCCGATCTTGCCTTTTAGCTACATTCTAGATGTGTTGCAATGTTCATCTTTTTGCCCTCTCGAGGAGCAGTTTTTCATTGTTAAAACCATACCCTCGTTTGCAAGTGCACAATGTTCAAGGAAAACAGCTACCAGATATCTGACAATACAAGGGCCAGTAAAACTTACCAGGTCCAGCAGCAGCTGAGGTACCAGTTACAACAGTTGGTTCAGCAGGAGGTCCTGGTAATGCTGTTGGCATAGTTTGTATAATCCCCCGTTTTCCTGGACCAGTTGCAATGGTCACCTAAACACGATATTTGTTTAACAATTCTTCCTCGAACGTGTCCTGATGTGAGAAGACAGGTAGCAAGAAGTTATGCATAACACAAGCAAATCCTTTCAGCCACGTTTTTTAACACAAAAAAAGATTATTCGCACACAGAAACTTACAATGAAAAATGGATATGGTGCCAAAAGTAGTATCCAGTACTTCTTAGCAAAGGTAAGCCTTCAAGTTTTCGGACAAATTCATGTATTCAAATGTGAGTGTTGCCTTTGACATGTTTTATTGATAAACTTATTGACTTCTTCTTTCCCTTCTCCTATTAGTTCTTTCTGCCTTTCTTTCATCCTTTTTCTTTCTTTCTTCCTTTCTTTCTTCTCTTCTTTCTTTCTTTCTTTCCTTCTTACTTTCTTTTTTGTTTCTTTCTTCCTTTCTTTCTTTCTTTCCTTCCTTCTTTCTTTCTTACTTTCTTTCTTTGTTTCTTTGTTTGTTTGTTAACTTCTTCCTTCTTTTCTTTCTTTCTTTTTTTCCTTCTTCCTTCTTTTCTCTCTTTCTTTTTTCTTTTCTAATTAATCAATTTTATTAATTTGTGTATTGGTTTTTTCGTTTGTTTATCTATTAATTTATGTGTCTCTTTATCTATCATTTTTCTAGTTACGTATCAAATTATTTTTCGATTTACTATGCTCAACAGTCAGAATGTCTATAATGAATTAAAAGCAATGATTGGTCATTCTACCTAGTTGACGTAATGATAGGTCCTTGTACCTAGGAAACTCATCATTTTACTTTTGCTAAAGGGACATGTCTGGACGGAAAGAAGTTAAATGCTAGCGTCATAGTTCTCGTTGGGTGCCTCGTGAACCATGGCTATCACATTTCACCAGGAAAAAACTCGTGATATTACAAACCAACAAATAATACCCAACCTATAGAACGGAAACTTTTTTTTTCACTCCAGGCAGTTGACTAATCTAACTACAGTTTATCACAGGTTACTTTTGTTCCAACCCACATTTTTCCAACCACTCAAACGTCTGTTAGATGACAACAATTTTAAGACAAACATCACTGTTCAGCCTTTTGGGAACTAGCAGCCCCAAGTCTCCCAAATTGTCATATTTTATTTTTTTGAAGGTATTCATTCTTGCCAAAGTAGAATTTGGATTTTGTAATCTGATAAAATATCTTATACGCACAAAACAATAAATGATATAGTTTAGGAATACGATGGTCTAAAGTATAGATAGAAATGAAAATGAGTGTGGAGTTCAACATTCTCTAATATTCTCTGGAAATAACGGTAATTATTCATCAATGGCCTCACGCCTTTGCTGTGCATTTCTAGCCTACTAGAAATGGTCATTTAATTCGCCGTAAGGCATACGAAGTTATCAGTTAATTTTAGCTCCTTTCAGATGGTCTGTTTAGAGTAATTTACACGTAATCTTTTACTCCATTTACTCATCGACTTATGTGCACTTCCATGACGAGGTCCATTAATATAAACTTATAATGTAAATCTGAGGTTTGGATTTTAAATGAAATAACGTATGTAATGATAACAGAGAATTATTGTTAGACAACAGTGTGGCTTGCTTCCTATTTTAAATACTTACCATGAGCAAGTGAAAAGAGTTGGTCATCATGGCACTCTATTGACTTATACGAAATGTCATTTAGCTCATCAAATTCAATATGATCATAATCCTACATATTACACTGTTCAGTGCCTTCTTACAGTTGGTGTGCGGACATGACTTGGTGCAATTTAAACTTGCAGAAAACACATTCTATTATAAAGCTAGAAGCTGTTTCTCTTTCCTCTAACTTGATCTCTAAATTATTTTCTTTAAAGAACCAACCTGCAACCTGCTACCTGCAAGAACGTATACAGAATTTTGTAATTTTACATATCTTTTTCTCATAGGTTTCCCCACTACGTGTTGAAACAGCATACTGATATTTGGAAGTAAATTTTGTTAAGCCATCATTCTCCCCGGGTTTTGATTAACGAACATGTTTTGAAAACTTTTTTCAACTAGTCCTTTTATATCAGAATTGTTAGGAGAGCAAATGGGAGAATGTACACGCCGACTCTATATAGTGCTCGACTATAGAGTTAAATTATTAACCTTATCTTATAAGTGTTAAATATACACACGGGAACTTCAATGCTCCTAATCTCGAAAATTCCTCATTCAAAATAAACTGTTGGAATCGATATTTGTCCAACTATTTATATGCACACTAAAAAGGTATAGGGAGGAATTTTTACAACCCAATCTTAACATATACTGAAAGTGAAACACATTTTGTGTGAGCTGTGTACAGAATCATTGAATAGGAAGCCGTTCACACTGAGATCGATCTAACTTGAATCGATCTCAAACCGATCTGATATCGATCTCAGTTCGCTTCGTGAAGGCGTTCACACTCGTTTGGATCGATCTCAGTTCGCATTCAAGCGTTCACACTCAGATCAATTTTGACTAAGATCGATCTTAGATCGATCTAACACGCTAGTGCGAACGCCTCCTAAAACTATTTTATGAGCACCATTACTTAAGGGTTTTGAATCGCAGC
This sequence comes from Heliopora coerulea, assembly GCA_030142905.1. Classification (NCBI taxonomy): domain Eukaryota; kingdom Metazoa; phylum Cnidaria; class Anthozoa; order Scleralcyonacea; family Helioporidae; genus Heliopora; species Heliopora coerulea. The sequence goes on along the minus strand of JASJOG010000172.1, from coordinate 101,802 downwards.
ATCTTAAATATCAATGCTTCATTTGAGGCACCAAGGCTCGCCATATTGACGAGAAGCATGGACAATACATTACTGCCTCGGATTGATTCCGTTTTACTATCTTATTCAAATGTCTCCAGACTGGAGTCGACGGAAATGCAAGGTTTTTATTACGAGGTTTTTATTATAAATATTGCTTTATTTGTACTCATTTTGATGTCATTTTAGCTATGCGTAAAATATATAATAAGCACTGTGTTCACTTGAAAATTTGGGCGATGTAGAAAATTTTCGGGCAACAGGCCTCAGCCCCCCTTCATCAGTCGAAATCGGTCCCGTACGTTTATGTGTAAGGATTAAGATAATTGATAAGACGGATATGAGTAAACCAACCGTAAGAGCAAGCTTTTGGGTTTATAAATTAAATTCTTTTGTTCTTCAAGGTTTAAACCTTTGGGATTTTAGTTAGGGAATTTTTGTATAAATCTAGTTTTTAACAACGAATACTTGTGTTAATTAATTCTAGTTTATTTTATATAAGAACTCCTACTGTCATCAGATTGATATCTTGAGAAAGGGGCAGTGCTCCGAAACGTAGAAGGAAAAATAAAGTGTTTTAAAATTTTTATGATGTAATATATTTATATCTATATCTACATCCAAATCCATATCCACATCCACCCGTCTATCTGTCTGTCTGTCTATCTGTCTGTCTGTCTATCTGTCTGTCTGTCTGTCTATCTATCTATCTGTATATATATATATTTATATTTTTAAATATATTTTATAAATATTATAAATATATTTATAAATATTTATATTTACTATAAATATTTATATATTTATTATATATTATTATTATTATATTATTATTATATTATTATTATTATATATATATATATATAATAAATATTTATTATATTTATTATAAATATTTATAAATATTATAAATACATTTTATAAATATATATATATATAAATATATATATATATATATATATATATATATATGTAAACAAGTATATATATATATTAGCTGGTTATTGACTGAGCGCGAGGTCTGTACAGTGAAATATCGGACCGAGCAAGCGCAGCGAGCCGAGGTATGTCCAAAAACCAAAGGCCCGATGTTTCACTGTACAGATCGAAAGGGTGAGGTGAATAAGCTGTTTATTATATGGCCTCAAAAAGAATTTTCAGCTGTCGCCTGTCTGGCGTTCGTTGGCGTGCGTTTATTGCCTTTCTCATCTTCACTGTCTGCTCTGCACAAACAAGGTTTGTCAGCTTTTTCTTCTATTGCCTATGGGAAGCAATCACTTTCCATGCACAGACCGAATGATTTCAAATGTCTGTAGAAAATGTTTTAACATAAATTTTGCCAAGTAAAAGGATTATGGACATTACAAGCAGAAGAATAATCCAGAATTGAAGGATATAGTCATTAAAAAATGTGGTAAGAAGTTATAAATACATTGGACATTTCACCAAGCATTTTCGTTTGAGTTTCATTTGTTCGAAATCTATGAAAAATTTTTGGTTAAAATATGGACATTGAACTTTTTCAAAAACAAATCTGCTCATGATTTAAACATCATTCATAAAGAAACCATGGTTTATGCGGATATAGTTAAACGACATAAAGATTGAACTGTATTTAGTCTTCATCATCACTTTCTATCACAACACGTCGACGTGATGTTTAAGTCTGATCTCGTTTACTAGACAGTAGTTTTAGCCTTCTGAATTGTTAAAAAGGCCTGTCTTTGCTTGATTGCCTTGTTTTGCTTCTGGGTCTTCTCAATGAACACCTCAATTTACCTTTGTTTCCTCGTCAGGATAGCAAAATTCACAAGAATATTGTTCACTTTCATACTATTCGAATTGCCTTGCTGCTCTTCAGTGAACTATATGCTGCGTTTTATGTTTCTTATTTTGTTAAAACAATTATTAGTAAGCGTGTTTTTCTATGCAAGAATCATTGAAATTTCTACCAACCAGGAAGACATCCGGGACAGCCGTCCGGATACGGAAAAGGATAAACGGTGGTCCGGAATACGCCTTTCGAGGGACCGTGCGTTGACCAACCAGAATTCACGACACTAGAAGCCATATAATGATCAAAAATATTCACTGAGGCCGGAGCGAATAATTGTTTTCGTATAATTACACTGATGAGTATTAGTAAGAAAATGGTGAACAAGGTGTTTTATGATGATCAGAGCAAGCACGGAATTTAGTGATATACACACCGAAAATAATTAAACAAACATCTTTGATTGCAATGGCAAAAGCACCGAATATAATCATGTGAGGACGGAATACAACGAAATAAGAATCGAATATAATGATGGAAGAACCAAAAATGATGAAAATCCTGAATACGACAACATAGCCACTGAATAAAATGACGTAACCACGGAACGTAATGAATATTGATACCACAACACAGATAGTGATGCTCCATATACGGGAAGATTCGCTCAATTTCTTAAAAGCCTATGTTTCAAGACGACAAAAACTCGGGTAAGAGCAGATAAGGTTACATTAAAAAAAATCAATGAAATTCCTAGTATAGTGTGCATAATCCCAGAGGAAACATAAGTCTCATGCCGTTGGTAAGGAGTCAATGCAGCAGAATTTTGATAGAAAATGTTCGACATTGAGTCATCTTCAGACTAACTTTTCGTTCATATATCTTTGTCATTTTGTGTACCAACACGAAAAATACGATCAATAAATCATCTTTCAAAATGTCTTAGATCTCACTTACTTGCTGCAATATTTCTTATTGCAGATACAGGACTTCAAATCTTTCTGCCTAACTTTCTTTTTTGCAAGCTTTGTTCCCACAACCAACTGGAATTCGAACGTTAGCAAAGGCTGGTAGGTAGGGGACATCATATCTTTCAACGGGAGATCAACGGCGTCAAGGAAAGGAAGCCTCTTTTCCTCTGCATCTTGGCCTAATTCATAATACTCTTTAAACTCCTTCATGTTATTCTCCCCGTGTGCAAGAAATGCAAGGTAATAATAAGCATTTGAGTATGTTTTGTGGCATGGTGGAGCCTCTTTTAGAAACTCCTTCAAAACACGCACAGCATTGATTCTTAGTTTTTCAGCGGTCCAAGAAGCATATTTGTAAACTTTTTGATCATGTGCTTTTGGCTCATTAAGCAGAAATGACGGGAGGTCTGGGACAGAGTCTTTTATTTCAGAGAACTTCTTAGTACTATACAGGGTAAGCAAGGAAAATCCAAAGTTTTGGAGTCTAAATAACCTGGACAGTACTTGAGGGAGTCCTCAAAAGCTTCAGCTGCCTCCTCAGTAACTTGATAAACTGTGAAAAATGGTCCCAAGTGCACGTATAAAGCATGAAGCCAGCCACTGTATTTGTCATCAAACTGGAAAGCATCAGTTGAAGGGAGGCCATTTGGTTCAATCTTTTGGATAAACTGAATTAAATTCTTTATGCACATCACCTTTTTGGCTTCAGCTTTGGCACTTAGGAGAGACTGTTTTCCTTCAAAGCTATGCAAAGCGAAAGATAAAACAAGACCCTCAAAAAAGCATAGATCTGTTTTCAACTTTTCCTCACAAAGTTTAAAGATATGGGGTTGCAGAATACCTCGTATCTGTGGAAATTCTTGTAATGTAGAATTCTCGGTCAAATGACCACGAGCTATAAAAGAAATTCCTCCTCCATCAGAGAAATTACTCTCATGGACAATTTTAAGGCCTTTTTTGACAAGCTGTCAGGCTTGGAGGTAAATTCTTGCGGTTGGGGACCAAAGAAACTGACCTAGCATTTCTTCACTAAAAGCGACAGGTTGAGAGACAACTAGTGGATGGACTTTAGCCTCTTCTTTCTGTTTATGTTTTTCCGCCATAATTTTGGATGCCTGACGCGTGGCGTCTTCGCTGACTTCTGAAGCATCATAATACTGAATGTCATCACTTTGGTTGGATATTTGTTGAAGCAGCTGAAAAAAGAAAAATAGTCAGTTTTGCTTTACATGTAATATGTAATACAGGTCGATCTAATTTGATTGCTGACATGACTGTTTTGAGCTAAGTAAAATGAGTCTTGTTTACACGACAATCATGAAAACGATTCTTTTCGTGGTGAATCTATAACTGGATTCAAAAAACGAAGCAAAGTATGTCCTGGTTAAACAAGCACAAACTTTTACCAAATTTTACCAGACGAAAACTTATCATACAGTATTTGTTCGAAATTAGATGTTCATAATTCACAAAGCTCTCAAAATACAACATAAATCTTCAACCACAGAAGCTGTTACAAGATCTTAGGAACACAATCTTGTATGCTATCTTTCCGAACATAAAAGACTTGTGTGTGTGTTTTGCCTATAATTTTTTTGTTTTTTCTGTTTAACATATTAAAAAAATCAATAAATCTTTTCTTTCACATAACTAGTTGAATATGTCCATGCGGCTCAGCACAGTTCTTTGATTTGATGGTAATGGTTTAGTATATTTTCAGCCCTTGTTGGCTATTTGTTTTCAGGAAAATACTCCAGATAGCAATGTAGACCACCTGTTGCATAAAAATTTTGCAGCAAGATATGCTCTCATACTCAGATTTTTGGACTTTTGATTCCTTGTAGCATCACTGAAATCTACTTTTTGCTTTTCACTAACTGTACAGTCATTACCCAACCTTTTAATTTTACCCTGGTTAACATCAGACGATTTTACTCATCATGGGGAGACACCCCGATCAGGAAAACGTTAAGTTTGTAAAACAAATACACAAAAATAAGTCACATGACAGAGAGACCTTACAAAAATATAAAGCAGTGGCAGACTTAGATTTACAAAAGGGTAGGCCAAAACTAAGTATCTATCAAGATTTTAAGATACCTGTGTTTGTCACTCTAGTGAAACCTCATGTTTACTAAGGAGCAGGTATCCCATCAGGAGAAATTCCTTGTCACTATTGTCTAACAAGCTGTTTCCTGAATTTGAAAACTGTTACCAAAATGTTTCGTTCTCAATTACCATAATTCTTTTATGACCAGTAAGCCCCTAAGAGACTTATTTATTTCAAGCCCATACGAGGGGGAGGCTTAACAGAAATTGGTGGATGAAAGAAGAGGGACAGCTTATTTAATTTCACCAAACACCTGTAGGTTAGTAGTTGTCAAGATCAAGAATTAGTTGGACATTAGCATATAAAACATTACTATTGTGTAAATTTTTATCTCATCAAGGTTATAGCTTAGAATTTTTACCAATGGGAGAGAGGATTCTAGTTGACAGACATGAGGTTCTGAGCAGCTATACTGCTTTCTCAAACAACCAGAAAATGATATTTATTCTTCAAAAGGAACTAGAGCATGAGTACTGCATGTGAATTTGTACTGGGATTGAAACAATAAAAATACACTTAATAATACTTTATGTTGTTTATTGTTTTGGTTGGGAGTGAAAAGGGCAATAGGGGCCTTAAAAAAGAAGGGAGCCTAATAAACATAATTATTGCTCCAAGAAGGGCATGGCTTATTAGACAGGGGACTCTTAATAGAGGATTTACTGTAAGTAATAAATTTAACATGTGTTCAAAGTGCTATCAATAGAAAACAATGCCAGGCCTTGTGAAAATCCAAAGCACTATATGGGAATCACATTAAAATTATTTCAGGGACAGAGCCATCAGTAATGAAGCAGCTGTAGCATGAAGGATGAATAACAAGACTCAGTGTGCTATATTGACAGTTGCTTTTGTTATCTCTATCAGCATAAGCAAGTCAGCATAAGCAAACCCTTTGGCTTTTTAGAAGCATCCACATCAGATATCCAGAGAGGAGGGCCAGCCCTCATCAGCAAGATCTCATGATTGACTATCTGAGATCTCACCAAGGTGGGCTGGAAATTTTCCATGTAAACACACCCAGAAGGGCTGGCTCTCTTATGCATGCATGCTGGATCCAGCCCTGATGTAAGGGCCAGAAAATTCCCATATAAAAGCATGGTAAAATTCAGCACTCTTACAAGGGCTACCTCTACCAAGAGGACCAGCTTACCTCCACATAAACACTCCTTTAATGTGTAGCTGCCTTTCTTTCATGGGTGAAAAGGGCATTAGCAAATCCAGTTTGTTCAAATTCATTGTTTTCCTGAACTTTCTCCCCATTCAAACTTGGACTTAAAGTAATGTACAACCATAATTATTACATATTGTTTCACTAGATGGTCAAATGGTTGGCCAATTTATTAAGACAAATACTGATTTTGATTTTGACTTTGTGATCCTAGCTCTCTTGTTTTACATAATGATTTCAGCTTCCTTTAACCATGTATCTACACGTATTTAAAGTCATCTAATTGATTTTTACATTCGTCAATACAATGATGTGCTTCAGCTTAAAAATAGTGCAGTCAGCTTTCTTAAAAAGGTCTCAATTTCAGTATAGTACAAGGATCTCCTTTTTGTTGTTACCATATAAATGTTTGGATTGCACAGAACTTCCCAAGTGAGGGAGTCAATTCAAGAAAATTGGCAGGATATCAAATGCAGAATGGCAGGTCAAGTTTGATTCAGGCCAAACGTTTTCTTGGTGCTAATTTGACTTAGGACTTACTCCTGAAATACTTAACTTCATCTATTAGTCCACCTAAACCTACTAACCTGTTTAGCTATGAAATCACCCTTGGCAGAAGCTTTTCCCAACCACCTTCCTGCTTTGGCGAAGTCTTTGATTTGCTCACAGCTTCTACTGAAATGCATTTGTCCCAGCTGGCGTTGCGCCTCAGTATCTCCAAGTTCAGCAGCCCTGTTCAGATAAAAAACTGCTTTCGTGGGTTGTGGACGGCCTTCTGGGCAGTTACCTTCAAGATAGTACTTGTACAAACACTTGAGAGCTTTTCGTTTTGAATCACCGACAGCATTTCTCAGTTTTTTCGTTGTTCCGGCAATAAGGCGCTCTTCTGTTCCTAAATTTGTAGCAAGATCAACTGTATAATTTTCATCAGCGACTCTTGTACCGCTTGAAAGCTTCTTGATATCTTCGTTTACAACTCTTTCAACTCCACACCGATACATTTTGGCTAAATTGAGTTGTGACTCCGGAAGGCCGAATTCTGCTGCCCTGTGATGCAGTTCATATGCTTTTCGCCATTGTCATGGTCTTCGATCGTGATATAATAATTCACCAAGTTTACCAAGGATGAAAGGAGAATTGCAACCATTTTCAACCGCAGCGTTCAACCATCCAGTTGCTTTCTCGGAGTCCTTCGCCACCAAACCGCTAACACCCTCAGAATGAGCCATACCAAGGAGTGCTTGGGTATTAGCGCATCCATTCCTGGCTACATTGATCAGGTTTTCGATTGAGCCATACTTTTTTATGATATTCTGCTCAAAATCAGTTGCCATGAATGGAAAGTCCATTGTTTATCTCCGCCATGCGATCAAAACTGGCGAAGATGTAACCGCCGCACAAACTACGCTGGCTGCTATTCAAAAACTTTAAAATTCTATTGTTTGTACCAAAAAGTTCTCCAGATTCCATATAATTTCCCTACGCCTAACCCCATACCGATAATTTTGACATTCTTTTTGTGATGGCCATTTTTATACTACAGACGTTTAAATCATCTGAACGAATTTAAGCGGAGATTTTTAGTTTGTCCCTGATAAAGACGGGCGCAGACGAACAAAACGTCAGGACCACCAAAATTACTTAGCACGTTTTTCAAATTCTAGTCGACCTGAAGTATTAAACTTTTCTAGATGTTTAATTATTTCCCTGCAGATAATTTATAAGGCTTGAATAAATTCAAATCGTAGTTTGATAGACCGTATTACTACTCTCTCTGCTGTACAAATGCTCTTTCAAACCGCATACTATGCTCGAAATTCTGCTCGTGGCAACGAACATGAAATTGTGCTCGAATTCTACTTGGTACAGAACTATTTATAAGATATTCATCGCACTGCATCTCCTGAATTCTTCATGTTGCAATACTGACTTATACTGTAAAATATAGCTGGACTGCAGGATCTCGTAAGCAATAACCTGTGAAAATCGAAGCGATTGAAACACCAGGCAGGAATCGTAGCCTTGTCAAGAATATTACTGCCCAGCAAATTATTCTTAGTAGCATTGTTGAAACATCTTATTATTTTCTTAATACGCACGCTCTCAAGCTGTTCTCTCAGAAAAACGTTCTGAGTCCCTGACGGGAATCAAACCCGTGACAAACAAAAACTTCGTGATTAAAATTTAAGTGATTAAAATTTTAGTGATTTTAGTGATTAAAAATTATTTCTATTATCAACTGGTTCGTTTTTGTTTGTTTCAACAATGCTACTAAGAATAATATGCTGGGCAGTAATATTCTCAACAAGGCTACAATAACCTGTGAAGTGTGAACCATTCATGAACAGCTAACAACATAGATTTGGCTTTGTCATTTCCGTGGATACAAGGGAGGTAGGTTCAGCCGTTCTTGATTGTGGCTGCAAGTCCAAAATTTGCTGGGAGTGTTCCAACCAAAGAGCAGAAATAGATTCCAGTAATTGACACAAGTGGTACGTAAGGTATGTGAAGAACTGCTCATACTGGTCATAGTATAAACTAGGTCATAGTATAAGCATAAACCAAGAGCCAAACAAAAGACGAAATAAAGAAAAATTCTTGTTTTTTTACCTTTTCATGTCCTAGAGGAGATATCATGCTTTGTTCTCGTATTGATCTTGCCCTTATGCTTATGTCACTAGTGTGAATCAGCCTTTAGTTGCCAAAGATGTGCATTGACGTTTAGAGGATTTCAATATGCACTATAAAAACCTGGTATCAGATGGAGACTCTCAAGGATACACTGCTGTCTGGGATGTATGTGGTTGCCTTGATACTTGCCGACAATATAAGAAAATGAATCGATAGAGAACAGAATACCCAAACATGGCTGAAATCAAATCGTCACCAAAGTCGGAAAACAAGCTTTCTCTTATGAGGTCACAGTTGAAAGAAGAAGAATGTGAAAGATAACAAAATCATCGGTATAGTGTCTTAACCGAACATACTCAACGAGAATACACGTGGAAGGACCAACTTTATTGTACCACTTTGTTTTTTTATGCTTTATCCAATCTAATTTACATATGTTCTGCATGGCTGAATCCTACATTTCTCCCTCACTTTAAGTATTAAACCATGTCATTATTATTATCATTATTATTATCATTATTACAACTCGCACACCACCCAACTAAGGGCAGTGGAAGGATCTATGCCTGCTACGGGCTCCCAGCATTATTATTACCATTATTATTATTATCATTATTATCATTATTATCATTATTATTTTTATTTCCTTTGATGTCTGTGTTTACATATCATCCAACCGGATCTCACCCGGTGACCTAAGGCTGGAGACAGTTGTCATGTTGGATTTCATCCAGCATCTAAAAGACCCATTAAAAAAAAAATATTGATTGAATTTGTACGTTTACATCTAAAAACATCAGCCAGACATGCGGTTATTGATTACATAGACAGAGTCCTTCGAAGAATGTGGGCAGTGCTTGTCAACACTATTTTTTTAATTTCTCTTAGGCATGGCTGTCCAGGTATTCCATTTGTGAATTCTTCAGTGCCTTTGTTTATCACACCAAGTGCGCCTATTACTACTGGAATCATGGTCACATGATTCCAGTAGTATGTGGGGTATGAACCCCACATTTTTTGGATCTCTATTTCTAAGTCTTTGTATTTTGAGAGTTTTTTGTATATTGTGGTAGATACGTTGCAGTCAGCTGGTACGGCCATATCTATCAATAAGCAAAGTTTACCATTTTTGTCTTTTACCACTATGTCTGGTCTATTTGCTTTGATAGTCCGTCTGTCTGTATGGTGAAATCCCATAGGATAGTTATATTTCCTATTTCTGTAGCAGGGTCAGGTTGGTGCTCGTACCAGTTTCTCGACACTTCTTTTCCGTAGTGAGGGCATATTTTCCAATGAATATATTGTCCAACTCTATCATGTCGCTGTTTGAACTCAATTGGGGCCAAAACTGTGCATCCCGAGATCAGATGGTCGACAGTTTCATGTTGAGCTTTACAAAATCTGCACACTGGGTCATGGCTATTTTTTATTATTTTTGTCTTGTAATTTTTTGTTGGGAGGCACTGATCTTGGGCAGCAAGAATGAAACCTTCCGTTTCGGCCTTTAATCCTGCACCGCGCAGCCACTAATGGGTGTGTTTTTTGTTAACATCAGCTTGGTTAGTGCGAGCCAGGTATTGGCCATGTAAAGGTTTCTCTTGCCAGCTTGTTTTAAGTCCCTCCAAAGCTGCTTTTTTGGCTCTAATTTTGATGTTTTGAGCAGCTACTGTTGGAAACTCTGCATCTGTTGGTGTTTCTGTCTCATGTATATCCATTTCATATCTATACTTGGAGCTTTCTTTAACCATTGAATACAATTTTTTACTAACCTCGTGTTGGTATACACACCGCAGCATCCAGTCTTTGGTTGTTTCTAAGTACGTTTTAAGTCCAATAGTTGTTATTTTATACGACATTTCAAGTTGAATGAGACTTCTTCCGCCGTCGGCTCTAGGAAGGTATATTCTATCAACATCTGCTTTCGGATGATGCATACGATGGCAGATGAGGAGTTTACGAGTTTTCGTGTCCATTCGCTTGATATCATTCAGTGTCCAGTTTAAGATGTTAAAACTGTACTGAACCACTGGGACTGCTAAGTTGTTGATAGCAGATATTTTGTTCTTAGAGTTTAATTCTGTATTCAGGATAAGTCTTAGTCGCCTATAATATTCTTTTCTGACTTTTTCTTTCATTTGATTGTGTTGTATTGTTGCCCCCTCAATAACTCCAAGGTACTTATATGTTTCCTCTTGTTCTAAGTTTTTAATTCTAGTGCTCACGTCCAAATCAGTGTTTCTACTTTCAGTTATTTCCCCCCGTTTAATGGTAAGTTTGGCACATTTATCAAGGCCAAATTCCATACCAATGTCATCACTGAATGACGTAACGGTTTTTAAAAGGCCTTCAAGCTTTCCGTCGTCCTTGGCAAAAAGTTTCAAGTCATCCATATAAAAAAGATGGTTAAACTTATTTTCCTTTATTTGATATCCATAGCATGTTTTATTTAGCTCCATTGAAAGAAGTATAAGTGCAATACAAAATAGGAGGGGAGAAAGGGAGTCACCTTGGAATATTCCTCGATTAATTGGAATCTTACAAGAGTTAGCTATACCATTTGCATGGTTTAAGTACAGCGTTGTACTCCAGAGATTCATTCCTTGTTTTAGGAAATCCTTGCACCCATAGGATCCCCGTCTGCATCCCTTCTGCTCAAGAGGTGAGATATTGTTTTGGTCCAAATGGGAATATGTTATATCTGTGATTATGGAGGTCAAAAGTTTATATGTTGTGGATAAGCATGAAATTGGTCGATAGTTTTTAGGGTTATCTGTTTCTTCATTCTTGAGTACCAAAAAAGTCATGCCTTGTGAGAGCCATACCGGCATTTCATTCGGGTTTCTCATGAGATGTGATAAGGCTTGAGCAAGGAATTTATGCGTGCAGTGCAGATGATGAAGCCAAAAGTTAGGGACTTTATCTAAACCAGGTGATTTCCATTTCTGAGATTTTTGCAGTGCTTGTCTGGCTTGTTCTCTTGCTATGTCTTGCCATTCTTGAGTTGGTGTGGCACTCGTTCTCTCGGTTTCACATTCTATCCATTCCGCGTTTTCATTATGCTTTTTTGGTGTACTCCATATCTTTTCCCAGAACTTTTCGACTTCTTCCATTGATGGAGTGTTTTCAACTTTTATATTTTGCTTGCCTATTTCTCTATAAAATCGTTTTGCATCCGTAGAAAATATTTTGTTTTGCCTGTAGAAATTTGATCGTTTTGAAAATCGCTTTATGCGTTGTGATTTAAGGAGCATCTTTTGTTTCAGATTTTCCTTAACTTCAGGTATTAATCCAGCATTGTTTATTTGATATTTTCGTTTTACTTTTCTCGATTTTGATGTGTTAACGTTAGTGCCTCTGTTTATTTCATCAAGGATAGATATTTCTTTTCTGAGGGTGTCAATTTCCCTGTTTTTTCTTTCCAGGCAGGTTCTTTATGCCGATTTCGTGTTCTTTTCTTTATTTTGGCGTTTAGCTTTTCAGATATGGCAAGACCAGTGGAATATATGGCTATATTTAGTATATCTAAGGTTTTATCTGGTTCGTTTTCAAGATATTCGTAGAGTGCAGCATGATATATGTCAATGGTTTTTGTATTTGCCTTCGTTGCTTGGATTTTAGGAAAGTTTTCCCTGTCTTTCATATTCATGTGCTTCACTTTACTTATGGCCCTTACTATGTCATTTTTTGCTTCGTTAATCGAGTTCCTATTATTTATTAAGAACTCTGCTTTGAATTCTTCCTCATTTTCATTCAGTTCGTCTCTTGTGTTTGGGTGTTGCTCATTCGCATTTTGTTCTTGGTTTTGGTCTTCCAGGGGGTCTCCATTTCTTATATTATTAATCATTTATCATTATTACAACTCGCACACCACCCAACTAAGGACAGTGGAAGGGGTCTAAGCCTGCTACGGGTTCCAAGCATCGCGGCAGGTAAGGCCGCAACAGACATTGCACATTTCAGGGAACTTGTGAGGAAAGGTAATTTTACCATTAAAATGGATTTTAGGAAACACCCACGGGGCCAGCCCTTACTCGCCCAACATATCCAGTCAGGAAGGAGTAAGGGATATACAGCCCTCTAAAGTCCCTGAAAGTACTCCCCGATGCGTATATCCAGTTTGACCTTAACAGTACCCTGTTGCACTTCCAACCAATTAAGGTCAGTTTTGGCGTGCCACTGCAAGGGTTAAGTCTGAATATTGTTTTATTCTTAGACTAGTGCAGATCTGTTTCAGCATTTAAGGCTGGTTCATCCTCAACCAACTAGGGTCAGGGGCATCAGCCTGCTGTACAGATTTTCTTCTAGTCCTTGGGCTGACAGGGCAGGTTTGGCAACACCTGAAGGTAGTGTACTTGCAGCTGCCAGCCAATTAAGTCAAGCTGAGGCTTTCGGCTACCTGTCTACCCAGCTGGCATGGCAGGGACGCCACTCCCTAGGTCATCTCATCAAAGCCTGCTCGTTTTATTGAGGTCACTGGCTCCGAATCAATGTCCTGCCTACCTACTTCTGGTTTTATGTCAGAGTTTCCTTCTCCTAGATAATTTGCCATCCAAGGCTAAAGAGTATCATTATTATTATTATTATTATCATTATTACTATTAATTTTTTTTCTTTTCCACGTGGAAGAACCAATTTTATTGTACCGCTTTACTTTTTATACTTTATCCAATCTAATTTACACATGTTATACGTGGCTTGAATCCTACAATCGGGTGAATCAGGATGACCAGTATAAGATATAGTTTGCATATTAAAAATCTCAATCCTACTCTCAATTCTAATGTTGGATCCGTCTTACATTCTCTCTGAAGGTTTAACTCAATGCCAGTTTGCTGATCGTCGTTTAAAAATAGCAAATGACTTCCTTGTCGTTACCTACTCGTTATTTTGTTTATTTTTGTTACTCCCACTTCATTGGTTAGGTTTTTCACATGATTCCTTTTCGTATAAAACCTAGTGTAGTTGCTACTCCCATATCAGAACACGTTTCCTTCCTGACGAAGCCCTTGCTCGAAACGTTGGTATTCTTCGAGATCAGTTACGACAGCTACCAACCTTTTAACTTTTTGTTACATTCTCTCTTTTGAAGTCTTTATCTTTCCTTGTCGGCTCTGAAATGTTTCAATTATGTTAACTTATAAGGGTAATCTCATATTTAGTCTTTGTCATATTTTAGGTCATTTTCTGATCACGTTCTTTAAAATGCAAGGAAACATTAGATTTTGATAAACATTTATCTAACCATCCCTTTTTACGTGTTTTTGTTGGGCTTAGATCTTTATACTTTATCATCAAACTCATTAATAATTCGTGAAGAAAATTCAAAAGAAATGAATATTTGATCAACATTTGTAAATGCGATAAAGCATTGATTAATAAAACATTAATGTTCTATCAAAGTTAACAGACAGAGGTAGCTCAAAATGAGCTATTTCTGCAAAAAAATTTTGTGTTTTTACCTTTTCTATGAGTTCCAAACAAAGTATTCATCATATTGTCTCAGAATTTGATAAGTAAATTAAAATATTCGCGTCCGATTTTTATAGGCACCTACAATGGCGAGCCGAAGGCGAGCCATCGTAAATGCCCATAAAGATCCGCCGCTCATATTTTAACTACTACATGACGATTTTCGCCTGGTCCCTCAGTGGCATTGTTTTCGGTTTATATTTTCATATTAAAATATTATCACATCTAATTTTATGTACGATTAACTCTGCGGCCTCCTTGACGGCTGCTAGGAAATTTTTCATACGCTACGCCAGTAATTGCTGCCACTCATTAGGCGAGCACCAACACTAATCTTGCTACTGAGGTTGGGCTAATTGTGTGTTTGAATACCACCATGCAAAATTCTTGATTTGAGGATTTCGATATGTCGGAATAACTTTGAAGCACAATTTGTTTGCCAGTGTAAGTGTCTTATAATGTCAAGCTCAACTTTATTTGTTAATGGAAGTATTCATCAAGGTCACGAACGACTTAGTGATATTTCAAGAGGAAGAAAGTGTTCTTATATCAGTTTTTTGGCCTTGTTGTTTGCACAATCAACGGCAATTCATCCATAGATCATCCACACAGTCGACTAGGTCCTCACACATAGAGACCTCATGTACCTAAAGGCTCTTGAAAACGAATTCATCCCAGTCTTAGAGACGTTATCTCTTAACTTGGCTATGCCTACCTCACAGCATTTCACTTTCTGTAAGAAATTCCTAGTTTCTTAACTTATTCATGATAGCTTGTTACCAGATGAGGATGATTAAATACTGACTCATATTTTAAATTCTCGAGAGCGCATGTCACCACTTTCAGTTTCATTTTAATCTCAAGGCCTCTGATAAGATCTCTGCAGTTGTTACAGCAATTGATTGATCATTGAATGAGCATGCAATACCTGCGCAACCTTGACTAACAGATGTACTGTTCAGTTTCCTTTACTATGGCTATTCAGCTATTTTTCAGGCTATATTTCTAGATTCTACCATGCTACATGCAGACGTTCGGATATTTTGAAAAGTGGTCAAGATTGATTTTCTCATCGGCTTGATTGTCTAAAAGAAAACTACCTAACCTATAAATAACTGTCAGCACGTGATGGTGTGCTCATCCATTGAAGTGGGCTAGTGAGGATGGTTTGGGGGGGGGGGGGGGGGGGGGGGACGCGTAAGCACTCTTGAACTTTGATTTGATTAGTGCTTAGGAACATCTCTCGTCGAGTCCTCCCCGAGGACCTTTATGCGCTCCCGCTGGGCGCCTTTGTTGCTCTTCCTGGTTACGAGACTTGCAGATGGTCGCACAAAGAGAGTGAGTTCAATTGACATTCTTCTGTTATCATTTATCTATGCAGCTGTAGCCTTACTACATGCTTGATGGCTTTAAAGTTGGGTTTCTGTAAAATTAGCTGGTTTCAACAAAAGTCTCCCAATTGATTTATTTTTTCTGACACTCTTTAGCCCAAAAGAACAACATGTTTGTTGATTCAAATATTTCTGTAAAACGAGTTACTCACGGAGGATAATTTCTGGCACCTTTTGAAGGTATCCTCCTACTAGTATCTATCTCATCGCTTGTCAGGCAATGGCGACCCTCCCTGTCACAGAAATTTTTATCTGACCGAGCGAGTTGCGCTCCCTTCCTTCTTAATATCTATATAACGAGCACGCCCATGCAGTCATGGGCAGACTGAACAACGTTGCTTTGTTGAAAATATTGTGATAATATGGGTTACCCTACACTTCGGTAAACATGGCTAGTTCGCTTGATGGTTTGGAAAAGTTGTCAAAAAGGAGTAAAAATTTGCAAGTAAATCAAAAATAAAGCATAGGTCAACAAAAACAAATCCAATAATTAAACAATTACAGAACTCAGTTATTACAAAATATCGTGATCTTTTAGTATCTCACAGATCAGTTATCATTTGCCTCCGGCTTGGAAATTCGTGGGCTAGTATTGTACTAGCTCGCCACTAACAAATCAAGGTATTTTCTCAAACTCACCCAATAATAGTTAATTATTGGATACCCAGGAAATCATTCACAAAAAAACATTTTACAATTTTTTAATTTTAATCATTCTCTTTTCACTTGTCTGTTTTAATCATTTAGCTGGAATCCTCGACCTTCTCACTTTATTTCTCCATGGCGGTCATCGGCTGGTCGGCGTTCCAGGCATAATTGTGCATGCACCACTTTCCATCGATCTTCTTCCATACGGTCAGTGCCCTAAAACCAGAATCACATGCTTTCTTAACCAGGATTCATAGCTCATGGCATATGAACAATTATGGAAATAAGATGAGTTTTCATAGCCTTCCCACAATATACCGAGAAATCTAAATGACCAACTATACCTGCAAACTGTGATATACAGCAGGTTTTTTGACAAGTTCAAATTGTCAGATAATGCTGCTCAAAGTATTTATTCCTGCCACATACTTTAATTTTATTTTTTGTTGAAATGGTGGCCAGTGGATGGTTCTCGATTTAACCTGTGGTAGAGATGGCATGGAACATATTTAATGTTTAAGGCTCAATTTAAAATACCTGATAGAGTTAGGAGCGGCCGACACTTTTTTCTTTTTAAGATCGAATTCTTCATAGTCCGTATAATCAAGCATAGAGTGCATCCTTGCTTCACACAGTGTTTATCTGGGGGCTTTTCGTTTTGATTTTTTTCTCGAAAAATCTAAGAAATATGACACTAAAGTTTGGTAAATGACAAAGACAGAAGCACAATCTGTTGACTACAAAGTGCGAATTGGTCCTTGTAAATTTAAACTTCAATTATTTTATTTTATTAGTTTATTGGTCTGGCTGTGTCTACGACAACCTGGATAAGATACTTTTGTTCTTTCAGCTTGGCAGCGCAAGGATGGGTTTCCAATCTTCATGGAGCAGATAACGTGCAATGTGGAGTAGTTGACGTTAATGGCAATAGCAGATGGATATGAAGAAGTTTTGATGGGTACTTTGCCTTCCTTGTGCTGATTTAAAATTTTTACCAAATCTTGCCGTATTGGAAATTGTCCGTCTAAACGCTGAAAGTCGATGCCTTTTTTGAAATGAACTTCTATTTAATTGCCCCCCATGATCTGAAGTTCAATCTTGCATAGCATCTTCAAACTCTCATGGTCAAACCTACGCTCTATTTCTGACTTCTCATAAGTCTACAACTTCAAAGTATCGATACCTGAAGCAGCCCTTTATAAAACTGATTGACATTGATGATTCTGCAGTTAATTCCGGAAGCTAGGTGACAACAGACAAGTAAAGAACACTTAGACTTTTCTTCTTTTTCCGCCTCGAAGACGCTTTTGCTTTCATTTATTGCTCCAGAGCCCAACCAAACTGTGACGTCTTTTCCTCCAAGAGCAATACCCAGTTGTCCTTTGACAAAAAAAACGATTAAAAGAAAGAAAAAACAAAAAATAGTATGATAATTCAAGGCCGAAAATGCGCCGAACTTTGTCTTAGGCATGAGAGGATCAGCTGTCTTTGATGCTACTTTGCCAAAAGACTCATAATGGTTCTACAATTTGTGAACCTCCACTAGCAACAATACAATGGTTCCACTCCTGGCAATTCATTTTCGCTAGCTTAGACGTTTCATAGTTAGATTATGGATACCCAATTCAACGTTCAAATTCAACGTTCAAATACAACGTTCTGTTCCTCCTTTTAATAAGCTTAATTGGCTTCCATTTAATGAGGAGGCCAAGATTAATAAATATTGTATTTTATTTACAAGTGTGCATGGTAATCTACCTGAGCATGTCAATGACTTGTTAGTTAGGAATTGTGCCATTCATGAAAGATCAACTCGACATAACGAACTTAATTTTATACGTCCACGTTATAGTCAGGAAACTGTAGCTGGTAGCTCTTTAATAGTACACAGTATTAAAGAATGTAGCTCTCTGCCAAGTGAGATTAGAAAATTGCCATCTGTAGAATCTTTTAAATCATCTCTTTTTAAAGCAGCTTTAAATAACCAGTCACTGCTTGAACATTTTTTTATATTTTTATATTTGTAAATTATTTCTTACGTACTTCTTAAATTCTAGTTAATTATATTTTATTTAAAATTATATGTAATAATTAGTACTTTTAGGATTGAGGGCCACGTGTTTATCAGTTTTATAACTGTTTAAAGTTATCTTCGTAAATAAATAAATAAAGTCTTCCAGCTCTGGCTCGATCAAATGGTACCATACGTTTTAGTGACAATTCAACAAGGTTGCACCACTCCTTTTCTACACAACAGCACTTTCTTACAGGCTTTTATATCCACTTTATTTTGATTACAAAGCCTAACAGAATGAGTTGCACACAATAAACAGCTCCCGTCTTTCAATTTCAGCAGTCAAGTCCTTTAGATACCGTGCTCTATCATATGCTTACGACGACAACTCCAAAATGGAATGTCGTAATGGTTGATAAAGTCCTAAATGTTATTCTTGCCACGTTTATTTTGCCACGTTTGTCTTTACCATATCCTCTAATCCAACTTGACCTTCATAGTAACCACACGAGTTAGTCATCCGCAAAAAGCGAGATTCCTGATTGGGAATAAAACTTTAATACCGCAAAGTTCTTGTATTTCCAGAATTTTACACTCTGCTTTCTCAATATTGTATTGTACGAACTTACTAACTGAATCGAATCCCTCGACCATTCCGTTATCTTATCAGTTATTTCATCAGCTTTGACAGTTTTAAATAAAATAAAACTTACTATTTTAATTGCATAGTCTGCGACATTATGAGGAGTTAACCCCATGAGGATTTAAAACGGTGACATAACTACAATACCTCAATTTTTAACTGATAATTCAGCCCATATTTGTTTTAACATTTGACCTCACGAAACACCGTTCAGATTACGGGTGTGTTTGTGTAAATGTTAAATGAGTAAATTCTCTATCTACCCATTCCTTGTTCGATCAGTTTAAGCTATTTTTAAGACGTCCATCAACAGTTTTTACATATACATCCTAGTTGTTGCGGTCTTTGTTTTGGTGCATTGTTAAAACAGTTATCAGATTAATACTAAGTTTATCTAGCATTAGGAGAACTGTCGTTAATATATGATACCGTGTTTTCTCTATTTAGCCCCAATCTCTTACTTAGCCCCCCTTCTAATAAGTCCGCGGCTCAGAACTACAGAAAAAATAAGCCCCCAGAAGTAATATAGGTCCCACCCCCTGATAGGGGTAAATTTATTTATTAAAAAGCATATATGTTTAAGATGGAAATTTAAACACTGAGCGACGACTTTCTATAACGAAACACGTTCATTTAATTTAAAGTCCATATATTGAAGCGTCAGTGTGTAATATATTATTATGAATTAATATATATTTTATGTTTGAATATACTCTATAGACTGGAGGCACTATTCCAAAACATGTTTATTTTCCACGTTCAATGGACATTCTGAGTAGAAGCAGGAAACAGGGCTTAAAATATTCGTTTTGCAGTGCTTTTTCAGAATATCGCTGTTTCCAGCTCTAAATATACATTAACAGGCTGTTTAAGGGCGCTCTTCCGCAGGCACATTTTTGACTTTACGGGCGTGCGTTTTAGCGTGCGTAATTTAATTAACTTTGCAAAATTGTCATGGCGCCGTCCTGTCGTCGTAAACAACTTCATTTCTCCCGTTGAACAAGACAAAGCTGGTTGCAGTGGTTTTATAGTTTACGATGACATAGATAAAAAATGTAGTCGTCGCCGAGCTCAGATAAAAATTTGAGTTAGCATGGAAGCGATTGGTTCGCTTGATTTAACCGAGGCAAGTGGAGACACTTCACACTGTTCGGACAATATTTACTGGAAGAGATGTCTTCTTTGTCAAAGCATCAAACGTCCTGCAAAAAAAATTCCACTTTCGCAAGCGTCAGCCGAGGGGATTGAACGCGTTATATTTTGTGCTGGAGTCAGAGAGTGTTTCAACGACCTTTCGTTTAAACATACCTTGGAAAGATTAAAGAACATCAACCTGAGGGAAACTGAGAAAAAAATCCTTTGGCATCGAACTTGCTATAGTAGTTTTACAAACAAAGAGCATATCCGGCACACCCAGAAACATGTGTTGGATAAAAAAGATCCTAAAACGAATGAGATACCATCAGATGTGTCCCAAATTCACCCAAGAAGATCTCACGTCGATCCAGTGGACTGGGCTAAGTGTATGTTTTGCCAGGAAGATTCTATGGGTTTGAACCAAGTTCAGACTTTCGAAACATCAAAGAAAATACTGGAACAGGCTTCCATTGACCCAATGATGAGGTGCAGGCTTGCAGGTATAAATGATCTAATTGCTGCAGAAGGAAAATATCACCTTAAATGCTACGCCAAGTTTCAAAGAGCCACAACTCAACCGCAACCTAAACAAAATGATGAAAGCTGTTTCCATGAAGTTATGTCTGAACTGCAGTCTGGAATATCCAAAGGTCATATTTATTCTTTGAAGTCTGTTTGGTCATATTTTTGTGAAAAACATCAGTCCACATACGGCTGCCAACCAGGAACTTTTAAAAGTGACCGGTTTAAAAACAAAATAAAGGAATCTGTTGGAGATAAAGTGGTTTTCATTCAGCCGTTAAAACCTTCGGAATCATTACTTATAATATCCGCTGATTTAGGAGAAGCAGCACTACAGTCTTTACTTCAGGAATCTCAGCTAAATTGTGTGGATGGTGAAAACAATGGTCTTTCTCTTGATGTATTAGAAGATGTGAACATCGATACGGAGTTGCTGAGTTGGCTTTTCCGAGTAGCAACAAAAGTTCATCACGACATAAAAGCTACGCCTAGGAAAGAAACTTTCGGGAAAATTGATCCAGATACTTTGTATATGCTTATTCGTCTATTGTGCGCAGGTGAGATCGATACGACACGGCAATGCTGAGTTGGATACCGATTTGAAACGCAAGGTTTTGAGCATCTGTCAAGATATCGTTTTTCTTGCTTCAAGGGAACGAAAACACACTCCCAAACATGTTGGCACTGGACTAACAGTCCATCAAGCCAAGGCGTTCGAAAGAACTTGTTCAGCTTCTTTATGCTGCGGGGCACTCCATAAGCTATGAGACAGTCCTAAGAATCGACAACTCGATCGCAAATGATACCTTGAAGAGATACTGCGATAACGGTAACGTAGCCATTCCCCGTAATTTCACCGCAGGGTCAGACGCAGGATATACGCGTTACGCCATTGATAACATCGACATTAACGAAGAAACACTGAGTGGAATGAGTACATTCCATGCAACACAATCTGCTGCATTCCGTAGAATGGATAAGGGAGAAGAGAGGGAATTCCTGAACGTCAAGCCAATAACAGACCGAAACCTCCGAGCTCCGACTGATCTGCATCAGCTAGAGTACATTAATATGGCAAGCAACAAACCTGAACCCGTCATTTCCAATGTTGTAAAGGAGTCGTGGTATACCCCGGACGAACAACGCATACAGGAGTCAAACAAGAAGGACTTGGCCTGGATTTTATCTCGTCTGGTGCAGCAGCAGCTCCAAGTACAGAATGTTCCTGGGTGGACCGGCTTCAATCAGCTTCTGTCAAGAAGTGATCAAACACCGAACGTTGTTGGCCTGCTCCCCATTGTTAATGCTCCGGCACATGAGTTTGAGACGCTTTGGACTGTTATTTGCAAATGTCAAGCAATGACGCACTTAAGGCGTGATCGATACACTGTGATCACTCTATACGAAGCGCTCTATTGCAAGGCAAAGATGCTCCAGTGGTCGAAATCTCATGAATGCAGACCACTGGTCGTCATGCTAGGTGGTTTCCAAGCACAAATGACCTTCTCGAAGGTAATCGGAAAGTACATGGAGTCGTCAGGGCTTAGCGATATGTGAAAGGGAAGTGGAGTTTTTGGGGAGAGCACTGCGGAGAACATCCTAAACGGGAAGGTCTGAAACCGTGTGATACGCGCTCACAAGCTGACCTTCGAAGCCCTGTGGCGGATTTTGTGGCCTATGTTTCAAGCATGGTGTGAAGAAAATGGCAAGGGTGTCGAGGGTCATTTAAACGAAACGGTTAAGCACTGGGTGGAACAACTTGATTTTGAACACGACGAAGAAAAACAGCTGGCTTTTACATTTGTTATTGAAGAACTCGCTGATGTTCTGACGTGGTTAGAAGAGTTCGATGCAATGCACAAAGACGATGCAACATTTTGCTATTGGCGAACCTAAATGCTCTTAGTTGCCATTCTCCTCAGATTAACGAGAGCTCTCCAGGAGGGGTGATTGGGATCTCTTTCTCTCGTCATTTGCTGGAATGCTTCCCTGGTTTGCTGCGTTCGACCATGTGAACTGCTTCAGATGGGGTACAGTCTTTCTGGCAGACATGAACATGTTGCAGCAAACCGCACCCGTGGTGTATCATGGATTCCAAGAAGGAAATTTCGTCACTAAAGAAACGACACGTCAATTTAACCAGATCCCAGACGACCAAGCACTTGAGCATGTAAATCGAGCAGGCTAAGTAGCCCGAGGGCTAGTTGGTATATCAAGATTAGACGCAGCAAGGGATCGTTGGTGCCTCACATACAACGAAAGAGTACAACTATCAGAAGACACCAAAACCATGTTCAACGTCATGAGAAGCGATGTAGATAACCACAAGGATATTGGTCCTAAGAGGATAAAACGTGATGAGGAAGATATGCTCAAGCTGGTGACCCATTTCCAACGCTATGACGTGTTTCGCCAAACGGCTGACCTTGTTGTTGTTACAACGGGCGATATTGTTACAAATGACATAAAGAGCGATCTGTTGGAGGCCCAAGAACGTGGAAAAGCTGCAGTTAACGATTTTGTCAAGGAGAGGCTGATCAAGAGAGAAACTAAGTACCACGACAAGATTAAACAGCAGAAGCTCAAGACGTTCGAAACACTCTACGTCGTCAATGTCAGAGTTGACAACGAAAAAACAGTCTCCATCAAGGCAGACAGAGATCTTTTCAGGCGTGTGGTAGTCGCGTTGGAATCTGGAAGAGAAGTAGACATCGGTGAACTATTGGAACGTGAACTCTCATCAGTGCCATTATCTTTAGCTACATTAGACCGAAAACTGAAGAACTGTGCAAGTAAGGTCGACTTAAGTCACATACTGCAAGGCGACAAAGCGCAAAAGCAAGCTCCTACGAATCTGGACCGAACATGCACTATAATCGATGGGATGGCGGCTGTACAGTTGCTGGGAAACCGTGGAAAAGCTGGAACGTTTGGCGAATGGTCTGACAAGTTCCAGTTGTACGTCTTATCACATCTCTCTGATAAGTGCAAAAGAGTTGATGTTGTGTTTGATCGTTATCCAAACAACTCAATCAAAGGGGGGACCCGCGCAAAAAGAAAAAAAGGAAGAAGCAAAGGCATTAAGAGTAAGGTTGAAAGTGGTCAGCAGAAAATTGGGAGCTGGGAAAGATTTATCGCTCTCGATGAAAACAAGGCAAGTTTCACACATTTCCTGTGTATGCAACTGTCCGAGAGATGCCAACTCACTTCTGGACAAGAACTTGTTCTAAGCGGAGGTTTCAGTGACGCAAAGAAAGTGTGGAGCTCAAGCGGTGAAGATGTTTCTAGACTGCAATCTGATCAGGAGGATGCAGACACTCGGATTGTGCTGCATGCCAGAGATGCCACATTACGGGGATTTCAACAGGTGAATGTGGTTTGTCGCGACACTGACGTGCTTCTGCTTCTCTTAGCTCACCAGCCTTACCTGTGTGAAGCCATTTGGCTGTTTTCAGGAACAGCAAGGAAAAGGTGTTACGTCCCGCTACACCTAATTGAACTAGCGGAAGAGAAAGAGCATCACTTTTAGCATTTCATGCATTAACGGGCTGCGATACAACGAGCCAATTTTCTGGTATTGGTAAGAAATCAGCGTGGGCGGTTTTCATGCAGTACCATGGCCTGCTGCAACATCTTGGTGAGCAGAACATCATAAGTGACCAGGTCCTTTCTGACGCAGAAGCTTTTGTGCGCCGCCTTTACAGACCCGATACTGATAAATCTTCCATAAATGATGAAAGAGTCGCATCATTTCGCCGGGCGACAAAGAGTTTGGATTCACTTCCACCCACCCAAGACGCACTCCAGCAACATATCAAACGTGCCGACCTGCAGGCCCTGATATGGAGAAAAGTACTGGAGCCTTGCCCTGTTCTCCCACTTCCAGAGGAAAGCGGGTGGCATCTCGAGAAAAGTATCTTGGAGCCGAAGCTCATGACCAAGGAACCGATCTCAGCAACCTGTTTACAGTTGGCCTACTGTGGTTGTTCCTCTGAGCAACCTTGTAGAACACAAAGATGCACTTGCGCAAGCCTGACTTTGAAATGCTCCAAAGCGTGCAAGTGTGGGAGTAGGTGTATGAACACAAGCTTAGATGAGTAAAGCGTTTTGATTGTTAATCTTAGCTAAGTGGTATGTGACCTGGGTCACCCGGTTAAACTTTGTGACATTTTTACACTGAATGTCACCACGCAGCTTTTTCTAATGCCATTAATTTTGTAACTTGCAGTTAAAAATACATTACGTTCTGGCGTTGCTGGGCAAATGTTTTAGGATCACGTGATCAGTTCAGCTGGTCACGTGACATATTTGTAGCAAACTATTTGTCTAAATTCTAAACAATATCCCCCCATGACTGTGCTAGCTTTAAATGTTGTTCAACAACCCTTTGGGGAGCAATAAAATTGAGTATTCATTTTACCCTCGTTTTCATGTTATGTAAAAAATGTGTCTGCGGAAGAGCGCCCTTAAACAGCCTTTTAATGTATATTTAGAGCTGGAAACAGTGATATTCTGAAAAAGCACTACAAAACGAACATTTTAAGCCCTGTTTCTTGCTTCTACTCAGAATGTCCATCGAACGTGCTATTTTTCGGAATTGCCTCCAGTCTACTAAGGGAGATCAGTATCCATGTTAAAAATATCTTTAGTAAAAATATAATCTAGTAACAGATTATACAAGGAATTTTCGGCTGCAGACTGCCAGCCTTTGTCAGCATCTACAAAACGTATACAAGACTGTGTATTTAAAAAATAAAATTCAAAAAAATGTCATTCTTAACGTGTAATTCAAGTAAAACTACAATAGACAATTTAAACTGTCGGCCGGTTATGGTTTAAGACTGGGCATGTATTTATACTTAACATGGTTCATTGCCAATATCCCCACGAGATTTAATTAATGGAAAATCATTCTCTTCGTTCACTAACACATTCATTAACCATTGTTAAATGCCAAGACTCTAAAAACACTCTTCGTTAATAATTCATTATCCCTAGCTCTAAAATTTTAACATACTTCAGATGTATATCATGTCCTGTTACTTCTACATGTTGTTTGATGGCTGACTCATTATTACAATATCTACCTAGGTAATGCTCCTTGCCCCTTAAATTCCGTAATCGCTTACTCTCCCCAACATCCTTGAGACAGCATTCCTTACATTTGACTTAATACATGACACCCCGTACTTTAAACATACGATTTTTTAACATATAATAATTTTACTACAAATTTATAATTATAACTATTAATTTCTAAACAGCTTGATAATTCATTAAGCCTCCCAGTCTGTATCTAGTCCCAATCTGACAAGCCCACAGTCAAGAAACATTGAAAAAAATAAGCCCCTAAGGAGGTAAATAGAAGAAGCACGGTTTTTTGCAATCGTGTAATTATCTACTAATATAGCATGGTATAAACAGAGTTGGAAATTTTGTACCTTTTCTGGGGTATTGCAGCTTTGCAAATTAGGTATGTTATTGCACTTAATAAATTAACCTATTACTATCAATCCACTGTCCGTTGGAAAGCCATAACTTAATTCCCTGTTTGCCCTTTCTGAGACGAGCAACGATAAGGATCCATTCTAGCCAAGCAGGAATACTCCATCTAGCCAGGAAGATGCCTACCTTAACGGGCTAGACTAGAAATCTTCTAGTGTAGTCCGTTAGAGCTCCAGAAACTAGTTTTCGCACTTTTCAAAAGTTATTTGTCTTTTCAGCTCGAAAAGAAAAGTAAGTGACTGGAGAGGCGACCCAAAGTTGAGAAACAGCCAACTGATTTCACGTTAAAAGGCAACAGAAAACAGTTTAAACCTAACGCATAGGTAGAAGAGATCTTAACCTGCACAGTCAAAATGGCAGCAAGGAATAAAAGTGCACAGCCAAAATGGTTAAAAGTGGAAAGAAAAAAATTGGTCACCGATGCTTGAACGAAGAATTGGTCGCTTTGAAAACTTGGTCGCCGATACTCCTTGGCACATAAAGGGATAAAAAATTCATCAAACAAGTTGACAAGAATAAAGACAGATGGTGAGCTGTCGAAAAAAACCGTGGTCGAAAATACGAATAAGATGAGTTGTTTGCTCTGACCCATTTATGGAAATAAGATAAAAAAGGCAAAATTTGCAGCAAAAAGACGCATGCAGGTAAAATAAGGGGAATGACACCAACAAGGTCAAGTCTGGCGAGAATCAACTTTTTCGTAGTAAACTTCAACTGGTTGACTTTACAGCATTTAATTTGAGCTGACTATATCAGGAAGAAAAAATTATTTTCGATAGGTATACCATCCTCTTTGAATTTTGCTTTTACTATTCAAGAACAAACTTTGTCTGCCCATCTGAGGCTAAGAAATCGCTTCTCTGAGTGTATTAACTGCACAAACATCCGCATATCGTCCGTGATCCCAAGCTCCCTCATGTGTAGGGTGAGTAACGTGAATAACGTGAATAGGTATGGTAAATAACATTCGTCTCATTTGATAACATAAGCACATCGCGGTTTCTGCACTGGAATCACGTATGTTGTTCATCCACCTTAGCTTGCCACCTGGGTCCCGGTAACCAAATGATTAGAAAGCTGTGCCAGTTATCTAAAGGATGCAGATTTGACTCCCGTACTAAGCTCAAAAATCGTTGTTATGAGGGTACAAGCTTGGCGAACGTCTACATAAATCCTTGTTCACAAGAGCGACATAAGCATAAGTACAAGATCAGTACGAAAACAAACCATATGCGAACTGAGATCGATCCAAACGAGTGTGTACGCCTCACACTGAGATCGATTCAAGTTAGATCGATCTTAGTGTGAAGGGCCTCTTAGACATGCTGAAGACAGTTTTGTCAAGGCGTGTTAAAATAGTCTAGGAGGCAAATGTGTTTCAATTATGACCGAGATAAGCAGCGACGAACAAATTTATATAACGCAAAATGTCTTTAGCCGGTCAGAATCACGTCCAAATATAAACGTTTTGGACGAAATTGTATTTGGAGAACGGGAAATACAGCAGCCGGATAACGAATTACAACCAGTGCTCTTACTAGACGGAGAGAAAACCAAAAGAATTATAGTATTTTCTCATGCAGAACTTGAGAAGAGAATTGATGACTGCATACCCGAAGGTACAAGACACAACACCAACTGGCCAGTTTGTACTTGGAAAGAACGGGCTGAATTAAGAAATCTTGAAGGTGGAAGGAATAATGATTTGCACGGCGTCGTTGAACAGGACATTCTAAGTTTACGAAAGAACAGCGAATTAAGTTACTCAGGGATGGATTCAGCAAATTTTGTGAGGGGTTTCCGAGCGCCACAGGCGCGAGAATACTAGGGGGGTCAGGGGGCATGCTCCCCCGGAAAATTTTGAAATTTTAGATGCTCGGAAATGCAATTTCCTGCATTTTCAGAAGACGTTTCATGAAAACATGCAGGTAGTTTTATTCCTCAAACTGTTCCATTTTAGCATCACTTACGTCTTCCAATAGATATACTGTACAAACCTTGGAGGCCACAATTTTCCAAGGATAGTATTTCACAAATCATTTTTGTAGCACAAAGGCTGCAAAACTGATTTAGGGAGTACCTCTCCAAAAGTTTCATCACAAATAGCTTTACCATACAGCTAGGTTCAGGTGGATCTCGTACCCAAGCTTAGCAAGAGGTGTATACCAGTACTTCAAAATCTTGAATTAATTCAAAATTGACCTCAATAGATTGATACAACTGCAGAATGGCCGGTACGAAGGCTGAATAGTTCAAAATTATCTTCATACAACAGCAGAATGGTAGGTAGGAAGGCTAAATAGCTCAAAATTATCATGATACCACTGCAGAATGGCAGGAAGGAAGGCTGATTAGTTCAAAATTATCTTGATACCACTGCAGAATGGTAGATAGGAAGGCTGATTAGTGTAATGTCCTACTAACCAGAAATTATGAAACATCCGATAATGTGGTGATGTCATTGAGTTAGTGATAAAAATAAAACATTCATTCGTGTTCTAATGTGTGGACCGTAAACATCACATTGGCGATGAGGATTTCAAAAAAAAAACAGCTTGAACGCGCAAGTAAAGGAGACTACTGCAGCGAAAAAGGAAAAAAATACGTCAGAGACTATTGAACTTAAACAAACGAAACCTGACAACTCGAGAAATAAACAGTACCTAAATCTGCACGTCAATGGCAACAGCACTTCCTTCATTTCCGAAGTTCGATATAAGCCCTGAATCTGGCGCTCTTGGAACGCGTTGGAAAAAGTATGTAACACGTTTTCGTAACCTGCTGGTTGCGCTAAACATAACGGATAAATTGAAATAGAAGGCTCTCTTGTTGCACTACGCTGGCGAAGAAGTGAACAACATTTTTGAAACGCTTCCAGACACAGACGCGGGAGAAGACGAATGCCCTCTAGAAAAAACGATTGATGCACTAACTGCCTATATTCAACCGAAACAAAACGTTGCCTATTAGGAATACCAATTTCGCCTGGCCAAACAGGAGAAAGACGAGACATTGATGACATTCTACACCCGCCTGAAACACTTAGCTTTGACGTGCGAGTTCATTGATGTGGATAGAGAAATTAAATCCCAATTATTCAACAATGCTCATCATCGAAACTGCGACGCAAAGCACTCAGTGAACCCAAATTAAACCTACAACAGCTGTTAGAATACGGAAAAGCGATGGAGCAAGTAGAGACTCAAGCTGCGAAATTACCGGACCACCCACAGCTCCACTGGCAAAGCACCAGCGACAGCCATGTTCAACCGGACTGTGCGTAACAAGCTTCCTGAATTACCTATGGATTCATACGACCAGGTAGGTATTCAAGAACGAAATAAGAATGCGAAGAGGAAAATGAAAGCCTACGCAGATAACAAGGCATACGTAAAGCCTCAGAATACCTCGGTAGGTGACACAGTGATCGTTAAACGTGATCCTTCACGCATGAAGTCAGACACACCCTTCGACCCGCAACCCTATGTGGTAATTGAACAAAAAGGGACCATGGTTACAGCCGAAAGAGATGACAAAGAAATTACAAGGAACTCCTCACTATTTAAACGAATGGAAGAAAACAAAGAAGTTTGAAAGGAACAAGGTTCCATAACTACCGAACGTCAAACACCTAAACCTTCACCAAAACAAAAATTAAGCACCCAAACTCAGGTAGCTTTACCACGACGCCACCCAGACCGAAGTTCTAAACGCCCGCCACCCTATCTCTCGGACTACGTTGTAAAGTGACATTCAAAAAAAGTGAAGTGAACGTATTGAACTCAAATAATTAAAAAAAAAATTATTATTCATATTGTTATATACTAATTAACATTTCCCAGAAGGGGAGAAATGTAATGTCCTACTAACCGGAAATTATGAAACATCCGATGATGTAGTGATGTCATTCAGTTAGTGATAAAAATACAACATTCATTCGTGTTCTAATGTGTGGACTGTAAACATCACAATAAGTTCAAAATTATCTGCATACAACAGCAGAATGGTCGGTAGAAAGGCTGATTAGTTCAAAATTATCTTGATACCACAGCAGAATGGTAGGTAGGAAGGCTAAATGTTCAAAATTATCTTCATACAACAGTAGAATAGTAGGTAGGAAGGCTAAATAGTTCAAAATTATCATGATACCACTGCAGAATGGCAGGAAGGAAGACTGATTAGTTCAAAATTATCTTGATACCACAGCAGAATGGTAGATAGGAAGGCTAAATGTTCAAAATGATCTTCATACAACAGCAGAATAGTGGGTAGGAAGGCTAAATAGTTCAAAATTATCATGATACCACTGAAGAATGGTAGGTAGGAAGGCTGGTTAGTTCAAAAATATCTACATACAACAGCAGAATGGCAGGAAGTAAGGCTAAATGTTCAAAATTATCTTCATACAACAGCGGAATGGCAAGTAGGAAGGCTAAATACATGTAGTTGAAAATTAACTTGATAGAGCTGAAGAATTGCCGGTAGGATGGCCAAATAGTTTGAAATCATTTGATAGCCATGGGAAGTGCACTAGCCATTCATACCTGAACCGTCGATGTTTTCCGCCACTCCCAGAAATCGGCGGAAAGAGAAAGAGCTGGTCAGGTTTCCAGACATTCTGAATAAAGCGCAATTTTTCTGCCGGAGAGAACCGCCCAATGGTCACGTATACGAGCCCAATATCAAAAAGAGAACAATCTTATTTGCGACACACAGGTTGTCCACGCGCAGCCACATTGTAGTACTAATCGATGATGGGTTTGCGATGGGTTCACCTTAATCAATTCAAGGTGCTTGACCAATAAAATACAGTTTCGATGGGTTCACTTTAATTGCCTGTGAGGTTTTAGCCAATAGTATGAAGTTTCGATGGGTTTCCGTGGGCCTCACGCAAGAAGTACTGGTTTCCGAGTTTCCACGCGATGCCTCACGCCATACGCGAATCCTCTACGCTCATTCGGTTCGATTTTGCGAAAATATACTATCATTAACGCCAATCTCAAACTCGTTAACCCAAAAATACATTCATTTTATTCAAACGACAATCATTAACGCTTCTGTCACTTTCAATTAATATTTTGGCGCAGATAGTGGCATTTATTAGCATAGATACGCAACCATTTGCATCGAAGTGCATTCTATAGCGATAGCAGACGACCATTAGTATCATTCTACGATACATCAGGGATAATGAATTTTCAATTGCGCAAGACATTTCTCCGGTCTGTTGCAGGGTCGATTTAAGGTTATACGGCATCCCGAAATGTATAAAGACAATGGAATAAAACTATCATAATTCGTACATAAACTGAATTCGGTTAGACAGTTCCAACCTCTCGTTGATTTCACCAATATTTCGACGAATGTTTGGCTATGTGAAATGCTCTACTCTCTACGTTCTGCTCTGCTAAGCCCCTTCAGAACTGTCGTAACTCATAACATTGATTTATGCACATGAAGACAGTTGTTCAGTCTATTGCAGGGACAAAATGGAATCTTAACACCATATTTTAGTTCACAACACTTTGTTAACACACATCGACTTTCGCGTTCCAAGAAAAAAAAGCTGTTTTGCAGGCTAGATAAAGCTTCGCGATCAATGCTGTCGTGCAGTCCAGTGCTGCCGTGTATTGTAAGCTTTGATTGCAAAATATGTTTTGAGTCTAAGATGTAAAAGTTGACGTGTGTTAGCAAAGTGCTGGGAACTAAAGTTGGTAAACAGCTTGGAATTATACTTATCAGAAAAAATGTGGTATGATGAGAAAATTTTCTAATATCAGTTAAATGAAGATGCAGACGAAACCACGTTTAAAGGGGAACTCCAGCCAAAATACAAGTTGAGCTCATATGAAAGAGCATACCTAGTTTAGTTGGGTCCTGAAGTATGTTTGCGTAGTTTTGCTTAGTTAAGGAGAAAATGGCCCGCAAAGATATGAAAATTAGCAAATGTCGACGCCATGTTTACTCTTCCTCGTGTAGACGCGGATTTCAGCGGCTATGCCCATTTTGACGTCACTGAGTGCTACTCGCCAAATAGGTAGGTCGAATTGAGGCGGTAGAAGAACTGGAACTTGAAGAATCGTCATCAGATGAGTAATCATGATGAATATTCCTCATGATACCCAACAATAATAGCGCAACTATTGCTCAAGACTTGAGAAGAAGCACTCAGTGACGTCAAAATGGGCATAGCCACTGAAATCAGCGTCTGCAAGAGGAAGAGCAAACATGGCGTCGACATTTGCTAATTTTCACTTCTTTGCGGCCCATTTTCTCCTTAACTAAGCAAAACTACGCAAACGTACTTCAGGACCCAACTAAACTAGGTGTGCTCTTTCACATGAGCTCAACTTGTATTTTGGCTGGAGTTCCTTTAAAAGATAAGGGAATAAAACTATTAAAATTTATAAACAAACCGGTGAACGTAGGCTTCCGATAAACAGAGGTTGAAAGCCGTGCGTGCGATCAATTAAGACGTTCAAGTAAGGTAGAATAGAACTATTCTCTATCCCACTACAAAACATATTTCAATATTGTGAGCTAAGATAGTCTTGAAAGGGCTCAGCCGAAAATGTAGAACTTTGTCGGCTGAGTGAAAAATGGCAAAACCGTCATCGAAATATTGGCGAAGTAAGAGGTTCGAACGGTCTAACCGAATTCAGTTTATTTACGAACGATAACAGTTTTATTCCCTTGCCTTTTACACATGTTCGAATTCGGTAAAACCTTAACTCGACCTTCTAACAAACCAGAGAAATATCGTGCGTAATTGAAATTTTATTTTCTCTAATGTATACTAGAATGGTTTTAATGGTCGTCTCTTGGCGCTATAGAATGTCCTTTGATGCACATGGTTGCGTATCTACGCTAATGAATGTCACCTTCTATGCAAAAATTTTAATTGAGCGTGACAAAAGCATTGATGAATGTCGATTCATTAAAAGAACGCATTTTTGCGTTTATGAGTTTGAGGTTGGCGTTAACGATAGTATATTTTCTGGTAATGAGCAGCAAAAGGTGTAGAAGTAAGGAGGAAAAAGCCAAGTGGAGAAACGTACCCTCCAGACACTCTTTACCAGTTATGTTGAGGTATTCAACGTCACTTTCGAGAGAACGGTCGGCCAGAAATAAATTTGTTTGAAAACTCGTGCTTTAAAAAATTTCAAGATTCGTTGAACGCCGAGATGAAACGATTGATTGCACAAGGCTCTGGCGTAGTTGTTAAAGAGGCAGATGCATTTACTGAGGACCAAGTGGAGAAACTATGGAATCTAAAATTACTTGGTGACCATTCTCCACAAGTTCTTCTCGATACGATGATGTTCATGATCTGGAGAAATTTTTCATTGCGAAGCGGGAAAGAGCACAGAAATCTACAATTTCAACTACTAACATTAGTAGAAGCTAGAGCAACTGAACCCGAGAAGCCTTTGTATAATTCGTTTAGTGAAAAAAGCAACCAAGGCGATCTGAAACATCTCTCACTAAAGCCTAAATGAATTGAACATTACGCTAACAACGACGTGCCTGAAAGATGCTTGGTAAATTTATATAAAAAGTATGTTGTCCTAAGGGTGTTTCTGGCAGTTTTTACTTGGCTCGAAACAAAAAATCGAGGATGGAGATAAAGGTAACTGAGTCTATTTATTTTTTAGGAAACTAATGTAGAATGTAAAACCACATATGTTCAATTTACTCAATTACTAGAATAACACAGGTTTATTCTGTATTTGCTGTGGAATGGTTTACACGCAATCCAGTAGGCCATAACCCGTAAGGGCAAACGGTTCGAAAATTGTGCAAAGGTGCTGAAATTAAAGGCCACTTCATGAACCACAGTTTGAAGGCGACGACAGCAACTAGAGGTCTTGTAAAATGAATACCGCAAAAGTGCATTATGGAAACGACTGGACATTGTGATGTAAGATCATTACAGAAGTATGAAAGATCTGATGTTCGTACGAAGGAAACTATTTCAAAGTCTGATTGTGGCAGCAACTTCAGAAACGAAACAATGGTGGATACTGTGAATGAGAACCCAAGAGCTACTTCAGGGGAGAGAAATACCGGTGGAAATACTATGAAGGATGAGCTCCAACGCGAAGAAATCAACAGAAAGAAGGCACGGCTAGAAATCGTCCAAGAGAAAAGTTTTTTCATAGGTGCACCTTTAACTTCTATTAAATTTAACGGTTTGAGTATGTGATATATACATTAAGTGTGACAAAATAAGTTGTATTTAATTGGATATTTCTAGGATAAAGTTGAATTTCTTATTACAGTATTATCGAGTTAATGGTTTGTGTCTATAGAAAACCTGGCGTTTTCCGGGTTTTATCTGAATGAATAGAATCGAATTGCTTATTACAAATTCATGGGTTTTATCTGTACAAAACCCGTGAATTTTTAATAAGCAATTCAGTTCTGTTCTTCAACTCCGCTTTTCCCAGGAGAGACATCAAATCCATCCCCTTGCTTGAAGATTCTGACCGAAATAAAACTCTATTCAAAACAATAGAAATCCGCAGAAATTTGAACTAATGATTATGACTATCCTTATGTTGCAGGTTTGACTTCATTCCTTTATTTTGCATTTTGTTTTGTCCTAATGCGTTTGCTTATGTTCAAGTGTGATCCAGGTTTAAGGTTCGAGGACTATTGTCCTGATTTTTTTGGTTTTAGAGCAGGTAATTGGAACCACACTGGTGTTGCAGTTGTGTAGTTGTGATTGTCTAACGATTGGGAGTGAAACTGTTAATGATGGAACACGCTTTTAGCCGCGGGCTATAGTTAGCGTGACATAGCTACACTAGTAGTATGCCATGTAGAGTTGAGTGAATGAGTATGAGTCTTAAGTTTCAGAGTAAATCGTGGATTATACATTTGTGTTGTGAAGGAGTATTAGTAATTACCACGAGTGCGATACGGGCATTCAAAACCGACAACCCGGCCTTAGGGTTTTACCGACAGTTAGACGGCTACGCAGTTGGCCATGCAGTGTAGAGTCTAATAAAGAAGTATGCATGAGTACAGAGAGAAAGAGTAAAAGATACGTAACATTGTCTCGTGCATAAATTTCTTGGCACACAACAATGGACGTACGTTTTGGCCTTCTGTGGCCTCTTCAGCAGGGA
Organism: Heliopora coerulea; assembly: GCA_030142905.1. Classification (NCBI taxonomy): domain Eukaryota; kingdom Metazoa; phylum Cnidaria; class Anthozoa; order Scleralcyonacea; family Helioporidae; genus Heliopora; species Heliopora coerulea. Next base: position 66,664 of record JASJOG010000172.1, on the reverse strand, counting down.
TTTGGGGTTGGGAGTTGATGTTATACAGTCGGAAGAGAAGCGATAATCAGTATAAAATAAAATGAAATAAAATATAAGTAGAAAGAGATAAAATGTGTGCTTACCAGTCTTGTTGTGTGTCTTGGGAAGACCAATTCTGCGTGCCATCTTAATCTTAAGGGTTGTTTACCACATGTTGAGAGAGGGTGGGCATCCGTGTTAGCGTTGGACAGAATGGGAGCGTGAACGAGTTGTGATGTGAAGTTTAAGGGAGTCGTGTTGTTCGTTCCCAGTAAATAAAAGGTGCGCGGATCAAATGTGTCCTTTGCGGATAACTGTGAAGTGTTGGATCATAAGAGGTAGTGTTGCGAGCTGGGTTAATGTGTTATTTGACCCCATGTTGAATATCAAAAAGTTTTTCGTCGTTACTAGTAAAAATGTTTCAGTTATAATCTCTTCTGTGTTATTGTCAGGTCCAGCGTCTTATGTTCAAGTGTGGCCCAGGCTTAAGGTTCGAGGACTATTGTCCTCGAACGTTAAACCTGGCTCACACTCCCTCTCACACTCCTAATTTCCCTATGGGCCCATTCTAAGCATTTATACAGCAAGCTATTTAATCCGTACACTCTTGCACTCACATTCACCAAGAACGTAAGTTAGCCATGGGTTTACTCCAATCCTTCCTAGAGTTTGTTAAGCTATTTTGAACTTTGTGGACAAATTGACTCGTTTTGGAATGGTTTGTGCTTTCAAAACTTGACAGGACTTTAATTTCGTAATACCATTCTCCCAAATAACAACCAAACTTTGAAGAAACGGATTAACTTCCATCAGTCGAGCAGAAATTTAGTACACCTTTTGCTCTTCATTACCAGAAAATATACTATCATTAACGCCAACCTCAAACTCATTGACGCAAAATACGTTCATTTTATTCAAACGACATTCATTAGTGTACATACGATACCATTTCCATCAAAGGGCATTCCATAGCACCAACAGACGACCGTTCACACCATTCTACTATACATTACGTAAGATATTTCTCTTTCGTAATTGAAATTTTATTATCCCCAACGTATACTATAATGGTGTTAATGGTCGTCTTCTGGCGCTATGGAATGTGGTTGCGTATTTACGCTAATGAATGTCGTTTGAATAAAATGAATGTATTTTTGTGTTAATGAGTTTTAGGTTGGCATTAATGATTGCATATTTTCTAGTAATAAACAGCAAAAAGTGTGGATAAAAGAAGACGAATTTGGCGGTGGGGATTTCATTTTGTCTTGTAACCCATTATAAAAATATTAACCGTCACCATTGGCAGCCTTTTAGAAACTGAATAATTCATTTCTCGAAGGTACATTTTTTACTCATGAATATTGCTTAGTTCCCATAAGGACTTCTTTGCTCTAAGTTTTCATGCACACAAAACTGAAGAGCCTCGAAAGTTTCAATTCATAAAATCGAATTTAAGTATGACATTTTCAGAAATAGCAAAATGATTCAAGGATACAAGAAACATAATTTTACTGCACTTCATCTTCCGTCAATCAAATTGTATGATATTTATTGGTTCTCTCAATCGAAGATGGCAAGGACTTCTCTCATGCAATCAAATAATCGTGTTCACTTGTAAGATGATCGCATTATTTGTAAAGGTATCCACGCCGCACTTACGGGGGAATTAAACCTGTACCATTATGACCCTGGAGGGCTATGCAATGGTTGGTTACCCTAGTTCGATCCTCATTTCTCAGGTTACTTATTACAGAGATGTACATTGCAGATAGATTACGGTATTCGAAACCTCGCATATGGGAATTAGTATTACGTATATGAATACATATGCAAAACGAAAATTTCATATTTGTAAATGTTCTAATTCCATATGCTTTTCACCTTTGAAATGACATGCAAAATTTTCGGATTGGAAGCACTCGTGGGGAGTACTGAGGTATGAATGTAACAGTGAGGAAGGTTAGTCACGTGACCTCCAAAAATGCATTTTCCAGCAAAAACTATTAAAAATCTGTACTAAATTCTTACTTAGTTTGAAGAATGATTGATCCATCTTTTGCTGGAGTAGTGGCTTTACTACGAGTTGTGACCACCTCGCCTTTGCCAAAGACTTCCTTTATGATACCTTTCGACTTTCCAAATTTGCTTAGAAAACCCGCAATTGCTTCCGAACACTTCTGTACACCTAAAACGAATGAGATGGTTTTCGATGTTTCAATCGTATACTTAAAGCTGATTGCAAATTAACTACTCATAGAGCTCTACGTTATATTCTAGTTTTAGCGATAAACTCTCTCACAGAACGTATATTTTTACATGCATCTACCAGGGTCGTGGTTTTCATTCATGCCGGAGTCTCTAAATTGTTATGTGAGTTGGACCTGGCCGACGGTTGTTGGCATCTCGTACATAAGGACTTTTGTCATATGGTAGGCCAGTACCGTTGTAAAACGTTAGCGCATATATGAGTTTCAAAGCCTTTGTTTGCTTTTGTCCGAGAAGACTGAGCAAGACTAATTAAATTATTTTCAGAATAGTTTAGATTCTACAGAATAGTAAATGGCCAGTTTATGAAAAACAGTGGACGTTTATAACCTTTGAAGTTATATGTATCAATATTCTAAAGGGCGAAATATATATCTCAAGCAATTCTAAACTACTGTTAACTACTGTCCAATTAATTTAGTCAGTCGATCTCGATACGCTTAAGAGGGTTTATTTTCCTTACTGGGATCCAAGATAGGTGTCCGCTTGAGTTTAATCCTTTAACGCTATATTATTTGTTTCTTTTTATTCTTTGTTCTCTCTTTGTTTTTGCTTTGTTCTTTCACTGGTTCTTTTGTCTTTTGGTGTCCGATATAGGTGGGTTGCAACCAATCCCTTAGGATTCAAAAGACAATGATACGGAGGCCATGTTGCCTCCACATATAATAGAAGTTAATGAGATTCTTTTGTGCAAGTTCATCCAAGATGGCTGCCATGACGTCACGTGCACACCAACTATATCGGACACTGGGCATTAAAGTTTTATGAAAGGTGTGAGCTCCAAAGGGGTTCACTAATTCTAAGTGATCCACCAATTCTAATTGTGAAAAGTTACTTACAATTAAGCAAATCTATACAAGCAGAAACCATCCATATATCTTACAAAAATACACACGTAAACCTCAATTCAGTCATTGACGCCAAATAATTTTTCCTCAAGTACACGTTCCACTCCCGCATGAGATACTCATTTCAAACGCTGGTGCAATGCAATGCAGGCGCTGTTTGACTTGGACAAAACAAGGTTGACCCTGGAACATGAACACTGAGACCAGGTAACAGTGAAAAATAAAGTATTCCATCTACTTGGTAACTTTTGGGAAAAGATCGTTAGGGCTTAGATTAAAATGTCACCAGGAGGTAATTCGTCAACGGTTAGAATTAAGCTTAGGGTTAAGGTTAGGATTAGGGTTAGAATTTAGGTTAGGATTAGAATCCCAACCCTTATCCTAACCCTAACCCTAATCCTCACCATAACGATCAGGATCATTCTGAATCTTAGGACTACAGTGGTTATTCAATTATCCGGCCGGTGTGGTACAGGGGAATCTGAAAAATGTCCGGATAATCAAAAAATCCGGATAATCGAAAACATAATAAAACACCCACTAGCACTGTAAAAAAGTTTTTTCTCTGCCTTGTCAAAAAGTATAATTACAAAAACAAAGTTATTTTGGGCGGAAAAAGGCGTGAATTTTCGGTTGTACCCGTGCGGCCCTGCGCTTCTCTGCGGCAATTTCCCGCAGCTGTACGAGTGTGGCCGTGTTGGCCACCGAGGCTTCTTGGATTTCAGTGACTTGGCAATTCCGAGTTCGGATCTATTTTGTTTGAATTCTCTCAGTTCTTTTTGCTGCTTAAGAATGTCTCCGACGGTCGACTTTCCTATGTTAAATTTGGCCATGATTTCGGAGCGAGGAATTTTCTTTTCCACCATGTCACATATTTCGACTTTGTCCTCAATTGTGAGGACAACTCGCTTTCGCTTTTGCTTGCTTGAATCCATTCCGTAAATCAAATCTGCACAAAATCTTAACACACGTGCAAACAAACACCGTGTTCTCATGAAGGGAAGTTGTGTATTCTCAGCATGCGTGTTTAAACCAGCCAATCATATGCATGCAGCATGTGAAAGGAACAATGACCAAATATGGTAAACGAAAATTTACATCGTGACTGTTGGAACGGTTTGTGGTTACCTGCACCATTTTGTTTGTTACGCTTTTTGATGGCGCAGCAAGAATGATGTGCGGCGCGGTGATTTATGTTTTTTTTTGGACACAAGGTATAGTTTTCGTTTTCAAACTCGAGGTTCCGATGTTAGGCCGGATAATTGAAGTCCGGATAAACGAGGGGTCGGATAATTGAATAACCACTGTATTGACATTTCGGGATTATCCTAAATCTTAGGTGATAGGATATGAGTTAAACAAACATTCTTAATTTCCCAGTCCCATTCTCCACACGATTGCCTGGTCTCAGTGGTTCTGTTCTAGGGCCGACCGACAAACAAAACTGGTATTTCATAACTAACTTGTAGCAAACATTGAAACTGAACTAAGTGTTGCAATTCAAGAATCATTCCTACTTGATATTCTTTCGCAAATGCTCAATACGTGCTGGTGAATTTTCATCTTGAGTGTACTCCATTAATAAGATGGAGCAAAATCAATCGTAAAAGAAAACCATATCGTGTTGATCGCTTTTGAGGTGGCTTCACTGTCTGATTATTCAAACTATAGCCATGTGCACACTAATCCGTTCAAACACAACTTTTTTTGATCCGTTTACAGAAAGTTTTTGATTTGTTTTTACCACCCACACCAAAAAAGGGAACCATACGATATTGCTGAATCAGCCGAACCATCGGCCTTTGATTCCATAGTTGGAAGCTGGAAAGCATTAGTAAACGTAAAGCATTTTGACGCTTCCGCCGGACTTTGTTCAGGAGATTACAATGAACCTCGTTGACAAGTAGGACAATATAATCAGCATTTCGTCGTCAATATTGGGTAATGACTCTGTGGAACTGGAACGAAGTGTCATAATGACATTTTGATAGTGCCGTCAGCGCTTGTCGAAAATTCCGTTTTTGCAATCCACAATACAACAAGGAAACGTTGTTTTCAAAAACTTCCACTGTAGAGAGCGTTTTTGAAAAGTTCCGTTTTCGATGACGAAAACGCCGGCTTTTTGTGGACGGAAGGCCAAAACAGATAAAACAAATTGCGTTTTCACACGTAAACGGATTAGTGTGGACGGGCCTAAGCTTAGCAACACCAGCACCACCTTTAGCATACGCCATTAATCTACTCCATTTTCTCCTGTGCCATTTTCCAACATATATTAGGTCATTCCCTAACATATATACCTAGACTTTTACCTTCTCTTCCGGAAAAAATTTCATATCCAGGCGCCATAACTGCACAGTCTTCAGTGTAATAATTTAAAACCTCATCTTTCTTCCCAGCATCGGATAATTCGGACATTTCATCGAGCCGAGCTTGAATTTCTTGCTTTATATCTACGGTTAGAGAAAAAAGGATGAAATCGGTGTCATATAACAGCTTTATAACTTTAAGTGAATCCAAATCCAACTACCTTTTAAACTCTGACTAACGCAAGACCATTTTACTCTTCACGCGGGGTCGTTTCGGTGAAAAAAAAAGCTAAATTACCAACGATATTAAAATAAGTTTTGTTTCACGTGAAATTCTTCAACGTTAATTATAACTCTTCAAGAAATCAACTGTCATTTTTCAAGTTACGAATGATTAGGAACGGGTTTAGAAGCTGGCCGAAAAGCCGTCTCACAATTATTCTCTGCATGGAAATTTATCGTCGAAACGAAACAGCATTTCATTACCTAAGCGATAAAATAACTTGCATGACCGAGTTTTAGGGTTTCGATCCCGTAAATATTGACACGATGAATTTCAATGTCGCTCGCAATCCACCTCCGGATCAGCATCGAATCGGTTGATATCGATTTCGATCTATGCCGATGGTGAGCGAAATCCCTGTAATTTTGCACATTGTGATAGGTGTACAATTCTGACTGTTGATACCAACGTTCGTACTTGAAATTCATTTGACTGTGAAGTAACTGATCTTTAATTTAGCTTAAAAACTTGAACAGAAGATATTTTTTCTGTATATTAAAACCCTCAACAGGACACTTACAGCCCATCTTTTAAGCAAAGCAGATAACCACGCGTCGGATAAAGATGTGAAAAGACCCCATAAATGAAATAACCTTTGTGGCTACGGCACTCCCTACCCACCGCCAACTTCGATGTATTCTTCAAATTTCCTTTAAAAAGCTAATCAAGTTTCCAAAATCTTGAATTCATCCCAGAGCGACAGGGGTTTACTACCCTCCCGTAGCTCTCTTCGTTCTGAGGGTATTCATGACTTTCAGGCATGTTGATGGAATATTCTATAACCGTTATTAACTCGGACTTTTTCGTGTCCCCCCCTCCATTGACACGAGTGTGTGTAGACTGGGGGAGCAAAATCTCGCCTTGCGTTTTATTATTATTATATTCATCGATGCCGGACCGACTCAACTGTATAGGAAATAGGATGCCATGGCGAGAAGACTGGGGATCAAACAGTTGTTGACTGATCTTTCATTTCTAGATTTTCTTAAGTAAAACCGTCGTTATACAGAAATCATTGTCGGAATAAAAAAATCAGAAACAGAAAAGTGGCGTGGATTCTGATCTAGAAAGGGCTTGAAGATTGCCAGAAAGAGAGAGATCAACGGCATCAAAATTTCGTTACAGAGACAGAAGAACTCACGAAGGACGAGAAGTTAGATTGACGGAGGAGGGAAACTTTACAAGGAGGAAACATGAGACAAAAATTGTCATCTGGAAACTTGATCCTTACATTTCTTGTCTCAACTCACTTTCGACATGCTGTATTTTAATCATTTATTTCTCTAAATTGTTGGCTAGTTCTGGTTTAATCTTGGATTTCAACCATGCTCAGGAACTACAAAGCTTCAGTGTGATGGGCTTGTCAAAAATCAAGACGGCCCAGGTACACTCAAAACAACTCTCACGTCTCCATTACAATTCTAAGTCGGTGCCTGGTACTTAAAAATCAACACAAATTAACTCTATCTCGTGACCATGAGATGAGCAAACTTTGCTGTTTATTTGTAACATATACTGTATATTGGAAAAGGGAAATATACTCCAGATATCGATATAAATTTAATTTCATCAAATTCAGCTATAGTATTTACAGGCGAGACCGTCTATTCTTGAAACTGTGAACCTTCATGTGACCTCCAGTTGGACTGTAATTCTTGACTCATGCTCTGCCTCTAACAGCTGGGTAACAGACATGATTGGAGAAGTCCTATTTACAATATGTGCAGCGGTGTTGAATAGGATATGCAAGCACCAGCCGAAAGCCAGTGATTGTATGTCAGATACAACACCAAGGAACGCGAATGATTTAAAGTAATTATGATATGAATACCCGTAAACATTCGTGTTTTTCAAAAATGCTGAAGATTCTAACGATTTTAGTCAAATTCTTTTGTTTCTTCTTGATGAATTATTAAGGAGTATTATAACAAGAGATACAAGATTTTCTAGTATTATTGGCAATATTTATCATTGATTATTTTGCCCACCTCAAGTAGTATGCTATAGTTATCGAGTTATATTTCGTTATTGGTTGGGATGCCCCCCAATTTAACACACTGGTTGCGTGATGAGCATGACATAAGTCGTCTTTAGCAGAAAAGTCACAGGAATTTATGAGAATATATCCATGCTGCATGGTCTATTATTTTATTAAGATGGCCCACCAGTTCAAAAACCAGCAAGCCGTATTTGGTTCTTACTCAACTTGGCATAAGACGATATAAAAATTATAAGTGTTGCAAGTTTCCTGATATCCCATTCCAACCCGTCCTGCACATCTTCGACTAATGTTTTCTTATGTTCCTGAGTCACTCGGTAACATTCTCCAAGACTTACCCATTATGGTGACTTGCTTCAAAACCAATTTTCAAACTCTCGTATGACCAATGTTTTCAAGCTAGCGATTGACCACTGTTTGGTCGTGGTTTCACGAATTCTGCTCTTTTCTCACCTAATTACTCAAAATCGTTGCATCATATCCGGACTCTATTATATTTTAACCAATGAGAACAAGTAAATCAAGACTTCGTTAATTCTTGTTTTAGCTTATTACCAACTCTCAGGTTTCGAAAGTTATTATTATCAATTCAAATATCTTCCCCTGTAGGGTTTTAACTCTTCCCTGTCCTAGCAAAAACACCAAAAATATATTGGTATTACTTATTACTTTAATCTTACTAATTTTCGCGAGAACTAATTTTCGCAATTTTCACGATTTCAAAAATAAAATGCGAAATTGAATACTCGCTAAAAGTAGAATGCGCGAAAATTGAAAAAGCCAAATTTAATACAATTTTATATGATGTCTATGGAACAACAAAGCTTCCTCCCGAGGATCTGTTCGAGCACATTCAGATATAAACACCGTATACCAGAAGCTAATTTGATGAGACTTATACTGCTATTGTAGTAAGATTTGTCGTGAGACTTTTATTCATCGCAATTTTGAAGTGGTTTGTTTTGTCTCTGTTACCAGATTGCTAGAACAGTTAATGAAAACATGCTGTAAATGTGTCTGGCCTTTGTCAGTCTTTGCGAGATTAAAGAAATGACGAAATCGCGAAATTAAATACGTTTCGGTTCTTTTTTCTCCATAAATTCCAAGATTAAATACTCGCCATATACGGCTTCCGATATTTCGCGAAATTAACTACTTGCAAAAATTACTAAGAATAAGGTAAATTCTTTTCTTCTTGAAGGCATTCAGACTTTTGGAGAAGGCTGTAACTATTTTGAAAGAACATTTAATCATTTTCCAAGGATATTTTTCTCATTGTGGAATATCAGTAGATGACTTGAACTACCATTCTCTCAATTATATCAATCAAAATCAAAACCAGCAACTAAATTTTAAACATGGTAGTATTCCTAATTATAATAGGAATATTATAATGTATAATATTATGTATATTATAATATGCAATTATTATGAAAATTTAGTCTTTATTCGAGATAAAGTTACCAATAAAGACACCTGCAGCAATGTGGTACTGTCTTATGCAGCAGATTATAATGATAGTAATAATATTTAACACAGCTCAAACCTTGACGTTAGTCTGCCATCATCAGTTGACATATCATCATCTGATGAATCTACTGCAAGACGCTCTTTTTCAGATCAACAACAACTCAAAGAAAGTAACTCAAAACGTAAAGTTGAAACTGATAAAACAAGTTCTTCAAATAACTCTACATCAAGATCAAAAGCCAAAAAGAACAGTGATGGTTCGCAATGAAATGATTTTCACTTAATGACGCTAAAAACACTCAAAGAGATTAATGATACTCCAGTTCATAATCCTATTGATGAAAGTGCAGATTTTCTAGTTTTCAAGAGCTTGTTACCAGCTATGGCAACTTTATCCAAGAAGCAAAACCGAAGAACCAGGATAAAAACTCAAGAAATAATTTTTGAACTAGAAGATTCTGACTAGTTATTATCCTAACTTGTATTTCAGTTCCATATTTTTGCTTTGTTTGGAGTAATATTTGTTCTAAAGCAATGTTTTGCATTACATTTGGTGCGAATGACTATAGTTTGTGTTCCTATACAAACTCATTGAGTGTGTACTATAACGTATGATATTAATTAGATGAATAAACAGTAAATTTCACTCACTTAGTAAATGTAGATGAAAAGGATTTATGGTTACATTCTCAATGTTATATCATCCTTCAAGGAAACTAAACCTTCAATTGAATTAAAATAGTCTTTAAAATCGCCACGACCTAACTTTTTCTCCCTAGAAAAGGTATTTGAACCACCAAGATTTGGTTTCGGTCTAGTTAAACCGGAAACCTCTCCAATTTCTTCCCTCCAGTGTCCTGTATGTGTTTGTCTGGGACCGTCTCTGTCGACAAAGTCCTCTGGGGTATATGTTCTCAAAGTTCTCTGATGCATAAGCATCGTTAAGCTTCTGATTCACCAGTAACAAGTTATACAGTGCAACAGTAGTTCTTACAACAGTGTTTACAGTTTCAACGTTTGCGATTATGGATCGCCAATAGATTCGAAATCTTGCAGCCAAACGCCAAATGCACTTTCGATTACACGTCGCGCTCTTGAAATGCGGTAATTGGTAATGCGGTTCGGGTGTGATTTAATCATGTAGGAGTGATGTAATAATACATCATCTGCAACGGATATGTAGGAGAATAATTTTTCAGAATTCGTGCATTCGAGTGTGCAAGCAGCTGATACAGTCGAACCTTCATTAAGCGGCCACCCTCTATTAAACGGCCACGGGCTGAAGTCCCAAAAATATTACTTATAATTTACTATAAATTGCACCTCTATTAAACGGCCACCTCCATTAAGCGGCTGGGGCCACCTTCGAGCGGTCCCAAACGACGTTTAGCATTACCTATCACCTCTATTAAAAGGGCGGTCTGAAGTATCACAACAGCACGAAGACAAAGATTAACGAAAAAACAATTTGTGGTATGAGATAAACATTCATGTCACTTAATAATACATCTGTTCATTACGCACTATTATTAAATATTAGTGTTTCCGTTCTACTTTAGCTAACATCATATCCCTCTTTCTGTAGCTTTTGTTTCAGTCAACTTATCGAAAAAGCATCTCCTATGAAATGATATTCACAAGGAACTTTCAAACCATATGCACCACCTCTGTTGACTCGCTTGCCCTTGATTACTGCTTTTCCGGACTTGGTTGTTCGTTTTAGAAACTTTGTGAGCCAAATTACCATTAGTTTCGGCACATGTCCAATGACTTGAAAATCCGCACTCATGTCATTCGGATGCAAACACACTTTCAAAGACATCTGCTCAAGATCCTTTACATTTTGAGCTGATTTACGATGTTCGACGTTTTCGCGCGAGTATTTAGAAACAACTGCCATAGCATTCGAGTCCACTTTATTATTTGGTTCTCACATTAAACGATGTTCTTCACCAATGTTTGGTTGCAGCAATTGGTGAGTGAAATCCACGAATCATGTAGTACAGAAGATTGGATCTCAGCCGAAAATGATCTTGAAATTTGTGCTGCATACATTGATAGTTCTGACTCGAACTGGAGGGAAATAGTTCGCAATGACTTATTAGAAGAAAACCGTAAAGATTCACCCACTTCGTCAGGTTTAGAGCTCTCAGTAAGTGATGATGAATGTGACCAGGATTTTAAAGAATCAAAAATCAAGTCATTGACGGAGGCTATTGGACATGCTGAGGAACTGCACAGATTTGCATTGTACCACGGGTACTAGGAACTTGCGTCGTCCATTTCGAGGATGAACGACTTGCTTTGCATTTTAAAACTCAATGCACTGGTGTGACAAATGCAGATTGGAAACTATTTTAAGCCAGCCTAGCTGAGGATATGATTATTCATGAATCGAACGTTGATTTTTGTTTGTGTGGCTTTCTCAACTTACAAACGATTTGTTGTTAGTTGTTTTTTTTATTAAAAGCTACCGTCTGTTCTTGTTAATGACTTGTAAATTGATTAAAATTACCGACTTCCAACACACCCATGTTCGACTCTTGGCATCCCTCTATTAAGCGGCCACATTGTCATTCCCCGAGGGTGGCCGCTTAATGGAGGTTCGACTGTATATCAAGCAAGTTGTTATCAATTGCATAGCCTATTTTACTGCTGGTATAGTCTAGACTCCTCCGTCACTCAGAAGTCCAGCATCCCCGATATCAACGAACGTAAACTCATAGTTTGCGTTGCATACTGCCAGGAGTACAATACTATGGCATGTCTTGTAATTAAAATATTCTGATCCACTGCGTGAAGGAGCTTGAATCACAACACCTTTCCCGTCTATATCTTCCAAGCAGTGTGGGAAATTCCACTTATAGTGGAATTCTGAAGCAAGTTTTTTCCATGTGTCTTTATCAGACTGTGCTAGTCAAAAAACCCCGTTCAGCCGAACAGTCCCAAATAACTTTAGAGGATTTTTTGTTATTCTTCCAACTACAGAGGGACTGATGCAATAGCTTTGAGCTATGGTAACCTGGGCATCACCAGTGGAAAAATGTCTCAAAGTTACGCACAGTCTTTCAGCCGGTGATGCTGAACTTCTTTGTAGCGAAGATTTCACAATGTGTGGAGCAACCCACGACAACAGTCGTTCAAAAGTTCCAGGGCTCATTCTAAAGCTTCTGAAAAAGAATGCATGATTATAGAGCTTTAAATCTAGGATTAATCTCTGATATTCTCCCTTCTTTTCTCTTCCTGCAAAAATCTTTCGAATCCAAAACCGCTTTTTGTCTTCTCTGTTGGCATTTTTTTCTCAAACGATGTCGTATCAGTAACAACGCACATTTTTTCTTAAGAAGCCATCGATTTTTCCTTGCCATGTTTAAAAATATCGCGTCAAAGTACAGTATAACGGAAATTTGCATGGCGATACAGTCGCAAAAGCCGATCGCAAAAAGTCGCTATATTGACTAAAAGCGCCCAATGGAAATCCACCTTTAGTCGCTGGCTTTCCGAACAAAATCATGCCTTCTTGTAGGGGTCAGTCAACAGCGATCTGTTGTTCACGAATCTCTCCGTTAATACGCCAGTCTCGTTTGCTGCCGTCCATTGAACAAGTACGTACCTGTACTTCATCGTGAAATTTAACAGCACCATGGACGGCGGAGGGATTTTTCAAGTGGGGGGGCTAGCGCTAAAAGTGACATATCTCCATAAACATTTAGTATAATAGCTTTTAAATGCAATTCTCGCTAAATTTAAAGTTCCACTGTAGCTAAACAAAGATACAAAATTTCAATGCCTTTTATCTTTATTGAACTTTTCAAGAGAAAACAGCAAATTGTTAGTAAATATTAAAACACTATTGTGCACCATGGCATGAAATATAGCCCAACAATCTTTTTTCATGGCTTAAAGTCATCAATTGTAAACGTTCCAAAATTCCTTCGACGATTTTCGTTCAGCGACACAAATGAATTAGCTACAGAAACTAAGCATAATCGGTCCAATCTCTCTTTATGAGTGTTTAAAATCGAGAGATGGTTAAATCGTGCTTGTAACATGTTGGATCGCTGCCAGTTTTAAATTCTTCGAGCTGTTGAGAAAGATCTCTCTCCCGTCGAACTAGTAGCAGGATTAACTTGGATCAATTTGCAGACAGTAATAACGTTGTGAATAAGCAGTTGTTCGTGTGGCTGGAGCATCTTGACGGCTGTCAAAATGTCTTGGAAACAGTGCAATTGAATTTCTTTCATGAGAACTCGAAACGTGCATAACTGAGCTGATAAAAACCATGACCAGCCGACAACTTCAAAAAGTATAAAATAAAACATATTCCGAAGAATAAAGTCATCTTGAGAACTCAAGATATGAGTCAATGCAAGATAAAACTATAGTTGGAACTGTATATAGTTTTATCTTGCATTGACTCATATCTTGAGCTGATAAAGAATTGACATCGACATTGGTAGTAAATTTCAAAGCAAACTCCTCCAATTCCTTGGAAGTGTCCTCTCCCTTTACAGCTTTGAGAAGAAGATTCTCTAAACTGACATACACTTTAAAGGCTGGCTGATCAAAACGATCCTTTATAGAAAAGATTAGATGATCAATTGCTTCGAAGTAGATCATCCTGTAGTGGTCACGGGTTGTTTGTGGATACGTTGGCGCTGCAAGCCCAACCTCATAGCATGCTGGTGCACTTCGTTTTCTTGGAAGAGCTGGCTCTACAATGACAGAATATTTTTTTACCTTAATGAGGACTACATCATAAAAGGCATCAAATGACTCTTCATTTCTTATGCTTTGTAACGTTTTTACTGTAAGATCGGCGAGATGATGACCTGCAGAAGCAGAAAGACCTGGAGATTGAAGCGATTTTGAAAGGTTATCTGTGTGAGCAAAAAGGCGTGCGCTCAGATTGAGACCAAAGAAGAAATCAAATGTCTTCATTTGGCCATCACAGCCAAGTATTCGTGCTCTGACACAGGGCTCAACCCTCATTTCAAGACAAACTTTCCAAACTTCAAGAAGTGAAGAATAATTCGCTAGTATGCGGTCGTAGCATGCTGCCGTTACCGTCCTCCTTGTGGGACAAAGTTTTAGGATTTCAGCTGGCTTTTCATCTTCAGAATCTTCCTCTTCAATGTTGTCTTTCACACTACCAAGAATTGTTTCTCGTTTGGGAGAAAACTTAATAAGAGTCACCAATTCCTTGGCAGTACTCATGGTGTCAGATAGCAACTTACAATCTTTCAGCACACTTTTTACGCCCAAACTTAACGAATGTGCATGACAGTGGGTAATGAAAGCTTTAGGTTGCAGTGCTAAAATTTGCTGCGCAGTTCCTGATTTTTTTCCAAGCATATTGCCAGCGCCGTCATGGCACTGGCCTCTGCATTCATTCAAAGAAAGCTGCAGTCGTATCAGGGCATCTTTGATTACGGATGTAATCGTGTCGGCTTTTATGTCAGGAATCTGGTAAAATCCTATGAAGTATTCGTGAGCTTCAAGGTTCTCACTGATCCATCGAAGGCATATTGTCAACTATTCATGGTTACTAATGTCAGTATATTCGTCACAAATCAGCGAATAGTAGTTATTTCTGATTTCACTTACCAATTCTTTAATTAATTGAGTGGCCATTAAAGAAATAATTTCGTTTTGAATTTCATGACTTGTGTACATCCCTCTTTTGGCATCCACCCACTTTGCCAAATCGCTAACATCCTTTGCTCGTAATTTCTGCAACTGAGAAAAATTCGACTCTTTATCACTATTTCCTCGGATTGCTAAACCTTGTCTTGCCAGTTATTGTAGTGATTCAATGATCTTGTCAAAACAACGGCGATTTTGTGCCCTTGTCTTTTTTGCCGTCTCACTTGTCGCATCGATAACGTCGCCATGTGTTTTTGAAATGAATACCTCATAGTCAACAGCAATTTTGTGGCACTCTGATGTTTGATGCTCTTTAAACTTTGTTAGTGCGTTTTTCCAGTTTGAGAAACCTTTGGATATGAAGGCCTGTTCCATGTTTTGGGCAGTTCTTAAGTTGCCTTTCTTGTTTTGATTAACACAAATGTAACAAAATGCGGAGTCACTCTCTTCATTGTAGTGCAACCACGGATATTCTTTAAACGAGGAGGCTTGGAATGAGCGGCTTTGCTTCCCAAAATTTGTTTTCGGGAACTGAAAATTACTTGGCTGATTTGGTCTAGCTATAACTTCCTTCAGTACCGCACTTTCTGACAGTGTTCTATCTGTATCCTTGTTGATGGATTTTCACTCTACTTGACCGTTATCTTGTTCGAGTTCAATACTATTATCTCCAGAATTTATTGGCCATGACGCGGTTTGTTCCAATTCTATATTTCTGGTCGCCGTTTCCTTCCTTTGAACCTTAAAAAATCTTGCGATAGACGATTTCTTGGTTGACATATTGCTGTAAAATTCTCAAACTTTGTGAACTTTGTGTTTTTCTCCGGCAATTTTCATTTTCAGCCCAGTTCTATGATCGCAGGTACAGTTGGTGTTCTAATACTTTACTTTATTAAATTATAGTGACTTTCAGTTTGTGCAACACAAAACATCGCCAGTACGTAACATCTATTAACTTTTTACTGCACAGACTAACGGTACATGAAACGTTTTCTCACACAGTTTTATGTGGTAATCTTATAATTCTGCATGCTTAAATATTTCAGAATACATAAAATTGACCTCAATTTATAAAGTTAGCTCCTGGGAAAAGTGGGGGGGGCTGCAGCCCCCCAGCCCCCCTGGCTCCATCGTCCCTGAGCACACTTCCTCCAAATGACTTTGATAAAGTGACAAATTTTAGCACCACGAACATTTACTTGAACACACGACTGACAGTGACGTGTCTAACTTGAATTTGCCACTGTCCCAGTTACATGGGAAAAACAAGTGATTATATAATTCATTATAACTCATGAAAAAAAGTTAAGGTATGTGTAATTAAATTACAGCTTCCCCTTTCACCCATTGATGCTAAAGGGTACACTTTTACTCTGGCTAATACCAGAAAAATTTACTAATAGCAGGGATAAACCCTGGGAGTTAATTGGCTCGAAAACTATCATCTTAAGTAATTGAGGGGGCACATTTTAGGTTTTTAATCAGGGTAATACCATACAATTTTTCTTGTGGCAGGTATGAGTCTTGGGAATTAATGGTTCAAACACTATCTCCTTAAGTCATTGAGGGGCGCACCCTTTAGTATTTTAATATGGGTAATGCCAGAGAATTTTACTTGTCACAAGGATGAGCCCTGTCAGTGTATGGCTCAAACACTATCTTTCTAACTCATTAAGAGACAAAGGCACACTTTAGTATTTCATTCTGGCTAATGCCAGATGACATTTCGTACCACATGGGATGAGCTCTGGCAATTAAAGGGTTAAACACTATCTCCTTAATTTATCTACAAATTGGTTATTTTAAAGTGAAGAAAATTATCTAATGTTAAATTGGTATTTGAATATGTAAAAGATTGAAAAAGTACTCGGCATATTTCTCCAAAGGGATGTGCTTGTTGAATTATATATGTATGTTTTTATAATATCTAGTTAGATCTTATTACATGGAGATCAGTTTTTAGCTGGGTTGAGAGTTTATTGGGGCTGAAAAACTCCCCAGTGATGTAAGTAACTTCTGCCAAAAACTGAAATTGGAAATTGGAAGTCAGATCATGCTAAAATTTAAATATAATTTCTTACTTGGGCTCAATTTCCTCCTGTTCATCAATTTTAGCCAGGTTGATATCTTGTTCCCAAGCTGTACATATAATTTCAAGCTCATATTTTGAAAGGATTTTATTGCTGGCCTGGCCAGAAATTTTAGCCAGGGTAACCAACTGAAGTTAAAATTGCCAAATGAACACAGATATTACAACTGCACTAAGACTGAAGTCAGACCTGCCAACTCTCACGGTTTGACCGTGAGACTCACGGTATCAGGTAACTTCTCACGGTCACCCGGTAGGACTGCCATTTCCCACGGTAAACAAAATTTTAGAAATACTAAAAGAATTAGAACAATATTGAAAAATAAAAATAAAAACGTCAACAGTTGATCAAAGACAAAGTATATTTTCGGAATTTTGGATTGGTATAATAGTCAGCGGTGAGTTGGTAAGTAGTAACAATTCATTTAAGATTACTACACTGAGTCGCACGTGCTGAGTTGTCAAAATCAAAATGGAGCATGCAAATATTAATAATGCAAATGAACTCGAAGAACTACACCCCTCTGACAGTGACCCAGTACAACAACCTATTCCAAAGAAAAAGCAGAGAACTTATACAGGAGCTGCCAAGTATCGGAGTAAATTCAAAATAGAACGGGCTTAACGTTACCCCGTACGAGCCTTGCGAAATAACGTGTATTCTTTTCACTGTGTTCCTTGTAACAAAACCATTCGCTGTGATCACCAGGGCCTTAAATATGTTACTGATCACTGTGATACAGCAACTCATAAAAGGCTACTCCAAACAACAAAAAATCAGGCATCAATTGCACAGTTGTTTCGACCACAAGAATCGTCAACAAATACTGCAGTTATTAGAACTGAAACTATCGTGACAAATTTCCTTATTCAACACAACTTGCCGCTTGCGACTGTAGATCATTTACGGCCTTTATTTAGGAACATTTTTCCTGACAGCAATATTGCAAAGAGGTATTCTTTTGGAAGAACAAAGACCAGTGCCATCGTAAATAAGGCAATGGGCCCTCATTGTCGTGACTATCTCGTAGAGTATTGCAGGGAACATCTTTTGGCCTTGGTGTTGATGGGTCAAGTGATACTGACATGAACAAAATGAATCCCGTAACTATGAGAATCTTTGATGTGAAAAGGTCAAAAACTGTTACCACACACTTTTATGACATGTGTATGACAAGTGGTAGGGATGCATCAAAAGCAGCAGAGCTCTTTGAAGTGGTCCACTCCACGTTTGAACAAAATAACATTCCATGGTCCCATGCTGTTGGCCTCAGTGTTGACAATAGAAACTCGACGATTGGAGAGCATAACTCTGTTGCATCCCGATGCAGGGTGCAAAACGAAGAAATTTATATATGTCGTTGCCCGTGCCACTTAACCAATATTACAGCAAGCAATGCACATGATGCATTTCCAGAAGTTCTTGGAATAGATGCAGAGAGTATTCTGATTGACGTATTCTATTGGTTTGACAAAAGTACCAAAAGGAAGGGTGTTTTAGCAGAATACATGTAGTTCTGCGATCAAGAATATGCCAAGATCCTGAAGCATGTGTCAACAAGACGGCTATCATTAGAGAGGTGTTTGGAACGTACACTTAAGAAATATGCAGGACTAAAGTCCTATTTTCTTAGTGAAGAGTTTGCCGATGCTAATTTTGAGACGCTACATGCAGCGTTTAAAAATCCTGCCACTGAAATAGTCCTACTGCTTAACCAGGCTAACATCTCATTGTTTACTGATTTCAACAAGTTGTTGCAATCAGACGAGCCAGTGATTCATATAGTTCATAACAAAGTAACTAAGCTTGCAAGAACTCTAGCAAATCGAATTATTAGGGCAAGTGTTGTACAAAACAATCCAATAGCTGAAACAGATATGGCAGACCAAGAGATCTTCAAACCAAGAGAATCAGTTCACATTGGTGGCACAACCAAGTTTAATTTACAAAGGCTTTTTAATGAAGGGGACATTTCTCAAGAGCAGTATGATAATGTCTTCAACGCTGCAAAGAAGTACTTTGAAGCTCCCCTTGAATATATTCTTCAGAAATTTCCTGTAAATGATGAAGTGTTGCAGCATGGAGAATGGATCAATGTTTTAAATCTGTTGGATTCTAGATGGCAGAGTGTTGAGTATTTTCTGACTAAGTTCCAGTCATTTTTCACTGATATGAACATAGATGAATTACATGATGAATTCTGTGATTATCAGACTCTCAATGATGGGGACATTGGTGATAATGCATGGAATGACGCTAAGGTAATTGACGGATCCGTTGATGGTGTTGAAGTGTACCATTACAGAGTAGACAATTTTGGTGGTATATTGCTCATATGGTAACGCCAGGATCAACTGCAAGCATGCTGCTATGTGGTTCTACCACATAGCAATACAGGAGAAGAAAGGCTTTTCAGCATTGTTCGCAAGAACAAGATCGACAGAAGATCATCCTTAAAGCTTGATGGAACCCTATCCAATCTACTAGCCATGAAGTCACACTGTCCTGAAGCTTCAGTATCTTCTTTCCTATGGGATCCTGATGAAACTCTTCTTAAAGACTCAAAAAAAGGCAGCCAAGGCATACAATGATGAGCACAAATGAAATCCTGGCTGTTTTCAGTAGCATACATGTTTGCATTTACTGAACTGATACATGAATTGATTGAGTTTGATATAAACATATAAATTTGAGTTTTACTTGCTTCACTTATAAACTCTTTCCATAGGACATTACATCTCAAGTAGTGCGGGTAAAAGTTGAAAAAAAGCTCTGTTCGGTGCCACATCGTTAAGAAGCATATCAAAGTTAATATCAAAAAAAGTACATATTTTTGATTCTCTTGGGTCAAGAATTTCTTCTCAATTTTGCCCTATTTACTTGAGCTGAAGGTGTAAAGAACTATAGATTACTATTAACTACATTAAAAGTTATCATTTTCGGTAATAATTTTAGAAAAGTATCGATGCAGAAATCCCCAGGTTTTTTAGTCCTTAAAATCTCCAGGTTTAGCATTTGGCAAAGTTGGCAGGTCTGCTGAAACTTGAAAAATAGTTATACAATTTTTTTATTCCATTAATCTAAGTTGGTTAAAATTGCTCTAATTAAACTTTATTTGAATTGTTTGTGAATTTTGCCATGCATTCATAACATTCTTAGCTTTTTGCCAATACATCTTTCATGCCATTTTCAGAATCAATGACAAGTTTTTTAACATGACTATAAATTAGTTTGAACCTTTAAGAATGTGTATGTTGAGCCAGCTCAGTTGCCAGCTTAGAAAGGTAGGAGGTTTCTGGCCTCTTTTTGTGAATCTCATTCTGCTAGTATAAAGATGATTTGACAACAAGTGTGTTAGGCGTGTATACTTTAGAAAAGGTCATTCCAATAAGAGAGCTGGACTGACAAGTGTTTACTTGGGAAAAGATGTTGTCCAATTCAGAGATCCCTTTCGTCCATATAAATACAAATTTTAATGGCCAGGATAATAACCATATATTACGTATGAGGCCAGCTTGCATCCCATATCAACAGCTCCTTAGTTAAAAATAAAACAAATTCCTTGTGTAATTAGTTACAGAAAAGCTAAAAAAAAGCTTTCCTGGATTCATAAATTTGGTATTTTTCTTCATGTCATAGCTATGACAACAGATGATGTACTAATTAAAATTGTGAATTTTGATCAACCTGTGGAAATATGGTTGCCAAAGTTGCTGGAAAGATAAATGTCCAGTTTGGATGGGGTTATGTGTGTATTAACAAACAATCGTCAAATTTCCTTTGATTATGCTTTTTTAACTTAAAGAGAATTGATTATTGACTATAATATGCACATGTTAGATGTTGCAGTGTAATTTCTCCGTATGATTTAATTTCATGAAGTTACCTTGGTTATTTGTACTCGTGGCTGATCTGTCAGTGACCATATGTGAAGTACTGAGCTGCATGTTACCACCTACATGTGATCACATGTGAAAGCATGTGGAATTTTCGTAAGAGTTGATGAGAACGCAAATGCATATGGATGACAGACACAAGTAGTTAATATTTTAAAGTGTTTATCGAAGAACTACGACTGGTGATTCTCTTAAATCATCAGATTGGTTGCATCAGGGGCTGTCTTCTTTCAGCCAAGCGGATTTGTGAGCTGAAACAGGCCGCGAACATGGGCAGATTAACACTATGACAACCCGGCAAATCCCGAGTGCCCCCGAACAAGGAAGGTCCCCCCAATTTACACTGGAAGTAGCTTGTGACTAACAACCATTGACAGTTCTGATTTTTTCGTCACACAAGTCACACAGGTCCTCGAACAAACCTTTCTCGTACATTTCTAGTTTTAGACAAGCATGTTTGAGATGCGATTGCGCGATTGCATTGATGAGTTCTGCTAAAACTGGTTAACGCACGTATTCATCGATGGTTAGAAGTTGCCACCTGATGACCGTAGCAGCAACGATGCACTCATAGTTGCCAGGGTTGTGAATGTATAAATTTATGCCAATAAACAAGCTTGGATTAACATTTCCCAATATGGAGATCGCACTATGCTTACATCCTGCTCAGCTCTTGATCACAAACTGCTTTCGGTGAAGAGTCATTTCCAAAGCTTAGGGGCATCAAGAACGATTTGTGATTGCACACGACTCAAAAGTGACTGAATTCTATGGTGCTACTGAGCACTGAACATCAGATTTTATGTGACTAATTAGTCTGATGATGACTTTGTAATAAAGTCGAAATATTATTGATTCCCTCAATCATCTTGATTTAACTAGAATATCCAGTTTTTCAAGATGCTCTTATTCTGATTATATTTTATTTTATAGTTATTTCTAACTGTCGGCTGGTATTGATTTTTGACATTCATGGTGTACTTCAGTATCTGCAGTACAAAGAAGCTAGATCGTTATTATAAAATTCTTGGGCTCATCTTGCAAGCGAACTCGTTTTGTTTTATTTTCTGCCAAAAACATTGCTCAGCATTGTTTCTTCCAAATAAACTGTATTTTGTCTATAAATATTCGTAACCAACTGCAAGCAAGCGCCTTAGCCAGGGGCCCCGCGAGTCATTAACCTACCTCTGGCTGGAAGGAACACCGAATTCATAACAAAATACACAATGTAATGCGAGAGCCGCAGACCTTGACCCCATTTTAACCGGAAAATTTACCTGACAACACTGGGATACGCCTCATGTTTCCACTGGATATTTTTTTGGTTAAAATGAAGTCATTCATGTTTCAATCCCATCACAGAGATATTGTTAAAGAAGTGTCCAGTGTACGGCTGTCGTTGAAACAAAATCGGCAAACAGGTCGAACCAATTCAAGGCATTTTCATTGGGCTGACGCAGAAATAGCGGGTTTAATAGCTGTCGAAACAAAATCTTGTATGGTAAGCGGAAAATACTCATTTTACCTGACGGACAGTTCAAAACTTGAACTATTCCTTCCCTTTGAAATTCAGCTTAAAATTGTGGGGTTTTTATTTGTATATATCCATTAGAATAGAAGTTATTCATGGAAAAATGCAATACATACAAGGAGACACCAGCAGTGTCTCGTACGTTGCTTTTCCAATCTTCTTATCTGGTGGCATTCGCTTGCTCGTTCCTTTCACGTAGTGACAATCGTTATTTATTAGCGAAGAAAGCACAGTTTTCCTCGAAACACCCATACTCTTTCTCCCGGTTATGACGGTTTGATTTCATTCGCTATCACCCGTTTAAATATGAACGACTGCCGATACCTCACAACTTTGATACCAGTCCCAGGATTTGAGTGAACTGAAATTCGAGTAAATATTTGACAAATAAAAATTCGATTGTTTCTGTAGGGTGATAGAAACATGAACGACGCCATTTCAACCCGATAAAAAATTCTATCAGAGCGTGGGTAGAATCCGTGTTATTTCATAAACACCTATATAAACATAGGTATTAATAAAGAAATTCTGCTCCCCTAGTCACCTTGCGAGTAAATGCAGACCACCTGCGTGCACCCTTCAATGCAGGCCACCTTCCTCGAGGTTAGTACCCTGGCTCAATCTGGCCTTCGTACTGCGCTTGACGCGTGTGCGAGGGGATAATCATAGGCATTGGCAATGTTGTAAAAATTTCCTAAGCTTCCCCCGGTCAATGCGTTTTTTTCAACTTCATTTTGGGTTTAAGGAGACTTAAGCTGCAAAAACGACAGAATAAAAGAGCAAATATCATTTGAGGCAAATCAAATCAGCCCAAATGATGTATAAAGCGACTTTAAGGTGCAACTATTAAAGGACCCGGAGAAAACAAAACAAAGCGATGTTTGAGGATAGAATTAAAAACAATCGTTAATTAGCTTCGTGAAATTATGACCTACATGTTTACTGATTGCAACTATACAAATATAATCTACAAGGTAGGGGCTTCAGTGAGAGCCGGGAACATGGTCGAACTAGGCACTCGTGATGAGCTAAGTACCCGACAGAACCTTTTTAGATCAGACCAAAAATACTTCATCAAAACCGAGAACCCATACAAAGAAAAATAATTAAAATAAGTCCAATCATCTACTGCAATAAAATTATAAAAGTTAAAAAATGCATTGCTTTTAATCCTGCTTTCTAGGTTTGGAATGTTGAATGAAAGTCTATCATGATTTCATGCCAATAAAAAAATGCCTTTGAAGTAGGTAACATAAACAAATTTAAGAAAGCAAACATCAAAATTTTTCCATTACCTCAAGTGTCCATAGGCGTAGAAATTAGAGGGCGATGGGAACACATGTCCCCACAGTGTTTAGGACAGTCGGGGTTTTTGGGTTCTTGGGTTTTTTGTTTTTGTTTTTTTTGTTTTTGCTTTGTTTTTTGGGGGGGGAGGTTATAGTGTGGTTGATCAGATTCGACCATGAAAAATCAGCCGTAAAGATGATTTTTAAATTCTTTTGTGAAACTGCTCTCAAAATACAGGAAATAGTGTTTCAAAGCCTCAAAAATAAATCAAAAAATGTCCCGGTTGGGGATCCTCCTTGTAATCCCCCAAATAATTGGTTCGTTCCTAAGCCTCTGTAAGACTGACTGCCAAAGACATTTTAAGACAACTTTTATGATATTGAACAATGATTTGATTTTATTGTACTGTTCTTGTTTAGAACAAAGTTTTTTAATAAACAAAAGAACTCAATTTAAATGCACCTAATGTCAGTGTCTCGAGAGTCCAAAATGAAAAAGAACGTCACTCAACAACTCTTGTGGTAAACACGTGTCTTCTCTTATCCTTCGGCTCTCGTGACTTCTTGAACCTGGGGGCTCAATGACAAGAATTAAACTATTGTTCTTTCTGCAACAATTACAATTGGCAGTGAGCAGAGAAATTTAGTTTTATTTAATTTTATGTGATATTTATCGACAAAGGTTTTTAACAAGTTGATTTCACTCAATCCTGTTGAAAAAAGTTGACTGTTCAGTAATGCAGAGTAAGCTTGAATTTTCTCCCCCAAGAATGGAAGAAAGTTTATTTGCGTGTCAGTATGGATTAGTATTCGATTGATTTTTCTCACCTATGTGATGGGCTAAAAGAAAGCTACGTCACCTTCAAATAAGTTTTTGCAAGTGACGGCTTGCTCATGATAAGACTGAGCAAAGTTGTTTTGCTGCAAATAACATTCTGCTTATGCATATTACACCACGCTCAGGTAAACATTGCTAATTCGGCCTAGTGAAGGTTCGGCAAAGTTGCCCATAAAAATGATGATAAAATTTTGTACTGGAAAGCCAACATAAAGCGAATCTAAACAAAACGGCTAAATTTAATATTAAAGCTATTACAGAATTCCGTTGTCACAAATTATAGTGTTTGACAAGGGTAAGTATTTAATTTACTCGTGACTTACAAGTCCCGATATTTGACACAAATGCGCTCAATAATTGTAAATTATGCGGTAACCAAAAAGTCACTCAAAAAAGTAGCGTTTTATAGTTTTCTTTTATTGGAAATATTTTCTTTTCACTTGTTTATTTTAATCATTTAGCAGGAATCCTCGACTTTCTCACTTTATTTCTCTGGCGCGGTCATTGGTTGGTCGGTGTTCCAGGTATGATTGTGGATGAACCACTTTCCATCGATCTTCTTCCATACGGTCAGCGCCCTAAAACCAGAATCACATGCTTTCTTAACCAGGATTCATAGCTCATAGGATATGAACAATTATGGAAATAAGATAAGTTTCCACAGCCTTCCCATACCTGTAACTGTAATATACAGTAGGTTTTTTGAAAAGTTCAAATTGTCAGATAATGCTTCTTAAAGTGTTTATTCCCACCGCATAGTTTAATTCTACTTTTTGTTGAAATGGTGGCAAGTGGATGGTCCTCGATTTAGCCTGTGGCAAAGATGGCGTGGAACAGAATTAATGTTCAAGGCTCAAGTTAAAATACCTGATAGAGTTAGGGTCGTGCTGACAATAATTTTTTTTTTAATTTTTAAGAGTGAATTCTTCAGAGCCCATATAATCAAGCAGATAATGCATGATTTCTTTACACAGTGTTTTGCTCTGGGGGTTGTTTTGTTTTTGTCAAGAAAAATCTAAGAAATATGGCATGAAAGTTTGGCAAATTACAAAGACAGAAGCACAGTCTGCTGACTACAAAGTGCGAATTTTTCCTTGTAAATTTAAACTTCAATTATTTCATTTCATTTCATTTCATTTCATTTTATTTTATTAGTTTATTGGTCTTGCTTCGTCTATGACAACATGGATAAGATACTTTTTGTCCTTCAGCTTGGCAGCACAAAAAGAGGTTTCCAATCTTCATGGAGTGGAAATTGTGCAATGTGGAGCAGTCCACGTTAATGGCGGTATCAGATGGATATAAAGAAGTTTTGATAGGTACTTTGCCTTGCTTATGCTGATTTAAAATTTTTACTAAATCTTGCCGTATTGAAAATTGTGCGTCTGAACGCTGAAAGTCGATGCCTTGTATGAAATGAATTTCTATTTAAATGCCTCCATGATCTGAAGTTCAATCTTGCATTGCATCTTGAAACTTTCTTGGTCAAACCTGCGCTCTAATTCTGATTCCTCAGATGTCCACATCTTCAAAGTATTGCTTACTGAAGTAGCCCTTTACAAAACTGATTGACATTGATGATTCTGCAAATAATTCGGAAGCTAGATGACAACAGAATAGTAAAGAACACTTAGACTTTCTTCCTTTTCCACCTCGAAGACGCTTTTGCTTGCATTTATTGCTCGAAAGACTAACTAAACTGGGAAGTCTTTTCCTCGAAATGCAGGACCAAGTTGCCCTTTCACAAAAAGACGAAAAAAAGAAACAAACAAACAAAAAATCCTATGATAATTTAAGGCCAAAAATGCGCTGAATTTTGTCAAAGGCATGAGAGATCCAGCTATCTTTGATGGTGCTTCGCCAAAAGACTCGTAACGGATCGTCTACAATTTCTGAATCTCCACTTGCAACAATACAATGGTTGCACTCCTGACCGTTCATCTTGACAAACTTAGAAGTTTCATAGTTGGATTATGGATACCCAATTCAGCTCTAACTCGATCAAATGGTGCAAGACGTTTTAGTGACAATTCAACGAGAATGCACCACGCATTTTCTGGAGCAACAGCACTTTCTTACAGGCTTTTTTATGCATTTTATTTTGATGGCAAAGGCTAACAGAATGAGTTGGACACAATGAAGAGATAGAGCCTTTAGCTCCTCTCTTTCAATTTCAGCAGCCAGGTCTTTTAGATATTTTTTTCTATCATATGCTTACGACGACAACTCCAAAGTGGAACGCTGTAATGGCTAATAACGTACAAGAAGATATTCTTCTGTTTTGCTACATTTTTCTTTACTAAATCCTCTACCCAAACTAGACCTTCGCAGCAATCATACTACTTAATCATCCGCAAAAGCTAGTTGGGAATAAAACTTTGATGCCGAAAAGTTCTTGTATCATAAATGTGCACTTTTATAAAATGTATAACTATACAGGCTAAAAATTTTGATAAAAAAGTTAAAAACCAAACGTTTTCGAAATTAAGTCATCTTTAGGATGTAACTACCAGCCGTATTCTTTCGGTTCTACTTTTATGATTTCACGTTATTCCCAGAGGGAAAAGTTGTGCTTCATAACAGTATGCTTATTTGTTTAATGATTGTAATAAAATGTCAATTAGTCAGTTATACTTGTGATTAGAAAAGGAAATACGTCAAAAATAGAGAATTACGTACTGGAAATGTCAAAGGTAGAGAATGTCTTCCCGTGTTCTATTATAAATACAAGCTGTAAATGTAGAAAGGAGTTACTTGGAAACGAGTATGTTAGATCGCAGTAACAAACGCATTTGAAAAGTATACAGTCCCAAGTTGTCTTGAATCAACGGGCCAGCACGAGCGCAATCTTCGATCGCAAGTAGGTTGTTCGACAATGATGGGCTTTTTCTTCTTACCATTAGCCCCTCGAGAATTCTTCGTTTAAATAATGATTGGGCAGAGCACAGGATTCTCCACTGAAAAGAATGCGTTGGATTATCACGAAGATGTCGTGCCGGCTCCGAATTATACGCAGGGTTGTTATGTCCAGCAGTTCTTACGGAAAAATTTCTCATTGTTTCATAAACATAGGTCGAAGCACAGGAACATTCACCTTCACAGACGACGAGTGATTTATGAAGATTCTTGTCCTTAAGATTAAAAAGACTCTTTATCTTCCTTGTTTGCCATGAAATTATAAAAATATATTTGAAAATTTGTTAAAGTATTAAGTTTGCAGATGAAAATCTTACTTAACGTTTCGTTTTTTCTACAGTACTGGAGTTGTATGTAAATCTGACGGCGCTCTTCAAATAGATAATCCGGGATCAGTTCCTCTTCTGGTTGACTGGGGAAAACATTTACGGTTGTTGAAATAAAACGGTTTGGATGCCCGGCTTCTTGGAGTCTTTGTTGAATGTGTTTAATATCTTGGTCAATGTTAGCAGAGATATGCTTAGCTCGGTGTAAAGCGCCTGTGATGCTATTTCTCTTCGACTTTTTTGGCGTTTAGGAGCTCCAATGTATGCGTAAACTTCGCAATTAAATATACCATCTATATATTCGAAAGCAGTGTCGAGAAGATTGTCAGGATTCTCCTCACAAGAGATGGTGATGCTTAGATGATAACTATTTAAGGACTCGAAGTGATGGTCAGGTTGATCTTTCTTTTCCTTCGAAAAGCAATCATCCACGTAGCGATCGTAGAAGGCTGGTTTGGTCGGTTGAACTATGTCTGCTTCCAGTCGCGTCATAAAAATGTTGGCCAGGATCGGGGATAAAGGATTACCCATATCAACTCCATCTATCTTCTTGTACAGTCGACCATTAAAAATAAAAATTGTAATCCTTGTAACATGATTTAATAAGCACCTGAAAAGGAATTTCAATCCAAGGCGAGAAAGCTTATTTCTCGTCTAGATTTCAACAATAATATGATCGAGGTTCTATAATATGATCGAGATTCTCAAACATCAAACTGCAATAATATGATCAAAAGTCTCATCAAGAGGAACCTCCGTGAAGAGGGATGAAACATAAGAGACCAGGACTTCATCTTCCTTCAAGGTGGGTGTCTTAAGGCACTCGGCAAAGTCCTTAGTATTCTTAATATTACGATCATTTTACGTAAGGCAAATAAGATATGGGACAAGGAATTTGGCAGTTTCATAATAGAAAGTCCCTTGGACGGAGTTTCAGGTTGTCGTTATTCATTTCGCTGTAATTGTTAAATTTATGGGTTTTCGCTGTTCCATAAAGAAAGGCAGGTTGGTTAGTAGTGGATTTAATATTTTCGAGCGGCATCGTTGATTTGAGATGTCGAAATTTGAAAAGTTTTTAAGTCTTTCAGAGTTGTATCGTCAACCTCGACGTATTTATCGTTTTCAATTATCTCTCCGACCATTTTTATCAGCCTTTTTAACATAAACTTTGTGCTGTATAATTACCACAAACGAATCTTTGTCTCCAGAGAGCACAGCTAAGTTGGGGTCAGATGATAATTTTCGAAGGACTGTATATGTAACATCCGGAGTTTGGTAAACATTTCATTTCGTTATTCCAGCGAAATGTTTTAAAACTTAAAGACTTAAAAACTTTTCAGAATTTTTTAGTTCGAAATTTCAAAGCAACGATGCCGCTTGAAGATATTAAACCCACGTCCAACCAACCTGCATTTCTTTATGGGACAGCCAAAACCCATAAATTTAACAATTACAGCGAAATAAATAAAGACAACCTGAAACTCCGTCCAATCATCAGCACTCAAGCGACTTTCTACGTACGACGACAGCATTTCACAAAGTTGATTAACTAAACACATTTGACTAGAATAACATTCTACTGACGTTGTAATGAATTGTAAATGCTGTTTACGCTTCTGAACTGACTCTTTTCAACAGCTTAGGTCAATTTGTTAACGTTTAAGGGATCGGAAATGTCTTACGTATTGCGTCTTAACGTAGTCGTGGAGCCGTGGAATTGTCCTCGACTACGTATTGTGTAGAAGTAGGACAGTGTTGAAAATACTCTGGGGACTTCAAATTATTCATTTATTTTCTTTTCAACAAAAATTTCTATTGTAAGAACACGTTGCCGTAGACGTCGTCTTTGCTTAAACTTCGCAATATTAAGAATACTAAGGACTTTGCCGAGCTCCTTAAGACACCCACCTTGAAGGAAGATGAAGTCCTGGTCTCTTATGATGTTTCGTTCCTCTTCACGGAGGTCCCTCTTGATGAGACTTTCGATCATATTATTGTTTAAATCTATACAAGCAATACGCTACCTCGCCTTGGATCGAAACTCCTTTTCAGCCGCTTATTAAATCATGTTACAAGGATTACAATTTTTATTTTTAATGGTCGACTGTACAAGAAGATAGATGGAGTTGATGTGGGTAATCCTTTATCGCCGATCCTGGCCAACATTTTTGTGGCACGACTGGAAGCAGACATAGCTCGGTTCAGCTATGATCGCTACGTACGATCGCTACGTGGATGATTGCTTTTCGAAGGAAAAGAAAGATCAACCTGACCATTACTTCGAGTCCTTAAATAGTTATCATCTAAGCATCACCATCTCTTGTGAGGAGAATCCTGACAATTTTCTCGACACTGCTTTCGAATATATAGATGGTATATTTAATTGCGAAGTTTACACATACATTGGAGCTCCTAAACGCCAAAAAAGTCGAAGAGAAATAGCATCACAGGCGCTTTACACCGAGCTAAGCGTATCTCTGCTAACATTGACCAAAATATTAAACACATTCAACAAAGACTCCAAGAAGCCGGGCATCCAAACCGTTTTATTTCAACAACCGTAAATGTTTTCCCCAGTCAACCAGAAGAGAAACTGATTCCGGATTATCTATTTGAAAGGCGCCCTCAGATTTACATACAACTCCAGTACTGTAGAAAAAACGAAACGTTAAGTAAGATTTTCATCTGCAAACTTAATACTTTAACAAACTTTCAAATATATTTTTATAATTTCATGGCAAACAAGGAAGATAAAGAGTCTTTTTAATCTTAAGGACAAGAATCTTCATAAATCTCTCGTCGTCTATGAAGGTGAATGCTCCTGTGCTTCGACCTATGTTTATGAAACAATGAGAAATTTTTCCGTAAGAACTGCTGAACATAACCACCCCGCGGATCATTCGGAGCCCGGACGACATCTTCGTGATAATCCAACGCATTCTTTTCAGTGGAGAATCCTGTGCTCTGCCCAACCATTATTTAAACGAAGAATTCTCGAGGGGCTAATGATCAGAAGAAAAAGTCCATCATTGAACAAACAAGCATACTGTTATGCCGCTCAACTTTTCCCTCGTGGAATAACGTGAACTCATAAAAGTAGAACCTATAGAACACGGCTGGTAGTTACACCCATAAAATGACTTAATGTCGAAAACGTTTGGTTTTTAACTTTTTTATAAAACATTTTAGCCGGTATAGTTATACGTTATAGTCCGACACAAATTTTTGTCACAACTTTTGAACCTCGTGATTACCTCGAGGTTTGAATTTCTCACGCCAATTTGTCCATTTCAAAACAAAATCTTCGGATTTCTACATTCGCAATCAGTATTATCGCGACTAGAGGTGATGAGCCAGGGGTATTCTTACAGAACTCGCATTAAGAAATTTGTTATTAAATTACAAAGTTAAAGGCAAAGAGTGATCAATAAAGAATCAATACTATTGTTTCCATTCAAACGTTAAGAGCGCAGCGAATAATAAGTTTTTAAACTAACGTTAATATTGGACAACTTCACGTTTGACATTTCAAACCCTCATGACAAGAGGGCGTAACTTTACGTTGTTTACATTGTACAATATAATATTGCTTCTATTTGGAAGAAGTTTGCACGTTTCCCTAGTTATTTCGACGGCAAATTGAATATAACATAAATGCCGCATGTTATTTAATTTTCCCCCAAGTAATAACAGAAATACAAGAACTTTTTAAATGGAAGTAATTCGTCATATTATAAAATGTAAGCAATGTAAAATTACGCCCTTACAACTTTACGTTTCACACATCAAACGGTAGTATGGTTCATGAATCTAAAATTATAGTTCCCATACACAATCATAATAATCCTTTTGTTCATATTCAGTTTAGTCCGTAATATAATACAGGTTTCCACTATGGTAAATTTTTGACAGTTAATCAGGCAAATTAACCAGTCGATCGAATTACAATAAATCGGATGTAAAATTTTGACACAAAGAGGAGTTCCTCTTTCCACTAGCCAGCGAACGCAGACGTAAAAAACACATAACTGTGTTATTTACGTCTGCGTTCGCAGGCTACTTTACACATGAATGACACTGAACAACAATTAAATTTTTTTCGATCAGACAATATACTCTATTTGGACAGACATTATGTCCGATCAAAATTCGGTTTGTTCTGACATTTGCCTAATTTGGTCGGACATTGTCTGATGTCCGAAAGTAATTTGCAGTCAAGCGGGGTCAGAGAAAGTAATAATTTTTATGGCTTTCTTCTGAAGCCTGGCAATAGGTTTCAAGTGAGAAGGAAATGTAAGACCCCAGATCTCAATACGTAACCATAATTAGGAAGTTATAAATTAAAGAGTAGTAAAGTAACATAAGAGTATTAACAGGTAAATAATGCCTAATTTTGGATAGAATGCCAATAGATTTAGCAATTTTCTTGGGAAACTCATTAATGTGAGATTTCCAAGATCAATTGGAATCAATTAATATACCAAGATATTTAACAGACCTTATTTCAGAAATAGGTTTATCATCTATGCAAATGGTAATGTGCTTATAAGGCTTTTTTTTTAGTGAGTGAAAAATAACATAATTAGTTTTTTCAATGCTAAGGGCCAACCTATTTGCACGCAACCATTGAGAGACATATTTAAGTTCATTATTAACAGTAGACTGGATTAATTCAAGATCCTTTGAAAAGAAATATATGTTAGAATCATCAGCGAATAAGTGAAATAATAACTTCTCAGAGCTGTTAGGTAAGTCACTGATGTATAAAAGAAATAACAAAGGTTCAAGAACTGAACCCTGAGGTACTCCACATGTTATGGGTTGATATTTGGAAATATGACCATTGACAGAAACACATTGAAATCTCCCGCATAAAAATGAATGAAACCAATAATTAACAATACTTCTAATACCGCAATGCTCTAGTTTTTGTAGAATGGAATGATTCACAATATCAAAGGCCTTTTTTAAATGAATAAACAAACCACATCCAAAAAATTCTTCATCATTTGACCTTTTCAGATTTTCAAGCATACTTATCAAGGCACGAGATGTGGAATGATTATTTCTAAAACCAAACTGACATTCATAGAGAATACTGTGCGCATCAAGATATTTGTATAATCGATTGTGCATGAGTTTTTCAAAGATTTTGCTGAACACAGATAGAACAGATATTGGTCCATAATTATGCTTATCAGATGTTGAATACACAGGGGTTACTTTTGCTATTTTCAGTTTAGCAGGGAAAATCCCGGATACAAACGAGTCATCTATATAATTAAAGAGAGTCGAATAGACACAGTATTATGCATACGTTTAAGCAAACAAATCGGAATGCTGTTAGTACCAATAGATTTGCCTATACTAAGCTCAGAAATAATAGAGGAAACCTGTGTGACAGTAACAGGTGTCAAAAAAAAAGAATCATGATAATTTCCTTTTAGGAAATTAGAAAAATGAGTTGTAGTTTTAGGAACAGAATTGGCTGTAGCACTACCAACATTAGCAAAAAAATCATTAAATGTATTAGCAACAGTAACTGGGTTATTAATTAAATGGTCACAATCATCTTTAAGATGGATGGATGAACCAAGTTTACTGTCACGAAGGTTTACAATGGCTTTAATTCCAGGCAAAAGCTTCATGTTTTGTTTGTTATTGTTAAAATAGTTTAACATAATCTCTTAAGATTAATCTCTCTTACAACTCTGCTCCTAAATTTTTTATAGAGCTTTCTTGAATTATTATCTTCATTGCCTAGAAATTGTCTAAATAATTTGTCACGATGCTTAATTATTTTTAAAAGTTCATTGGTAACCCAAGGTTTTGCTTGTAATTTGAGTTCACCTTTAAATGATTAAGGGAGAGAAACTTTGGCTGAAATAAAGTCAGAAATTTTATTCAGGAACATATCAAATTTCTCATCACAATTCATATCAGAAGAGTAGAAATCATCCCAGTTGATATCTGAGAAATCATTATTAAAAGCATTTTTATCTAATTTTCTGTAATCATCAATGTAGTAATTCATAGTTTTAAAATCGATTTTATGATCATTCATTATCAGAAACTGAGGAAAGTGATCAGATGTGTTAATAACAATATTGCCACTGGTAGCGTTATTTACAGTGCTGCTAGGTATATTATCGACCAACATGGCAGATGTCTCAGTAACACGAGTCGGTTATAGAATAGAAGGTAAAAAGAAATTGGCATTCATTGTATTGAGAATTCTCTTGTCTGTTCATGAGTATTATAACTCAAGAGATTAATATTAAAATCAACCATTGATAAAGATAGATTTGTTTTCATGAGATGTCCTTTGAAAACAAGACTCAAAATACTCTCCAAGATTTTTTGGGTTTGAGGAGGGATGTCTGTATACACAAGAACATAGGATGTTTTTAGATTTTGAGTTAACTTCAATCCAAATACATTCAAAATCATCGCAAACAAAATTAAGGTCAGATCTTTCAATATCATTAATTCAGTAATGGACATATATGGCCACACCTCCAGCAGAAAATTTAGTTGGTTGGCTATAGAACTGGTAATTATTAAGGATGTTATTCATTTTAAATCCATTCATACTATGTTCTCATGTCTCAGAGATTCCAATAATATGAAATGGAACATTAATCAAAGATAGGATAGACTGAAGCTCATCAAAATGAGCATCAAGACTTCTAAGATTAACATGAAATAAGGAGAAAGATTTGTTATCAATAATGGATCTAATTTTGTGAATATTATCTGGATAATAATGTAAAGAATCAACAGGATTAGGCGTCATATTTTCATTATAATAATCACTTAAATTTGGCATCAAAGAAAGTTTAAACTGGATCTCAAATGTTGGTAACCAATCAAGAAAGAGAAGTTTATTACAGGAATTTAGATAAGCAAATTCAGAATCATTTAAGGTAGAAAAGGGAAAAATCTGAAGAATGCAAAATTTACAGAACCAGGCAGAATTATTGGCAGTATATTGATCATCAGGAAAGTCACATGAGATGCACTTAACGTGGAAACAAAATTTACAAATGCAGCAACTTAAAACTTTTTGATTTTTCCTGATTAGTTTGCTACAAACTTTGCATCTCTTCATATTTGTATCTAAAGATGTGCTAATATCAGCCATTGTAATCAGGTGCTACTATGATTACGCTGACTATGCCCGTGATTATGACACCATTTTAATAACTAATTTGTCCAAAATAAAGTAAGCTATCTTGCCTTGTTCTTTTGTCTCTTGCAGTTCTGGCATCTGTTCTTTTCTCCTTTTCATCGTTTCCTCAGCCAGATCCTTGTTGATGAACAACCCAGGAGGCTTCACTCTTCGGGCCAGCCTCACGCGATCATCCTGCAATTTTTAAGTCATATAACTTGCATATCACCACTTCTGTGATATCACGGTCCTGGGCCTCTACAAAGGGGAGCTACCATCTTGGCTGCGTGGCCGCCCAAGGCGATGGGCCTCTTAATCTGGATTTCATCCTTTTGGTAAAGTTTATTCGATAGGAGATCCTTGACCTTCAGCTCAATAGTTTTCCAATTTTCACCTGGTTGCTCTGGAATGCCATCGACTCCTATATTATTACGCCTGCTCTGATTCTCGAGATAAGACACTTCGTCTTTGAGTTTATTAAGCTTCAGTTCAATGTAGGTGATCATATTTGATTTCGAGAGGTTGTCTCGTTCTTGGCTGATGACTTTATTTTGCAACTCTTTTCTTTCTTTTTGGCTGAATTCTAGGCTTTTCTTCAGTCCAAAAACAACCTCGTTGAGGTCAGCAACCTTGGAGTTGGAATGTCATGAATGATTGTATTGTAGTGCGACTTTAGCAGCCTTTCTTGCGTTAATAGGAGCTCCTTGACAGTGCTTAAACTTACAAAATTACCAAGGTCGTCTTCTTCACATAGGAAAATTGGGACATTAGCTGTTTTATCTTTCTTAGGAGGCATAATTGAAGATATTATTTAAATTTTCTCCAGAGGTAAAATTGACACATCCGCCATTACTAACACCTTGCCAAATCACCAAATTGAATGTCACCAGCGACATAAGCATAAGGACAAGATCAATACGAAAACAAAGCATTATATCTCCTCTGCGACTAGCGAAGACAAAACAACAAGAATTTTTCTTTGTTTCGTCTTTTGTTCGGCTTTTGGCTTACACTTGTACTATGATCTTATGCTTATGATTATGACTATCCTTAACTCGCATGCTTGACTTCATTCCTTTGTTTTGCCTTTTGTTTTGTCCTAACGCTAATGCATATGTTCAAGTGTGAACCAGGCTTAACGTTAGAGGGCCATACCTCATTTCTCTATTGGCCCATTCTAAACATTTATACAGCAAGTTATTTAATCCGTACATTCTTACACTCACATTAACCGAGAACGTGAGTTGAACGTGAGTTTAACGTGAGTTTACTCTCATCCTCCCTAGAGCTTACCTATTTTGAACTTTGTGGACAATCTGACTCGTTTTGGGATGATTTCTGCTTCCAAAACCTGGCAGGAGTTTAAGTTCGTTATCGCATTATCCAAAATAACAAGCGAAGCTTTGAAGAAACGGATTAATTTCCATCAGTCTGAGCTGAAATATAGTACACCTTTTTCTGTTCTTTACCAGAAAATATACTATCACTAGAAATACGTGTACACAACAACTCATCGCCCACCCTTCCAAAATATTATTCGAGAATCCAATTAACATTGATAATTTTCCAACTTTTCAGAAAAATCGTCCTTACTATAACTGGAAGACGGAATGAAATAATAATAATAATAGTAATAATAAAAAACAAAAAAAATAAAAATAAAAAAACCATGCACAATTCGGGCTCAAATTAACAACCTACATGCCTTATATTTAAACTACTTGTTGTCATATTTATGTTTAAAATATCGATTAAGTTTTATTAAAACAAAACGTTTGGTGAGAATAACCTTAAATGGTTTAATCAATGGCAACAGATCCGTTCTGACAATTCTACTGCTAAACAATGGATGTTCGTATCAAGACCCAGTATTAGTTGCGATCTTGAGGCATTTCGAGTCATTTTCCAGTCAAACTTTTCACTCATGTTGCTTTAAAGAAAGACTTTTTATTAGATGGCCAGGCTTTCCGTCTTAAAATTGGAGCGTCCTCAAAGGTTACCAGTCGGTTACCAGCATTACGGACAGCTCATGATTGAAAAAATTTTTTTAATATTTTTTTCTCTTCAAAAAAACTGGTAAATACTAAATTATCTCAAAATTGGTTGCAAATGTGTATTAGAAGTGCTATGATGAAGATTTATGCTAAGTATTCATGCGGAGGTACAAGACTTTGGTGACGAAGATGAAACGAGTTACGAAACCGACGAAATAAACAAAGAAAACATAAGCGAGTTCTGAATTTTTATTGCTGACCAAAAATCACTAAAATACATAACATACACGAAAATAAGACAAGAAAACCTTATGTAAGTTTTGATCGAAAGAAGAACGAGTACTTTTTTGCTCTGCAAAACTTTCGTAAAAAAGAAAAATGGCGTAGCGTACAAACCTGCGACTCTTACGTATTTTCAACTAAGCATTCAGCGGCACCTTAACCCCAAGGATTCAACACTGAATTTGCAAAAAGACGACTGCCTTAAACTTTTAAACTTTCTTGAGAGGTTTTTGAAATCCTGATGAAAGCATTACTGGTCGAATACGGTAAAGTTCATCATCCACAATCCACCCGAGAAATGAGAAAGGCTGAAGTGGACAACTGTTTTGCCGAGGGATAGTTTGGTGATCAAAAACAAGTAGCTTTGATCCGTGTTACCTGGTGGCTGTTTACCGTACATTATTTTGTTTCGAGCCAGAAATACATCTCGACGTCTTCAGTGGGGTGACATTTCCCACGGAGAAAAATCCTGAAGGAGGCAATGGAATTGTTGTGTGGAAAGCGGAGAGAACATCCAAAGTCTGCTGCGGCCTGGACAGGTCTTCTGGAGGATGAGTGTTTTATCCCACTTCTCAAACACTTTACCATGAACGCTGTCCGGTTAAACACTAAAAATTATTCAAAAGCCACCATCCTGCAGAGGTGAATGAACCAGAATCTTCCTTCTACTTTACCAATAAACCCTAGTTAAATCCAGGCGATAATATTTGGTACAAAAAGTCTCCCTTGGAAAAGAATGAAGTCGGGAAGCCACTTTTGAAAGCTACGCAAAACAATTCCGTTCTCAGAACTTGTATTTCAAAACTTCTCGATTCAGACTTACCTGTGATTGTGTAGCTCAGGTAATGATTGCCAGAATGTGAAAAGTCTCGAGATTTATACAAATCAGCATGTATTCAACTTCAGCGAAGAATATCGTTTACAATGAGTCGCTCCGCAAACGTCCTGACAGCAAGCGAGTTCCCTTACGTCCTTTGTTCATATTTGTCAAGAAGAACCAAGACAAAGCGTTGCTGCAACAAATGAACAGTTGGCCAATTCATATTCCAAGGAGCTAACTTTGAGAACTGCTGTTTGAAGTCATATTGTCCAGTAACTAAGGAGTCCTCCAAAAGTGAAACCAGCCGCAAGCACCAAGAAAGCCATTTCGTTTGCAGGTGTTTCAGGAAATTTGGTCCCCAAAAAATTTGGCCTCCTCTTCGGAAATTTGGCCCCCACGAAAACATAGTTTACTTGTTCTCATTACGTACACCTTAGGCTGACTACGCTCGGAAATCGTGAAGTTTTTACTAAAACCAACTTCCAAGAAGCATATGTTCGAAAAACACCACAAGCACAAAAACATTCCGTAAACACAAAAGCACAAAGGCTAGGATGACTCACAAAAACATTCTGTAAACACAAAAGGACGAAGGATTAGATGACTCAAAATAACATTCCGTAAACACAAAAGCACAAAAGCTAGGATGATTCACAAAAACATTCCGTAAACACAAAAGCACAAAAGCTTAGGTGACTCAGTAAATGCTACAGCAACAGAATGTTCTTCAGTGTTGTAAGCATTTTAACAAGAGCGCAACATGGAAAACAGCGAATACCAAACAATCGTGAACTACATCACTAGAGGAGAGTATCCTGCGGGAATTTTGAAAGAACAAAAAAGAGCCATCAGACGTTAAGTCGCAGAAAGAAGTGGAAACGCTACCAACAGTAAAAAATTTGTTGCGAAAGACGGTGTACTGCATTTCGTTGACAAAAGACCCGATGGACTGGGGCTGCGAGAAAGGAGAGTGATACGTAAGGTAAGTATTCACGATAAATTACATAATGAATGCTAATAAACTTTTAGTAATCTGTACCTCGTGTGACATCTTCTTTTCTATTAGTTACCAGAGTTGACCAGAACGATGATTGGATCAAGATTCTAAGTCTAAAGAAGAGTGA
The DNA here is from genome assembly GCA_030142905.1 of Heliopora coerulea. NCBI lineage: Eukaryota > Metazoa > Cnidaria > Anthozoa > Scleralcyonacea > Helioporidae > Heliopora > Heliopora coerulea. The sequence continues at coordinate 27,570 of JASJOG010000172.1, read as the reverse complement.
TCGCACTGATATTCTTCGAAAAAGAAAGCTGAACGACAGAATAATAAACGGAGCTCAAAAGCTGATCAAGAAAAAGTTTTCACTGGTTGGTGGCCTCCAGGATCCTGTGCTGTACCAGTCATCGTTTGATCGTTGCACAAGTGAAGGAATCCAAATCCACCATACTGGGAAAGCTCACTGGATAACGTTGTCATCTATTGGACGGCAGCGAGTAAATGTTTACGACAGCATATATGATGACTTGACTGAATCAACCGAGAAACAATTAGCGCAATGCTATCACAATTGTATTGACCAGGCAGGCCAGCTATACGTTGAAATGGCTTCAATCCAGAAGCAGAAAGCATCCACCGATTGTGGTCTATTTGCTATTGCAAGTGCATATGAACTGGCAAGCGGAAATATCCATTTTAATTACGAAGTTTCGTTTGACCAGTCAGCAATGAGAAATCACCTAGTCGATTGCCTAGAAAAGGAAGAAATCTCGTTGTTCCCTCATGCTCGAAAAACGGCTGCAGTGTATAACAACGAAGAAAAGCTACTCATAATCCAAACTCATTGTGCTTGTCAATTGCCAGAGTATGGCGAAATGGTTCAGTGTGATCTTTGTGACATGTGGTATCATCTACCGTGTACGAATTTAAGCCAATGTCCAGGGCAAGACGAGGAATGGCTTTGTCAGATGTGTGCTCCGCTTTGTTAATATGAACTGAACTTATATATTTATGGATATTCATAAGAACTTACCTTAACATTTCCTTTGTAGTATATTGTAAAATAAAATGTAATTTCCAGTGCATGTTAACATTTTCTTCGGCGCATGATGTTATCGTTTGCTAATGTTGAGTTGTTTATAGATCTAAATAATTTATGATATCTTAGAAAATACTATATATACCGTTATAGTTTACTATATATACCGTTAAAAAGTAGGTCAAAACAACTGAACGCGAGAACTACGCTTTCAAACTTTTAGTTCTTGGTCGCAAGTCTCACTATACTAAAACTGGCAAACGTGCTTAGGAACTTGGTTTTATCCTAGCCTAGTCACCTACGGTGTACTTAATAAGATAATCTATATGTTTTTAGGGGGGGCATATTTCCGGAGGGGCAAAATATCCTAGGAAATTTGGTCGGAGGCAAATTTTCGGGGGGACAAATTTCCTGTGACACCGGTTTTAAATAATTTACTGGCTTCAGTGTTCAAATTATGTTAGCAACGTCTGAGAGATCCATAAAACGGGAAAAAGAACGAGACCAACCTCAAACTCATTAACGCAAAAATACATTAATTTTATTTAAACGACATTCATTAACGTAGATATGATACCATTTGCATCAAAGGGCATTCCATAGCTCCAACAGACGACTGTTCACACCATTCTACTATACATTACGTCAGATATTTCTCTTTCCTAATTGTAATTTTATTATCCCCAATGTATAGTATAAAGCCCTTAATGGTCGTCTGTTGTCACTATGGAATGCCCTCTGGTGCAAACGGCTGCGTATCTACCCAAATGAATGTCGATTGAATAAAATGAATGTATTTTTGCGTTGATGAGTTTGAGGTTGACGTTAATGATTGTATATTTTCCTTAATGAACAGCAAAAGGTTTAGATAAAAGAAGACGAATTTGGCGGTGGGGATTTCACATTGTCTGGGAACCCATTATAAAGATATTAAACGTCAGCAATAGCAGCCTTTTAGAGACTGAACAAATCATTTCTCAAGGGTGCATTTTTTACTCATCAATATTGCTTAGTCTCCACAAGGGATTGCTTTGATGTAAGTTTTTAAGCATACAAGGCTGGAGAGCCTCGAAAATTTCAATTCATAAATTCAAAATTAAGTATGACATTTTCCGAAATGGTCAAAATGATCCAAGAACACAAGAAATATAATTTTACTGCACTTCGTCTTCCGTCGCTCAAATCAGCTATGATGTTTAGTGGTTCTTTGAATAGAAGATGGCAAGGATTTCTCTAATGTAATCAGATGATCGTGTTCTCTTGTAATATGAGCGCATTATTTGTAAAGGTACCCACGCCGCACTTACGAAGGAATTAAGCGACCACCATTATGACCCTGGAGGGCTATGCAGTGGTTGGTTACCCTAGTTCGATCCTCGTTTCTCAGGTTACTAATTACAGAGAAGCACATTGTAGTCAAGACAGTCCGATGGGCGTGAAATCATGTTTAACTGGAAAATATCTTTCCTATTGTATCGTGAATTCTTTACTTTTTTCTTGGTCAATTACGAATCCCATCCTCAAATTTGGCTGAAATTTCTAGTTAAAGAAGGACTGATTAGGAAAGATCTTAAATTTTAGGAACCAAATTTTCGGTAGATTACGGTAATGGAACCATTACAGATGTGAATTAGTATTACGTATATGAAAACATATGCGAAACGAAAATTTCATATTTGTAAACGTTCTAATTCCATATGTTTTTCACCTGCGAAATGACATGTGAAGTTTTCGGATTGGAAGCACTTGTGGGGAGTAGTGAGAGACGAATCTAACAGTAAAGAAGGTTAGTCACGTGACTTCCAAAAAATATATTTTCCAGCAAAAACTACTAAAAATCTATTCTAAATTCTTACTTAGTTTGAAGAAGGATTGATCCATCTTTTGCTAGAGCAGTGCCTTTACTACGAGTTGTGACCACCTCGCCTTTGCCAAAGACTTCCTCTATGAGACCTTTCGCCCTGCCAACTTTGCTCAGCAAATTCGCTGCTGCTTCCAACCCCTTTTGTACACCTAAGACGAATGCAATAGTTTTTTATGCTTCAATTGTATACTAAAAGCTGATTGCAAATTAACTACCGATATAGCTCTGCGTTATATTCTAGTTTTAACGATCAACTCTCTCACAGAACGTATATTTTTACATGCATCTTCCAGGGTTGTAGTTTTCATTTATGCCAGAGTTTGTAAATTGTTATGTGAGTTGGACCTCACCGTGGGTTATTGGCACTTCGTACACAAGGCCTTTTGTCATATGGTGAGCCAGAACCGTTGTAAAACGTTAGCGCATGCATGCATGAATTTCAAAGCTTTTGTTTGCTTTTGTCTGAGAAAACTGAGCAACACTAATGAGCTACACTAATGAAAATAGTAGATGGATATTTTCAGAATAGTTTAGATTCTACAGAATAGTAGAAATGAAAAAGAGCAGAAGTTTATAACCTTTGAAGTGATATATATCGATATTCCAAAGGTCGAAATATATATCTCAAGCAATTCTAAACTAATGTTAATTTTGCTCAATTAATTTACTCAGTCGATCTCGATTCGCTTAAGAGAGATAATTTTCCTCACTGGGACCCAAGATAGGTGTCTGCTTCAGTTTAATCCTTTAACGCCTGATTATTTTTTTCTTTTTATTCTTTGTTATCTCTTTGTTTTTCCATTTGTTCTTTCACTGGTTCTTTTGTCCTTTGGTGTCCGATATAAGTGGGTTCCGACTAATCCCTTAGGATTCAAAAGACAATGATACAGAGGCCACGTTGGTTCCACATACAATAGAAGTTAATGAGATTCTTTTGTGAAAGTTCATCCAAGATGGCTGCCATGACATCACGTGCACACCAACTATATCGGACAATGGGCGTTAAAGTTTTATGAGAAGTGTGAGCTCCAAAGGGGTTATAGCTTACCGGAGGAGATATAGCGGGGCAAGGGGGGCTTGAGCCCTCCCACTTTTGACGTTGGGGTCAGAGCCCTTCCATTTCTGCCGAAAACCCAAAAATTTGTACTTTCATATTTAACGAATCTTGACATCTGGAGGAAGTGTGGCATCACATCAAGTGGAAAAAAAGTTCCCGACTAAAGTGTAATAATTGATCAATAAAACTAAAACTGTGGAAAGGCAACCGTGGACATTTCCCAAAATGTTCGCGCTAGTATCTACCAGCCATCAGAAAACACGCCTGTTGCGTGCTTTTCCCGTGCTTTTCCCGTAAACAAAAGCTCAATGGCAACAAGACAACTTACTTTGTTCAGTGTATGGTCTCTACAGGACAAAAAAAGGAAAGAGAAAAAAAGGAAAAAAAGGAAAAAAAATTTGTGGATTTGCATGATGAAAGGATTAAGTACTTTGGACATTTTAATGTTCAAAACATGCATGTTGTAGTACACTTAGGGCCTTCGTCACCGTTTTTTGTGTGAGTTTCTGTTCTATTTCAAGGCTTTATAGTAAAAAAAATTTCGTAAGATACGCAGACATGTGGTTGCATAATTTAAAAATCAAAAAGCTTTCCTAAAATTTATGAAAGCCTTACAGTTTTACAACATTTGTTGGAACAATATCCTACAAAACTCTTCTGCATGTAATTTGTCTTCTGTGCTAAGTTACATCATATAGCCATTAGCATCCCCCCTCCACTTTTTGGGGGCTGTCTCCGCCCTTGTAGCTATAGAGTTTTATCGTATGCATTGGAAGATCCACTAATTCTAAGTGTGAAAAGTTACTTACATTTAAGCAAATCTATACAATCAGATGCCATCCACATATCTTACAAAAATACACAAGTAAACCTCAATCCTGTCATTGATGCCAAATAATTTTTCCTAGAGCACACGTTCGACTCCCGCATGAGGTGCTAGTTTCAAACGCTTATGCGATATACAACCGCAGGGAATATTGTTGTGTAAAATGAGTAATATGACACTACGCAAATGTGGGATTTTTCCCAACATTGACAGCAGATAATAAATGTAAAATTACTTAATAATCCTGTCACATGGCTCGTGGCCGAATAATACATGTAGTTTTACTAGACCATCAATAGCAGAATAGTTCTCAGTAAAAGTACTTTCAAAATAGTGGCAATGGATGAACCAGGCGGAAAGCGTAGTCTTGTTAGGAATATCAAAGCCCAGCATATAATTTTGAATAAACCCATAATAATATAGACATGAGTTGTTGGAAAGTATTTTTAATTTAACTAACGTTTCGTTGCCAGTCCTGCAACATCTTCAGAGTAGGTGATAAATTTACAAGGTGTTCTCGACTATATAATATTCTATTTACAATGACAGGAAGTAATTAACAGAAAGACTGGTGGTGAAAACCGGTGAATAATTAATTGTGCGATAAAGTGTATGCGTGAGTGAATCCAGGTGTGTATGTGTCAGAGGAAAAAAAAAAAAAAAAAAAAAAAAAAAAATTTAACAGTTACAACAAGGTTAAAGGAAGGGAACTGATCTTGGCGTTGAGCGAAGGATTTATCTTATTAATAAGTAGACTCTCTCTGAGAAGGAGTTCAAAATTAGAAGAACAGGAGCTTAGAATAGTAAAATCAGTAAATGAAACAGGGTGGCCAGTCTGTTTGTGATGTGTTAAAACAGCAGATAAAGTGGTGACGGAGATAGGCTTTCCCGTGTAAGCAGAAACTCCCACGCGTGTTTCTGAACACATGGGAGTTTCTGCTTACACGGGAAAGCCTATCTCCGTCACCACTTTATCTGCTGTTTTAACACATCACAAACAGACTGGCCACCCTGTTTCATTTACTGATTTTACTATTCTAAGCTCCTGTTCTTCTAATTTTGAACTCCTTCTCAGAGAGAGTCTACTTATTAATAAGATAAATCCTTCGCTCAACGCCAAGATCAGTTCCCTTCCTTTAACCTTGTTGTAACTGTTAAATTTTTTTTTTTTTTTTTTTTTTTTCCTCTGACACATACACACCTGGATTCACTCACGCATACACTTTATCGCACAATTAATTATTCACCGGTTTTCACCACCAGTCTTTCTGTTAATTACTTCCTGTCATTGTAAATAGAATATTATATAGTCGAGAACACCTTGTAAATTTATCACCTACTCTGAAGATGTTGCAGGACTGGCAACGAAACGTTAGTTAAATTAAAAATACTTTCCAACAACTCATGTCTATATTATTATGGGTTTATTCAAAATTATATGCTGGGCTTTGATATTCCTAACAAAAGTACTTTCATGTAGTTTTCTAGTAGTATCAATACTCGTAGTGTGTAATGTCAAATACCGTAAGCTATTCACGTGCAAGAACAAAAGCTATATATAGACGAAGTTTGTATAATAGTTTTTAGTTGTGATCACGTTGAAATAAAGGGAGAGTTAACCGACCGAGTGTACAAGCTACATCGCGGGCGCCATTTGAGTTGGACTAACAAGCTATGCAATAGAACATAATCGCTGAAGCCTGGTAACCGTGTGGACACTGGGACTGGAAAATCAAGTATTTTATTTACTTGGTAACTTTTCCAAAACAATCGTTGGATTTAGGTTAAAATGTCATCAGGCGTAATTCGTCAACAGTTAGAATTAGGGTTAAGACTAAGGTTGTGATTAGCGTTAGAATTAAGGTTAGAATTAGAATCCTAACCCTAAGCCTAATCCTAACTCTAATCCTAACCCGAATCCTAACCGTAACATTCGGGATAATAATGAATCTTAAGACTATTAATATTTCGGGATTAACCTGAATCTTAGGTTATAGGATATAAGTTAGCTAAATATTCTTAGTTTTCCAGTCCCAGCCCCCACAAGGTTACTTGGTCTCAGTGGTCACGTTCTAGTGCCAACTGACAAACAAAATAGGTATTTCATAACTAAGTTGAAGCGAGCAATGAAACTAAAATAACTATTCCGATTCAAGTATCACTCCTACTTGACATTCATTCGCAAATGCTCAATACGTGCTGAAGAATTTCCTTTTTGAGTGTATTATTGCATTATTAAGATGGAACAAATTCAATTGTAAAAGAAAACCATACCGTGTTGATCACCCTTGAGATGGTTTCACTGTCTATTTACTCGAACTGTTGCCGTGTCCACACTAATCCGTTCAAACACAATTTTTTTTAACCGGTTTACAGAACGTTTTCCGTCCACACTATAGTGTTTTCGAACCGTTTCTACCGTCTACACCGAAAGGGGAACCATGTGATAACGCTGAATCAGCCGAGCCATCGGCCTTCGGCGCCCTGGCTGCAAGCTGGAAAGCATTAGTAACCCTAAAACATTTTGATGCTTCCGCTGGACTATTGCTAGGAGATTGCAATAAAACTTGATGAAAAGTGCAACAATATAATCAACAGTTCGTCGACCATTCTGGACAATGACGCTGTGGAACTGGAGCTAAGTTTCATAATGATATGTTGATCGTGACGTAAGCACTTTTCGAAAGTTCTGCTTTTGCAATCTACACTACAACAAGAAAACGGCGTTTTCAAAAATTTCCACTGTAGAGAGCGTTTTCCACAAGTTCTGTTTTCGATGACAGAAAACCCGGCTTAGGGTGGACGGAAGGCAAAAAAATATCAAAAAAGGTTGCGTTTTCACAAGTAAACGAATTAGTGTGAAGGGGGCCTAAGCCAAGCAGTACCAGCACCTTCTTTAGCCCACGCTACTAATCTACTCCATTTTTTTCTGAGGCATTTTCCGACACGTATTAGGACATGCCCTAACATATGTACCTATACATTTACCTTCTTTTCCAGAAAAAATTTCATATCCAGGCACCATAATCGCGCAGTCTTCTGTGTAATAGTTGAAAACCTCATCTTTCTTGCCAGTAACATATAATTCGTAGTATTCATCGAGCCGAGCTTGAATTTCTTGCTTTATATCTGCGGTTTGAGAAAAAAAGGATGAAATCTGTGTTATAAAACAGCGTTATAGTTTCAACTGAATCCAAATCCAACTACCTCAGGTAGTTGAAAAGTTTTTAACTCTGACTAACGCAAGACAATTTTACTCGTCATGCAGAGTCGTTCGGGTGAAAAAGAGCTAAATTACCTACGAGATGAAATAAGGTTTGTTTCACGTGAAATTCTTCAACTTTGATTATAACTCTTCAAGAAATCAACTGTCATTTTTCAAGTTACCAATGATTAGGAGCGGGTTAAGAAACGGCCGAAGGAGCCGCTTCACAATCGTACTCTGCAGGGAAATTTATCGTAGTAACGAGACAGCACTTCATTACCTAAGCGACAAAATAACTTGCATGACCGACTTTCAGAGTTTCGATCCCATAAATATTTACCCGAAATGAATTTCAATGTCGCTCGCAATCCACCTCCGGATCAGCAACGAATCGGTTGATGTCGACCACTATCTATGTCGATGGTGAGCGAGATCCCAGTAATTTTGCACTTTGTGATAGGTGTACAATTCTGACGGTTCATATCAACGTTTGTATTTGAAAATCATTTGCCTGTTACGTAACTATTTGCTTAATTTAGCTTAAAAAATGCAACACAAGATATTTTTTCCTGTATATTAAAACCCTCTACAGGACACTTACAGCCCTTCCTTTCCAGGATTCCTGAATCCGCCCCTGACGACGTATTTTCAATGATTACGTTGCTTTAAACTACAAAGAAGATAAGCACTCGCCGGAGAATGATGTTAAAAGACCCCATAACTGAAATAAGCTTTGTGGCTACGACATTCCCTATTCCGCCGATAACTTTGATGTATTCTTCAAATTTTCTTTAAAAAGCCAATCCAGCTTCCAAAATCTTGCATCCATCTCAGAAGTAAGAGGGGTTCACTACTCTCCAGTAGCTCTCTTCTTTCTTAGGATGTTCATGACTTTTAGGCATGCTGATGGCATATTCTATGACTGTTATTACCTCGGGCTTTTTTGCGCCCCTCCGCCCAACTTCCCGCGTACATCCATAATTCACTGGACCAAGTCACAGAGTGAACTATCCATTTCATTAATACAAATTGACATCCAGTTAATCCCCTCGTCTACTAGGTCCGAGGGTACTAATCTTGATGTACGTGAAGTCCTTTTACACGCGTGGTGACCAGAGAGAAAAATGTTCGCTTTGTGTATGTATCTTCTTATATATATATATATATATATATATATATATATACATATACATATACATATACATATACATATATATATATATATATATATATATATCCATATCCATGGATTCCGGTCACTCAAAAATGCCGTGTGCAAGCTCGGGACTGGTATGTTGTTGAACAAACCGTACTTAGGTACCGTATTGAAGCAAATCGATTTGGTCTCATTCTTTTTTCCCTTGTATGGATCTCTCGTAAGTTGTTTATATTATTTGGACACTGAAGCGAGTAAATGATTTAAGGCCGGCAAAGGAAATGGCTTTCTTGGTGCCTGCGGCTGGTTTCGCCACCTCAGTAACTGGACAATTTATGACTTGACAGAGCAGTTCTCAAAGTTACCTCCTTGGAATATGCATTTGCCAACTGTTCACTTTTTGCAGCAACGCTTTGTCTTGGTTCTTTCTGATTTATACGAACAAAAGACGTAAGGGAACTCACTTGCTGTCAGGACATTTGCTAAGCGACTAAGTGTATTAAAACGACATTCTTCACTGAAGTTGAATAGATGTCGATTAGTATAAATCTTGGGACTTTTCACGTTCTGGTAACCACTTACCTGAGCTACACAATCACAGGTACGTCTGAATCGAGTAGCTTTGAAGTACAAGTTATGCGAACGGAATTGTTTTTAGCAGCTTTCAAAAGTAGCTTCCCGACTTCATTCTTCCCTAAGGGAGACTTCTTGTACGAAATATTGCCCCCTGGATTTTGCTGGTGTTTGTTGGTAAAGTAGAATGAAAATTCTGGTTCATTCATCTCTGTACGACGATTATTTTTGAACATTTTGCAGTATTTAAGCGGACAGCGTTCATGGTCAATTGTTTGAGAAGTGGGATAGAACACTCATCATTTAGAAGAGTTGTCCAGGCCATTACAGTCTTTGGATACTTTCTCCGCTTTCCACACAAAGATTTCATTGCCTCAATCAGGATTTTTTTCTCTATGAAATGTCACCCCATTGAAGACATTAGGATGTACTTTTGGCTCGAAACAAAAATGCAAGGTAAACAGCCACCACGTAACTCGCTGCAAAGCTACTTGTTTTTGGTCACCAAATTATCCTTCGGCAAAACAGTTGTCCGCTTCAGTCTTTCTCACTTCAAGAGTGATTTGTGCATGATGACCTTTGCCGTATTCGACCGGTTATTCTTTCATCAGGATTTTAAAACCTCTCAAGAAAGTTTAAAGTCGTCTATGTGTAAATTTACCGTTGAACCCTTGGTGTTGAGGTGCCACTGAATGCTTAGTTGAAAATACGCAAGAGTTGCTGGTTTATATACCATTTTTCTTTTTTATTGATGTTTTGCCTTGGAAAAAGTACGTCTTTTACTTCCCTCTTCTCGTTCTTCTAGAACAAGGTTTCCTTGTCGTATTTTGTCTTATGTATTGTATTTTTCGATTTTTGGTCAGCGATAAAACTGCAGAATTCGTTCATGTTTTCTTTGTTTACTTCGTCGGTTTCGTAATTCGTTTCACCTTCGTCACCAAAGTCTTGTACTTCCGGATGAATACCTAGCATAAACCCTTATCATAGCAGATCTTAAAGACTTGTAAAGATTTGTAACCAACTTTGAGGTAATGTATAATTTATTAATTTTTTAAGTCAAAAAAATGTCAGAAAAATATTCAACCATGAGCTGTCCGTAATGCTGATATCCGTTTGATAACCTATGAGAATGCTCCACTTTTAAGACGGAAAGTCTAGTCATCTAATAAAACAATCTTTCTTTAAGGCAAAATGAGTGACAAGTCTAATTGGAAAACGACACGAATTACCATAAATCCGCAAATAATTCAGGGTATTGATCCTATCATTCGTTGTTTAATAATTTAATTGTAAGGATGGACATCTTACCAGTTGTTAAGCTGTTGAACGTTATTCTCACCGAACTTTGTGTTTTAATAAAGCAGAATTGAAATTTTAAACGTAAATATGACTATAAGCAGTTTAAATATAAAATAATTTCCAGTTTGGATTGTTGTTTATTTGCGGCCGAATTCTGTGTGAATTTTTTTTTTATTGCATGTCCTCTTCCAGTCATAGTCAGGAGAATTTGTCTTTTCGAGAATTTTGAAAATTATCAATGTTACTTGGATTCTCGAGAGATATGTTGGAAGGGAGGGCGAGGGGTTGTTGCGTGCACGTATTTCTAGTATTCTCTGGGATTTCAGCCGAACAGTCCTATCGAACATACCATGCATGTTGCCATTGTGTTTGTGTGAACTTTCTTGAGTGATGACTATTAACTATCCACATTTTAGCAAATCAAAAAGTTCTTCTTCATTGTTTAGCTTGTCATCGCTTATCTCTTCGCCCACCGCACTAAGCGCGGTGCGACGGCCGAAGGCCACTGCGGGAGAGGTTACTGACTTCTTCCTGCTCGCGGTCCATTAACCCGAGTGTAGACTGGGGAAGCAAAACCTCGCCTTGCGTCTTATTATTATTATATTCATCGTTCCCCGACCAACGCAACCGTGTAGGAAATAGGATGTCCGGGCGAGAAGATTGAAAGCCAGATAGTTGTTGACTGATCTGTCATTTGTAGTTTTTCTTAAGTAAAACCGTTATACAGAAATCATTTTAAGAATAAGAAAATCAAAAACAGAAAAGCCGCGTGGATTCTGATCTAGAAAGGGCTAGGATATTGCCAGAAAGAGAGAGACAAACAGCATCAAAATTTCGTTACAGAGACAGAAGAAGGACGAGAATTTAGATTGGCGGAGGAGGGAAATTTACAAGGAAACATGAAACCAAAATTGTCATCTGGAAACTTGATCCTTACATTACTTGTCTCAACTCACTTTCGACATACTGTATTTTAATCATTTATTTGTCTAAATTGTTGGCTAGTTCTGGTTTAATGTTGCATTTGAAGCATGCTCAGGAACTACAAAGCTTCAGCGTGACGGTCCTGTCAAAAAACAAGACGGCCCAGGTACAGTCAAAACAAGTCTCACGTTTCTATCACAATTCCAAGTCGGTGCCTGGTACTAACAAGTCAACACTTTTCCTTTATCTCGTGACCATGGGATACGCAAACTTTGCTGTTTATTTGTAACATATACTGTATATAGGAAAACGGAAATATACTCCAGATATCGATATAAATATAATTTCATCAAATTCAGCTAGTCTTTACAGGCGAGACCGTCTATTCTTGAAACTGTGAACTTTCATGTGACCTCAAATAGGACTGTAATTCTTGACTCATGCTCTGCCTCTAACAGTTGCGTAACAGACCCGGCTGGAGAAGTCCTATTTACAATATGTGCGGCGGTGTTGAATAGGATATGCAAGCACTAGCCGAAGGCCAGTGATTGTATGTCAGATACAACACCAACGAATGCGAATAATTTAAAATGCTGAAGATTCTAACGATTTTAGTCAAATTCTTTTCATTTTTCTTGATGAATTATTAAGGAGTATTATAACAAGAGATACAATATTTTCTAGTATTATTGGCAATATTTATCATTGATTATTTTGCCCACCTCGAGCAGTATACCATAGTTATCAATTTCCAACATTCCTCATTTATCAGATTTAGATATTGACCTTAATATGCCTTGTGACCAAAATTTCGGCTATTATACTACACATGAATTTTATAGCAACAATGATGTCAATGAGTGCTTATCAAATTATAAAGCAATATCTGCTTTACATTGCAATATAAGGAGTATATCAGAAAATTATGAGAACCTCTTAAACATGTTGACTGATTTATATTTTTCTTTCTCATTGATTGGGCTTTCAGAAACTTGGATTAGAGTCGACAAGGAGTTGGTAGTCAATATAAATATACCTGGCTACGATCTTGTTCCACAACCCACCTTATCTAATGCAGGTGGAGTTGGTTTTTACATTAAACATGGTTTAAATTACACTATTCAAGAAGAATTTACCACTACATTAGCAGAGTTTGAAACACTTTGGATAGAAATTTATAACAATGGTCAACCTAATTTAATATGTGGTATAGTATATAGACACCCAAATGGTAACTTGGATAATTTTATGGAATATGTTAATTCAACAATTGAGCAAATACATCAAGAGAATAAACTTTGTTTAATGATGGGAGATTTTAATATTGACCTTTTAAAAGTTGAGTCTCATTCTAGCTCTGAAAATTTTCTTGAAACACTAGGTTGTTTCCATTTTTAACCACAAATTTTACAGCCTACTAGAATAACTGATCATTCAGCAACACTTATTGATAATATATTTTTTAATTCAATTGAACACTTTGTTATTAGTGGTAATTTGATTTATGATATCACTGACCACTTGCCCAACTTTATTATTATTAATAATTATCAATTTCTCCCATCAAATGTGAAGATTTATAAATGAGACTATTCTAAACTAACTGAAGCAGAACTCATTGCAGAGATTCAGGCTATTGATTGGCAATCAGTCTTTACTGAAAACATGAATCCATCACATATGTTTGATTCTTTTTATTGTAAATTAACTGAGATAATAGATAGGCATATAACTATCAAAAAGATAACCAGAAAGGAGATAAAATCCAAATCAAAACCTTGGATAACATGTGCTACTAAAACATCTATTAAAATTAAAAACAAATTAAATAAAAAGTTTTTGAGGACTAAATCTTTTTATTATCTTTCTAAATTTAAATATTATAGAAATAAATTGAACCATCTTCTAAAAATTGCTAAAATACAGTATTATAATGAATATTTCACTAATAATAAATGCAATACTAAAAATATTTGGAAAGGAATTAAACAAATAATTCATTTTAAGTCTCCAACTAGCCAAAAAAGTTATAAAATTATTGAAAATAATACTGAAATAACTGATTCATTGTCTATTCCCAATGCTTTTAATAATTATTTTGCTAACATTGGGAATAACTTAGCAAGTCAAATACCTGACATTCAAAAATCACCTTTAGATTATTTAACTACTCCATTATCTAGCAGTTTTTACATTTATCCTGTTACCACAAGTGAAACTAACTTTGAAATATCAAAATTATAAAATGGTAAAGCAACTGGTCCCTTTAGTATTCCAATATCGATTCTCAAACTTTTAGGATCTGTACTTTCAAAGCCTCTTGAAATTTTGTTCAATACTTCTTTTCTGTCAGGGGAAGTTCCTAACAGTTTTAAATTAGCCAATGTTATACCAATATATAAAAAGGGTCCAAAGACCAATTTAAGTAATTACCGACCTATTTCATTGCTTTCTGTTTTTAAATAAATTGCTGGAAAAGCTGATGTATAACAGGTTGATTGGCTTTATTGAGAAAAATTATATCTTTTTTAAAAACCAATTTGGTTTTTGTACAAACCACTCTACAGATTATGCAATTTTTAGTATAATTGATAAAGTTCAAAAAGCAATCAATGATCGTGATTTCTCTTGTGGCATCTTTCTTGATTTTAGTAAGGCTTTTGATACTGTTAACTGTAACATTTTGATTGATAAGTTAGAGTATTATGGTATACAAGGTGTGGCAATTGATTGGTTTATTTCATATCTTAGTGATAGAAATCAAATGGTCACTATTAACAACGTATCATCAACAAAGAACAAAATATCCTGTGGTGTCCCACAGGGATCTGTTTTAGGACCAATTCTCTTTTTACTATATGTAAATGATTTTCATACCTGTTCTGATTTATTCAGTTTTCACTTATTTGCTGATGATGCAAACTTATTTTGTCAAGATAAGAATTTCAGTAATTTACAGACAAATATAAATATTGAACTGGGTAAGGTACATACCTGGTTATGTATAAACAAACTCTCATTAAATATTGATAAGTATAATTTTGTTATCTTTCATGCTCCACAAAGAAAAATAAGATCTAACATTGATTTATTTATAAATAATAAATGCCTGAAACAAGAATACTGCATTAAATATCTTGGTATCTTGATTGACTCTAATCTAAATTGGAAAACCCATATTGATTATATTGCAAAAAAGATAACAAGAAGTATGGGAATTTTGTCTAAAATCCGATATTATGTTAATATTGATGTTCTAAAAAACTTTTATTATGCCTTAATTTATCCATTTTTGACATATGGAGTTATTGTTTGGGGTAACACATTCTCCACTACTCTCAAACCAACATATATATTACAAAAAAGGCTCTATGAATTATGACATTTTCTAAATTTGATGAGTGCTCAAGTCCAATATTTAAATTACTAAATATTATTAAGATTTTTGATCTGGTCACATTGCATATCACAGTTTTTATGTATAAGTTTCACCATGATCTTTTGCCTGCAGTATTTAATAACTACTTTATTCCAGTTAATAGAATTTATACTTATAGCACAAGATCTGCAGCTAAACAATCTTATTATCTTCCTAAAGCAAGAACAAGCTATGGAATATTTAATATTAGGTTTCAGGGTCCAAAAATATGGAATGCTACTGATGAACATATTAAATCTCTTCATCTTCCAAAATTTAATAAGAAATTGAAAAAATTGCTTTTAGACAAATATTAGTTAATTTAAATGTTCAAGTTTGAATTTTGGAAGTGGTAGGATTGCCTTGTATCTTGCTTATTGGTTATGAATCGGTAATATGAAATCGATCTATGAATCTGTAATATGTAAATTTCATATTCACTGATTGATAATCTACATGTAAGGAAAGAATTTAAATGTACATGGTAGACATTTGTGTGTTGTTCTCTCTCAGTGTGAGAGACATAGTGTCTTATTGTGCTTCTCACTGCCTTTATCTTAGTCGACCTTTTATTTAAAATCTTTAATATCTATGAAACTAGGCTTTCTGGTATTTTTAACCATTCTGGTTATTACCGAAAGCCAGTATCCTAGTATGTTTGTTAGAACCTTTGTAACAAAATTTTCAAAAATGATGAGGGTACAATAAAGATAAAGAACATTATATTTCGTTATTGGTTGGGATGCCCCCCAATTTAACGCATTGTTTGCGTGATGAGCATGACATAAGTCGTCTTTAGCAGAAAAGTCACAGGAATTGAGGAGAATATATCTTTGTTCCATGGTTTATTATTTTATTAAGATGCCCCATGAGTTCAAAAACCCGCAAGCCGCATTTGATTCTTACTCAACTTCGCATAAGACGATATAAAAATTACAAGCGTTGCAAGTTTCCTGATATCCTATTCCAACCCGTCCTGCACATCTTCGACTAATGTTCTGTTATTTTTCTGAACCATTCGGTAACATTCTCCAAGACTTACCCACCATGGTGACTTGCTTCAAAACGAATTTTCAAACTCTCTTATGACCAATGTTTACAAGCTGGCGATTGACCACTGTTTGATCATGGTTTGATGAATTCTGCTCTTTTCTCACCTAATTGCTCACAGTCGTTGATTCATATCCGGACACTATTATATTTTAACCAATGAGAACAAGTAAATCAAGACTTCATTAATTCTTGTTTTAGCTTATTACCAACTCTCAGGTTTCGAAAGTTATTATTATTAAGGCAAATTTCTTCCTTGTAGGGTTTTAATTCTTTCCTGTCTTAGAAAAATTACCAAAAATTGATGGTACTTTTTATTATCTTGTTCTTACTAATTTTCGCGAGAACTAATTTTTGCAAGAACTAATTTTCGCGAGAACTAATTTTCTCTAGTAATTTTGCGAAATTGAATACTCGCTAAAAATAGAATACGCGAAAATTAAAAAAGCCAAATTTAACACAATATTATATTGTATCTATGGAACAACAAAGCTTCCTCCCAAGGATCTGCTCGAGCACATTCAGATATAAACATTGTATACCAGAAGCTAATTTGACGAGACTCGTACTGCTAATGTAGTAAAGTTTGTCGCGAGATTTGTATTAATCGCAAAGTGGTTTGTTTCGTTTCTGTTACCAGATTGCTAGAACAGTTAATGTAAACGTGCTGTAAATGTAACTGGCCTTTGTGAGTCTTTCCGAGATTAAAGAAATGACGAAAATCGAGAAATTAAATACGCTTTGGTTTTTTTTACTCCATAAATTGCGAGATTAAATACTCGCGAAATATGGCTTTCGAATTTTCGCGAAGTTAAGTACTCGCGAAAATTAGTAAGAATAAGGTAAATTCTTTTCTTCCGAAGGCATTCAGACTTTCGGAGCAGGCTGTACCTCTTTTGAAAGAGCATTTAATCATTTTCCAAGGATATTTTTTGCATTGCGGAATATCATTAGATTACTTGAACTACCATTCTCTCAATTATATCAATCAAAATCAAAACCAGGAGCTAAATTTTTAAACATGGTAGTATTCCTAAGCATCCCTCCCAAGTGCGTGTGTTTCGTTTGGACTTCATTTTTTATCTTCTGTCCCACATCCTTTGCATATGTAACGCAAATCTTTATTCAAATTTATTTGTTTTGAAGACATGGACAACCTACTCATATTTCGTGCGATATCATCAACAACTCCCAAACAATTCTCATCCTTCACTTTTGCGCTTACACCAAGCCTAAAATCAAACAATTTTATTCCCTAACTAAGTTCCAAATTATAAATGCAGACATTTTCGAGGTAACGAAAAAAAAGGTTCAAGCAACATAGGTAAAAAGTGGAGTAGCTAGTGAAGGAGGGCAGGGGTGCAGTTTGCCCTCTCTTAGGGGTGAAAAGAGACAAAATCGGGACGAAATTAGATGGAACGGAAGGAGAAGGAGAACGTCGTCGAAAGGAACAAAAGGAAAGAAAAGAATTGTGACAACTGAGCACGAAGATGTTAAATGGATGTCTATTTACCATCGTTAGACTTTGGCAGAAAAGCATAAAATCCTGGAAAACATAATTCACTGCTGAGAGGTGGCTTCTTTTTTTTTTTTTTTAACATCGCCAAAATTATATGAAAGTGATCAACGTTTTAATTAGTATACTAAAAAGACTCTATTCACTGTACTTGATGACAGGTGATAACAGACAATTTTTGACGTGAATCTAATGGTGTTACTAACAATTGTCTAAAGTGTTTCAGTCTTTGGAAATTACTTTCATTTTTTTTCTTTCTACCACATGTAAATTGGTTGTCTAAGTTTCGAGTGTACGTAGCTGCAAGAGCCCTTTTAGGTTAGAGTTTCCCCGAGCCTCTCTTGAAAGCCAGCACACCACCGGTTATAACTTATCTCAGTCAACTCTTTCTCGGCAGGATCAGTCTTACGTTATTTTACTTTGGCTAACGCCAGATCACCTTACTCTTCAAGGGAAAAAGTCCTGCCGGAAATAGTTTGAACAGTGTCTCAGTGATTTAGTCATTGCGAGGGAGAGACGCCATCTTCAATTGTATCAATCCTCTGTCAACTTTTACGCCCCATTCTCATAGACATCATATAAAACGAGAGGGGGCATCAAGGCCTAAAATTGGGGTGAAATTGAAGGCCAACATTTCGTGTAAATTGGGGGAGAGACAAATTATTCTTCTCCAGGTCCTTTTCCGTCGGTTCGAGAACCTCGAGATCAAACAACTGAACTTTAGTGAATGGTTTCGAACTTGTTTTCATTAACTTTATCGCAGGAAAACTGCTTTTCTCGGTATTAGCTGGCTATCCAGCTAATAATTATAATAATGATAATAGACAAACAAATCAAAGTTCAATAAAAATTAATAATTCAGATACAAAATCATTCATCGAACTTAGTTGCATCCAAATATTGTGATCTCTTAGTATATCGCTGACCGATTATCTGCCTCTGACTTCGACGAAGGAAAATAATTTATTTGCTCGCCACTGACAGAAAGTCATTCCCTAAAATTTAGTGTTAGAAACTGTTTTATTATTGAAAATATTTTCTTTTCAATTGCCTGTTTTGATCATCTTGCTGGAATCCTTGATTTTCTAAGTTCATTTCCCTTGAGAAGGAATTGGCTTATCCGTGTTCCAGATGTAATTGTGTATCAGCCACTTTCCATCGATCTTCTTCCATACGTTCAGTGACTTAAAACATCAATCACAAACTTTCTGATACAAGGTTTGTATTATCACAAGTTATCTTTTCGAAGGAGACATGACCTAATTACGATGCAAATGATACAAGCTGCTATAGCATGCCCACAACGGACATAAAAGTCTAAACGATCTAGCAACTTTAATCGTGACTCAATATGGGTTTTTTGAAAAGTTCCAAGCTCCAAAATCATGGAATAGCACTCGATAGACCAGGCTTGGACTGATGATTGTGCCATCGCACCACAGAACAATGGTTGACTATTATTTTACAGTACGATGGCACAATGGCCAGTCTAAATATAGATTAAAAGCCTAGTTAAGAACAGTAAATTGTTTGTTTTTACATTTCTTAAGATCAGTAAATTGTTCAGCTCCGAAAGATCTTAGCAAACAACTTACTGTTCTTAAGAAATGTAAAAACAAGTTTGATTGTTTGTTACACAAAATGCTGCTCATTAGGGCATTAAGACCCAGTCTCAATGTTCAATCGGACTGAGGACAACAAGTTTATCAGCATATTACTGTTATGTGTTATCCTTTTTAAATAAAGTTGTCAAATCAAATCAAATCAAATCAAATCAAATCGTACTCAGGATCTTTATTAGGAACACCGAATAATGGCCCTGGGTACGAGGTTGTGTTAAACACTGGCTGTTGTTTGTCGGAATGTATAAATGTTTTATACATGCGATCCTTCCGCACTTTACGTAAGCAAATGCATACCACAAAAACCACGTTGTAACCCTTTCTGATGGAAATCTTTTGGACGCGTCCGTCTTTACACAGTTGATACAACTTTCTAAGGGATTTGGAGTGTTTGGTCACTTCATTGCCCACAGCAATGAAATAGCTTACAAACCATTAACAATGCTCTCAGAGCATTTGCGGTCGCAGAATCTAAGGTAATATCTCAACGAAACAAGTTCTTACCCACCAGAGGTACATGAACTTTGGGCCATGCTTCATTATACTTTTTCCCTACGATCTTAACAGATAAACGCTTGAACAGCGTGGACACTACGCCATAAACCTAAACTAACTGGAAAGCACCGAAGAGCAACTTAGCATCTTTTGCCTACTCAGCTTCTTCAGCCAATCAGATGAAAGCTTTGAAATGTATCACATTTCAGTGCCAATCGCCCTTTAGCGAAAGAGACAAAGCGGGCTCAATGAAAAGCCTAATAAACCCTTCAACTCAACGAGAACTGAGAAGTGTAGTAACCATATTACGGCAAAAAAATATTGAGTCAAAAGGCAATTTCTTTACACTAGGTCTTGGAGCAACAGCCCCTGACGCCATCTTTTAAATGATTTCGTTTCTCACCGGAAAGTTCGTAGCACCGACAAAAGACAGCTCGCGTCATCACCTGGCCATTAACCGCATACAACGCTTTTATGTCCGCAAAGTTTCCATCGAGCGCAAGAACCCATTCACGTGCGCAAATCAAACTGCTCAACTAAACCTGCGTAAACTTGGTACCCTCATAACGAATATATAATCGTGGAAAAGCCAGAAAGACGTCTATGTGTCCAAACTATCGATCTAGCATTAGTGCATTACACGCTCTTAATTTTAAACTCTTCCCACGATTAGCCCGAAACCTAAGATGGACAATACCGCATTTCACACGCGTTCACCTCCAACATTCACTCTATCAAGTCACATACAGCATAGATTCGGCGAAACTTTGTCTTATGTTCCCTCACAAAATTGAATAAAAACCCAATGGTTTAATCGAGGAATGCCATAAAGAATATAGACTGAAAAAGAAAAAAACTATTGGCTCCATATCGCATCCACCTTTCGTATACCCCAATTCACTACTCCCGCCCGTTAATGCGTCAGTAAAACTGTTCAAGGTCATTTCACGGCAAATGCGGTAGACACATGTACGCTTTGCGTACCTATTTTTTGAGACATGCCAAGGGATCCCAAACCTCCGATATTATTCTTTATAATGTCGTGAAATTGCTGGAGACTGGCAAGTCTTGACGTGTATGGGGCTGGACAGTTCCAAAAGGACATGCATGTGACCGTTGATGATCCGATGAGGCAGAGCAAATCTCTCTTGGAGGAGTTACAAACTCTGCAAAGTCCATCAATTGCCCGAAAGACCAGCAGCTCCTTGCTCAGCAACTTTGTATGGTTTATAACATTGCAGGTATCTCATCTGCAGTCCACATTAACTGTGAGGTTTGTCTTCATAATGCAGAAAATTGCGTTTTGGAAACTTTAAAATTTCCAAATTTGTGGGACCTATCTCCTACTCTGCAAAAAATGAAAAACTGACATGAACGTGGGTATCTGTAGAGATTGATGAAGAAGGAACAATCGCCTTTGTCTTTTATGGTCAAAATCGCCATAAGTTGAAAACTGTTGACCAAGCTTAGAAATTGTTTAGATCTACAATCTTCTAAAACTATATTAACCTTTTACGGTTTTGCCAAAGTCAACGTATTGGAGCATTTTAATTCTGCATAAACTGGCATCTACCAATCGGATAAACTTTCCTACTGTCATGCTTAAGTCCAAAGGGTTCACACAAAAAATTGTGATATTACTCCTTTTGCTGTTCATTACAAGAAAATATACGATCACGAACGCCAAACTCGAACTCATTAACACGAAAATACAATCATTTTATTAATGAATCAAATCTCATTTTAGCTTTTGTCGCGTTAATTTAAAATTTCTTGCATAGAACGTAACAGTCATTAACACAGATACGCAACCATTTGTATATGAAAAGCATTCATTAGTACCAACCGACCATTAACACCGTTTGACTATGCATTACGGAGAATAAAATTTCAATTGTGTAAGACATTTGTGCAGTCTGTTGCAGGGTCAGTTTAAAGTTATGTGGAATCCCAGCATGTATATTTCAAAAAGTTAACGAACTTTGTTTGGCAGCGCTTTCCTAACACACATAAACTTTCTCGTCTTAGAAAATGTTTTGTTATCAAAGCTTGCAGTACATGCACTGAAAGCTCAGATCTCGATCGAAGCTTTGATAGCAAAACATTTTTTTCAAAGACGTGAAAGATGATGTGTTACCGAAGTGCTGCCAAACAAATTTCGTTAAGAGTTTGAAATATATATGTTGAGATTCCATAAAACCTGCAACAGACTCGGCAAATGTCTTGCGTATATGAAATCTTTATAGTCCATAATGTAAAGTAGAATGGTGTCAATGATTGTCTGATGACGCTATTGAATGCCTTTTCAAGAAAATGGTTGCGTATCTCTGTTAATAAATGTTACTTTCTAAACAATAATTCTAAATGAACGTGACAAAAGTGGAAATGAGTGTCAATTTAATAAAATGAATGTATTGTCACGTTAATGAGTTCGAGTTTGGCGTTTAAACTGGTGTAAAAGGTGCAAAACAATTTCTATTATTTCGTCTGTAACTATAAGCTAAGGTCTTATCTCCTTGGCTAGAAAATCTTTAAAGTGTTACTTTGTCCTTCGACAACATGTTTAAGGTACAAGAATTAACAAGAATTGTGTTGTTACCAGCCATCAAAACAGAATATCCATGTAGAGAATTCTTTATCGGTGTGAAGATATTTAATGAATTGCCATTTCATATTAGGAAAACTGTAGATCAGAACGCCTTTAAATAAAGAGGTTATTAAGTGGCGAAAAAGGGTAATTCAGTCCCGAAACCAGTAATTCAATGCAAACTATTGTTGCTTTTTTCTGCACTTCGTAACGCTGAAATTGCACTCCTCTCAGCCAATCAGAATCGAGAGGTCTGTTCATGACTATTATTAACGTAAGAATGTCTATTTGCAGTGACAGCGAAAGAAAACGAAAGCATAATACAGAACTTAAGAGCTACATATCCAATGCCAAGTTTTCGTTATATTATTTTAACCAAAATGGCAAATAGCACTTTCCTGGCGGATTCACGTTTAATTAGATGTATTGAGTCTTTAACGAGAATTCGTCTCTACTGACGTTACCACACCCCAGACCTCTAAGAGACTGCTAATTCTAACCTTCATTAGTATTCATTTCCAGGGGACGTTCAAACTCTAGCCAGATGGCGGTATCACCACAGGGCTTTTGGCGACATTTTCCGACGCAAACCAATTTTCCCGATCGTGTTCATAAAATGTATAACGTAATTACTAACGTCTCATTGCTTACCGCTAATAGCAAAACGTATGAGAAAGTTTGGGGTGAGTGATAACACAATTCGTTTTCAAAAACTGGGACATGATATAGAGATCTCAAATAATAATTCATAAGACCCTCTGGAGTTTAGTTCACAAGCAATAGACCGAAAACAACTTTACCAAAGTTCTCAAAGATAGAAGTGTTCTTCACTTATGCTTTCAAGTTC
Source organism: Heliopora coerulea (assembly GCA_030142905.1). Lineage (NCBI taxonomy): Eukaryota > Metazoa > Cnidaria > Anthozoa > Scleralcyonacea > Helioporidae > Heliopora > Heliopora coerulea. The sequence goes on along the minus strand of JASJOG010000172.1, from coordinate 4,378 downwards.
AACTGACACGTTCGATTGATCAAGATCTCAATACATCCTTTTGCTTTTGTACATCGAAACGTTTTGGAAACACTACGATAAGCTGTAAGAACGATCAACGATTTTCAACTTGCCTAAATTATTAATAAACTCCGTAATGATTCTATAACAATTGCAAGGTTTACTGTTGCTAAGGTTGATATTTACATATTTCACCTGACTACACATATAGGGGGGCAAAAGAAAAAGCACAATAATGAGTTAATAACTTTTAGCCAGCCAATTAGGTCGCATACGACTCAACGTCTGTTCTTCAAATTTTCATCCATACCAAATAGACAAATCAAGCGACCAAGCACAATCTCAAATTTGCTAATTATAACATTGATATCAAACAAACGAGCTAAACCAGTCGTCGTCTTTTCTACTCCCTCTATCTTCTTCTAAGGGACAGCGAATCCAAGGGAGCAGGGTCTCTGTAAAGTCCCACCCATACCGGTTCACTCGCACTTGGGTTCCAAGGTTATGGGCGCTTTACGTTTTGCCAAGTACTCACAGAATAGTCAAGTTTCCTGTCGAATAGGACACTTCTCTTGGTCTTCAATTAAGAATTCACGCGGAATCGCATTTAAAGTGGATTTACCTTAACGATTTCAAAAATAATTGGCCGCTAAAGATTTAAAAGGTTTTAATGGCCAGGCATGCCCGGAACCGAAGGTGATTAGCAGTGGTATCACCACAGCGAAACTGCGTGGCGTGTATCTCTTTTTTCGATTATATTATTTGACTAAAGAAAATTCCAAAGAAAAGAGGAAGAGGAAGAGGGTCACAGAGTAGGAGGAGGTAGAAAAAGAGGGAGGAGGAGAAGTTTGGATGGGGAGCAGGAGCAAGTAGGAGAAAGAGGATAATGAGGATCAAAAGAGTAAGGAGGGAGAGCAAAAAGGAGCAAGGAAGCGGAGGACGAGTATAAGAAGCAAGGAAAAAAAAGTAAAATGGTGGAGAAGGAGAAGGAAATGAAAGATGAGAAGAAAGGATGAGAAGAAAGGATGAGAAGAAAGACGAGCATGAGGATGATGATGATGATGATGATGATGGTTTCGGAACTTAAAAACTCTTATGGCTTTCGTAAAATTATCCAAGACAGTGCTGTTTCGCATTGTTCGGGCCGAGCAATTAATGCATAGGTTGTCCTCTCATAGCATGTGGCGCAAAAGATTCTAGTGCGCGTACTTCATATGTAAGTTCTCGGGTATGTCCGTTCTTGCCGACAAGCACGTTTAGCTTTGCCCACGGCATAGAAATTGTTGCTAAGATATATAATTAACACCAATAACATGAATAAAATGACGTCATCGGTGGATCAAATAAGTGATCCAACTGATCTACGGGTCGTAGAATTCCCCTTCTATTTACAAGTATCGAGTACAATCATTACGTCCGACATTGAATTCGTATCGCCGATTTCACCTTGTATTTCCTCCACAACATCAACACAGTGTTGGGGTGTCGAGTATGGAAAGGTAAACACCCAATAATTTCACCACATCTTCAGATTAGCCGATTTTGTTTCATTAAACCTCATACAGGGGGAACAAAAAGCAAACCAGAGAGCTTGTTGTATTGTGATTTCATTAATACCTTTCCAAATCATGATGATGTTACAAGATGTGTTACTCGATGTTATGCGAATTGGCACCTATAAATCTTTTAGATAACTTCAATTTGGGTGATAAAATGTCGTTGAAAATCGTTCCGCGTACTAGACAACAAATGACATGCATGTAAAGGCTTCAACAAATATTGCCGTTGTTGACGAACGTTCCTACAACGCCTGTCATATTCCCAGCCCGCAAATGTTATATAAAGATGTACAACATTCATAAACAGCAAATAATTAATATAAAAGATAAATGATATTAATATAGGAAACCAGAAGCCTCAAGAAATCTCAAATACTTTCAACATAAAACGACCATTCATCGTATAAAGACCATATCATGAGTATGCATTTGGCCTTCCTGTATCTCGATAGTTCGCATATACAGGGTGTCCCAAAAAAATGTATACACACTTTGAATGATTATAACTCACTATAACAAACTTTCTTTCGAATGCCACGCATTCGAGAGCAATTTGGAGATGAGGAGTTTTATTTCCAGCAAGATGGAGCACCTCCCCACTACCATCGTGATATGAGAGCCTATCTTACGAAAATCTGCCGAACAGATGGATTGGGTGAAGATATAGCATTGAATTCCCCCCACGTTGACCAGACCTCACGCCTGTGGACTTTTTTTATGGGGATAAGTCAAAGATAAGGTTTGTAGCACAAAACCTGTAACAATCAATGAGTTGAGAGCAGCAATTAAAAGAGAATGCACCCAAATACCAAATGAAATGATCATAATTCGTAATGTTTGCAATTCCATCTGTCCACGTTATCAGCAGTGCCTGGACCAGAACGGTCATCAGTTCGAACACCTGCGATAACTCAAAAAATTCTACACTTGTCTTCTTTAACTTGAGTTATAAAACTTAGATATGTCTTAATAAACATTGTATTTATAATCATTCAAAGTGTGTATACATTTTTTTGGGACACCCTGTATTAATTACGAAAATTTTTCAAACAAATCACGAATAATCCGTTCATCAGCGGATATCGCTGATCAACAAACGACAATATAATAAACTTGTCGCACATTATAATTTTAAAACCATAGTTTTCCGACGAAAAACATAACGGCTGCAAATATCTTTGAAATTTCTAAAATATGAAAGCTCAAAATGAACAAGACTAACAATTTACAGCCATCCCTGCATGCTTAAATCTTCACGGCAATCGCTCGGCCTTCTGAGATGTGGGAATGGGAGATGTAGTTTTGTCCAGTAATTAGGTTTGGTTTTTCCATGTAACTCGGTATAATATTATTTATGACAAATTTTACAACAATATTTGTAATCTCAAATTAACGTGATAATTTTTGAACTTATTTGTTACATAGGTATGTAATAATAAGCTAATAAAAAATAATTAATGTTGACTGAATGAATTTCAACTTCCAACATTAAATTTACCATTTGAACTTGATAAGTTAGCTCACTATATATGAAACACATCATTTTTTTCCTCACACTAAACCTGCCGACTCGATGACTAGTGGGGATGTCTCCGCATCGACGAGTGCTTTGCTCAAAACTTAAGGTGGTCTTACACCCAAAAAAACAGATTTTTTTTTTTATGTTTAAGAATTTAAGGAAAGTCATTTCTAGGCATTGGAGTAAATCAAATTTGACTTTTGAAAATCAGCTTTTAAATGATCAGTTGCCATGGTAACTAAAACAATGGAGCACAAACAGTAAAATAGTGTACCCATTTTTAAACCTGATAGAGTACAAACAAATGGTCAGCGAAGTTTATTATAAGTTTTAGTGCATTAGAAGAGAGAAACTCTAGGTGCTAAATATCCTCAAAACTTCAGACACAGTAACTATACAATGTACAATATTAGGAAGTGTTTTTAACAATAAATTAAATTTTATGGGTTCAGTTCCTTGACAGTTAATTTCGCCATTTGTGCTGAAAATATGGTTACAATCTGTAAAAAAGTAAACTTAATTTTACGTTTGAAAAAGATGATTTTAAACACTTTTAACAACTCGAGGAAAAGCAGATTCAGAGTTTAATACTAGATATAAGGAGTACACTTTGTAATCTTTCAGCACCTTCAGGGAATAATCTACAGAAATATTTCATATGCTAAATGGTTTCATAAGGTTCTTGACTCAAGGTCAAGCTCAAGGTCTAAGAAAAAAATTATGAAGGTCATTCAAGGCCATCCCAAGCTCACCACAATTCTGTTCTCAACAAAATTAGGATAACATACAAGCAAAAATTATTTTTCTGAAAAATTCGACATTTAGGGTGTAAGACCCCCTTAATGCTCTTATTTTCACTGCCAAACAGTTACAAATAGCATTTGAAGTGGTAGCCCCCCTTCAGTTAACCAACAACCTGAAAAACCAACCCGAACATCTATGTAAAGTTATTACCATTCTCTAGTTTGCCATGTAGCATTTTAATGGGAGGTCGAAAAGGCATTTTCAAAATTCATGGTTTGCATTCAACTTTCATCCGAGAATTCCAAACACATAAGAAGCATAAAAACACCTGTCTTTCGGTATGGCAGCTGGAGCAAAAAGCTCTTTTTTTCCCGGACAAGTTCTTGTCTCACTTTGGATATATACTTTCCAACAATTACGAGAAAAAAGCTTTATTTAATAGATTCTTGTAGAAAACCAGTTTTTTCTCAAAATTTATAGAATGTTGACTGTAATGAGAAAACCAATCAGCTCGATTACTTACAAAACAATCACAAAACTGAAAACCAATTTAAAG
>JASJOG010000170.1:495000-709925 GCA_030142905.1 Heliopora coerulea | reverse complement strand
GGGCGTTTTCTTGCATTCAAATGAAGTCACGTAAATCAGGCTTTTTACGTAGTCCTCAACAAAACGAAGTTAACAAATACTGCAACAGATGGATTCACTTCTCTAAACTCGAATGTACAGTAAATACACCAACTGCGATTTGAAAAACATAAAAAACCAGTTTACATTTAAAAAAAAGTTTCAGATAAATGCAAGAACACGGCCGACCTAACAATCAAAGTTCATTTTGAACTTCAGAAACGCAACTCTTTGGTTTGGTCAAGGTTCGACAATTTTGCAGCGTAACTTTGGCGGCAAGATAACCTGAAATGGTGCGTGATTAAGGTGTGACTTTGGTATCATCTAAAACTGCAACTACAGTAGGATAGGCTTATCTCTCATGCTAATGAATCAACGTGGGAGTTACGTATTGATTATCGGGGGAAGGGAATCATCGGCTACAGGAGTCTGGGTACTACATTGGGAGAACCGTTGCTGGGTATCGTGACGTGGGAAGATCATGAGATCATCTGTTGTTATTTGAAGAGATTGTGTTACGCTGGAGAATGCTTTATTACGTTGTGCTATGATAATGTATAAAATTCCAAATTTTTGTCTCAAGTGACTGACTTTTTACCACCTTACTTCTCCAAATTGGGGGTAACGGTATAGGCTCCCCCGGCTCCCAATTACCCTTCCCCCCCTTGTACTGAATACATCGTTTTCGCTCAATGTCTGGAGATTCAGGTGACTTAAGGCATCTAGCTAAACAGTGATATCCAACGAAAAAAGTTTGAAATAGGAAGGAAAACCAACTCGCTCCTTCGTCGCTCGGTTTGTACGAAAATCTCAAGCAAATGCTTTCCTGTACGGACCCCGCTTTCGGTTTATAAGTATTTGATATGAGGTGGCAATCCTAGGACTGGAAAACCTTGTATTAAACGACCAAGATATATTCAGAAGCAAACTGCAAAATTTGCTAGATGTAGCTGCAACTATTGTTTTACCTGTTGGTAGTAAGCAGCATTCAGACCGTGAACACTTGCCATGGCGTTCACTCTCTTTAATAGTTTATCTTTCTCAGTATCGGCAAACTTGACAACAATTGGTGACGAGCATCCCTGATGAAAAAATGTTAATGGTTAGAGTAGTAATGGTTACTTACTGACATTATTTAATGACCTTAACTTGTGAAGTCGCGTGGCATACAGAACAACTTATTTTGACGGACAACATCGAGTAAACTCCGTATTTAAGCTATAAAACGAGACGAAAGGTTTGGCAATGACTTTGAATCAAGCCAAAATACTATGTCACTCTCTTCAATTTTTGTCTCGTTTTACAGCTCAAACATTGATCTGAGTTGAATGAGTGAAATTGAAATATAACTGAACTATTTTTCTTAAAGTTGTCGTCTGTTAACCATTTTTTTTAATCTCAGCATGTAATACCTACACGTAAGGAGCATGGACATACACTGCGAAGGAAGAATTTTGCTGGGGAGCGCACAAAACTTTGTCTCACTAAAATGTATCATAGCAAACTTGAGTAAGAAAACTCCCGATATTTTATTTATTTTGGCCAAGTTACAGAACATTTGCACTACAACTTTGCACAACTAACCATTATTCTCTAACTGAGAAGGGGATACAGCTTCCCAGGCCTGAACACCTATGCCCGGAAGGGAGAATAAGAGTGGCTAGAGGACCATTGAGAACCATATGATACACGTATATTCCTGACCATCTTAAAGACTGAGTTTAAGTTTAGATACATCCTTTATGAGACGGGAGAGGTGAGACTTAAAACCGCCAAAGTTATCTAACTGTACTTTTATCTGACGAACAAATTGCACACCACGTGATGTGTACGTGTCTAAGTGGTCTGTAGATGAGAAACGTCCAATTCGAAGAGTGAAAATGGATAAAACACGAGATATCCGACAACAGAAAATGGTCAAATTAATACCAGGGTTGACTAGAATGTGCAAGTAACTGGCAGCATTGGCACCTTTTTTAAGGTTCTCGCCTGATTCCAAATCATTGGAGAAAAGTATAAATAACTTCTCTAAATTATTTATGGGTGCTTTCTCCCTCCTGCACAGGATGTCGTTCAGCCAGAGCAGCCTACATTAATTTTATACTTCTAGTATGTCAAATCTACTTGACAACTTGCTACACAACCAAGGAGAATGCAGTAGCAACCTGATTTAAATGAACTTGGCCTAGTGCTATATAGAGTCAGCTCACTGCATTTATTTCAAGTAAGTGAAACCACTAACCTCCATTGTCCTACTGTTGTGCATTATGTCAATGGCTTTTTGTGCTTGCATTTTGCTTTCAAATGTCAAGAAAGCACAGCCTAAAAACATGTAACATACATTGTAAGGTAAAGAACTGGATTATATTAATCCATTAAGAGGCATGCATCCCACTCTTTTGAATAAAATCATCTGGCATTGGACAGAATAAAATTCTAAAGTGAACTCTTGGCCCTTTATGGCTCAACAAATCAGCAGTTAATGCATACATGAGTAGGTGCCTAAATCTACTCAATAATATCACCCCATGTGAGCCAGATTGAAATCCTCAAGGGTGTCCTCACCCAGCAATGGGTTAAAATTAACTTTTCTCCCAAAAGGCCCATAACCTAGGAATTACTACAATTTTGATGGCTCACTGGTACATCCTGACAGGGGTATTAAATGGCATTTTTGGTTCTTGCAAACCCTAAGATGCTCATCACCAAAAAGTATGATTCTGTGCACGTGCAATGTCTTGGCCCCTATCCATTTTCCTTGAGTCCAGCTCCCAGTCCATGCCAACAAAAACAAAATGAAAGATATGTTGACAAAATACATTTTGCTGGTATTTCAAGTGTTTAAAAATGTGACAGAATAATGCCTAACATATCTGAAGGATTCATTGTTTATGAAAAACTGACTATACAAATGCCTTTTTTTAAACAATGAAAAGTATCTGACAGCAACTGAGCAGCAAGTCGCAGACAGCAAACTCTGCCAGCAACTGGCTTCTGAATTCTAATAAGAACCTTGCACACAGGTGTACAAGACCTCAGATACACTGTACTGTACCTTTGCTACGTTTTTCAGCATCCCTCAGGACTGTTAGGTCTTCGATGGTACCAAAGGGTGCAAACATCACTCGGAGATCATCTTCAGTGGTAGTCTTGGAGATCATGCCAACAAAAAGCTTGCGATCATCTGGAAAAATAACAGAAACAATTTAACGATTCAGCCCAGCTAAAATGAATCTACTGCACAGTATTCATTACTTTTGAATGTATGGTATTCAGACAGAAAGAGAAGGTAGCAGTGGTGTTATATAACTGTCAAATGCCAAATCAGACAAAGAACTTTGCAGAGTAACTGAAAGATTGTCCAAACAAAGAATGCTTACATGTAATTAACATCCTGCCATTGATCAACATTTTCACCATGACTTTTGTATTTGAAGTCAGATCAACCAAAACAAATCACTGATTCTCAAAGTTTAGGTTTTCAGGCAGGTAGGAGCACTGACAACCCTTGTTTTGACAACCATTTAAAGATCCAACTGGCAAAAATACTATTGTTCATGTTATTTTATGAACTTAGTGAGTTCTTTCATATTAAGCCATTTTGCATGCAAATTTGAAGGTTAATGTTGCAGCATGACAGATGTTTTTGAGTGGCATTGAAGAATTAAACCAAATCATAATTAAAATAAAATTATGTTTGTGTGCAGTAGATGTATCTGCCTCATCAGATTTCTCTGATTGAAAATAGTGATCTGTACTTGACTCAAGATCAGAAATACTAGTATATTGAATATGAAGAACTTGGTCAAATACAGTGATGCAAGACAGGTGGTTATACATGCACATTATAATGTGTGCCCTCTTCCCAAAAAATGAGGGAAAAATTGATTAGCTTTATGGTCAGCTGGATAGATGTTTCATGTACACCACAAGTGTTTGCATAATAAAATGCTATTTGACATGTATTTACATTTGTACATGTATAAAGTATATTACTGACATAAAAAAGAAAAAGTATTTATTACTGTACAACAATTGTCTTGGTGGGATATTTCTCTATCCTTATTTTACCTTACAGTCTTTCCTCCAAGTGAAATCCTGTTTTGAGCAGGATCTCAGGTATGAAGAACTGTTCTTTTATACTAAAAGTATAACTGTGGATGGACACAAACCTCGTTTCTTGTCTCTATCTGCTGGCTTGACTTGCATTTTATGACTCATCTGAACAAAGAAGAAGAAAGTAATGTAAGGGGCAAAACCAAAGCATTAGTGACTGGGTTGTTTTTTTGTTTTGTTTTCTTTTTATCTCTAATTCAGCAAGATGGCAACAGGGATATGTCTTGTAACATTTTGCTGAATACTGGATTGAACTAGATAGTAGATTATATAGTCCTAAATAAAGGTTAGTTGCACATTTGCACACAGAGATATCAAACTACATGGGGCAATTTAAGGAAAGAAGAACCAGTATCACTCTAATGACACTTAACTATTATTGAGACTTTTTTGAGTGAGTTGCAAGCATGGATAGAGCGACAACTGAGAACTGTTCATGCCCTTGATAGCACTCTCCCTTGTTTCTCACAACAAGGTACTTGGTCTTCAAAATGACTAGTTCAATTATCAAAACTACATGCTTGATAACTGCTCTTTTACTTCTCAAAATTTTGGGAAAGATTCGAAGAAATATTAGTGTAAAGAAAACAACTGAATACAATTCAGGAATCATACACAACACTTGGCTGACAGAACAATCCTTAAAGACAGTTTGGCATATGAGTTCAAGTACACACTTGAAAAGTAGAAGTTTCCCAAGTTTTCAATATAATTTCTTCACTTTATCAAGATTACTGTAACTCAACTGAAACATTTCCTTCTTACCATGATTTGCTTACAACTTTATAAAGTACTTCCTTTGCTACTGAAAACTTCACAGAAAGAACATTAACAACAGAATCCAACAATTCCGTAGTAAACGTGCTTTGATGTTCTTCCTCATTTTTAACTTGTGAGGATTCTAAGTTCTGAGAACTTGGAACTTCCATTGGATTATATCAACTAAATCTACTCAATCATGGTATGGAAGAGACAAAATTATCATCATAAAAGCTTTACCCTGCTATATTTCAAACTGACCACCAAAAATTAAGCTCATCAGCTTGATTATCACATGAAAGATCTAACAGAATGTTAACTCAATGTTTTGCTGTATACATGGCATTAATTTGCCCAAAGTGATCCTAAATAATAGGCTTCATTTTGAGCACAACTCAATGAAAGTTTTGCGAGAGAGGAGATCTTCGACACCATATCTCAATAGTGAAACACATTTTCTCTATCATCAAACTGTTTCTTGATACTCAATTGCTAACAAAATTCAAGATAGGGCTCATTTGCTCAATACAAGCATGTTACTTGCTTGAACACAATACTCACTTCACAAAGTTAAGTTTCATCAGAGTGGCACAAAATCCAAGCTATTAGGTACATTTGAAGTAACATTGTTTGAAATTGTAACCAAACCTAAATATGGCTTTATGGTCAAGTATTAGAAGGTTGTACTGTAGGTGCTGTAACACACTTTGCAAATTATTGTAATGGAATGTTTATTCAACTACTCAAAAACGCATTTTTTCACCTTGTTTCTAGCTTGCAACAACTCAAGCACTAGCTGGAAAATGTCCAGTAAAATTTTCCTGGATATCGGGATACTTCCACGTGGCCAGGCTTTACCGGATATTAGTATCCAGATTTGGCACATCCCCAATTGGCAACAGATTGAAAGAATCTGGTAAGGGATGTCTCTTGGAACTAATGGCTGTCATCAGAAGATCAACTTGATATTGACTCTTTGATAACAACAAAATCAAGTTATGACATCTTAATTGACAAATTCATATAAAAAACTAAGAAAGAAAAGCACATCACATCAATTCCACATTTGTGATCCATCATTTAAGTAGAGAAAATGTCTTGTAAGACGGCCTGCCAACATTTTGTTGTTGTCTGAAAGTAATGAAGTTTCAATAGAGGTCGTCACTAATTTCAATCAGAACAGTTTCCCAGCGAGATGTCGAAGGGAAAAATAGAATCAACTTTATCTTTTCCATTCTTAAGCTCAACGATAATCCGCAGTTTATCATAAAGTTTACTGTAAAAACCATTTATAACTCAGAGAAAAAACACGAGAAATTCTAGCGGCGAGCATTCGCCCATAGGTTGAGTAAACATAGCAGAGTCCAAACAATGTCAAGAATACTCATCGTAGAATATTTTTGATAAATAGAGAAATCGACTTACTCCAGGTAAAGTTCTCTTCTCGTGTAAGTCCTCCTGGGCTTTCAAAGACGAAGTTTTGTCACAAAACGTTACAAAGGCACAACCTGCCACAAGGAATTGTCACACAAAATGTCAACACAAATAAATACGACCAAAAACCATCCAATTTGAGTTTCACACCTTTATGCTGTCCAGTTACACGGTCTTTTAAGATGGACAAGTCCTGGATATCGCCATAAGGCTCGAAAACTGGACGAAGTTGTTCGGCTTCCCAAGATCGGGGTACTTGGCCAACGAACAGTTTTACCGGTTCGTTTGATGGAGTAGAACCGTTTACCATCGAGCTGACATCCATTGCACAGTGATATACTACAAGACGGTACTTGGACGTACAAGAAGACACTCAACAGGACAGTACAACAATGCCACAAAAGACACAAAGTTCACTAGAACCACACCAAGAAAGACACAACTACACTCGGCATGACATAACGAGCGAACTACACATTTCCCACAAGCCCGCTTCGCGTGCTCTGGGATATCGAAGAAGTTAATGGATAAGAAGGGATCTGAGAATATACACGGCTTGTCCAAAATGGCGGCAAATTTATGTTTCATTAGTCAGTCAAGCAAAATGATGTAAATAGGCAGCCTAACCTGGTTGTGTATCCTTTTTTAAGTATATTTAAACATCTAATTTAGTTTTAAACCACATTAAAGCTTTGTACGGCTTTATGGACATGAAATTTACGTGTAAAACGTCCTGGAACATTACTTCATTCTGAAAGTTGCTGTGGACTTTCAGGACACCTTTTTGGTTAAACATGACAGCCTTCCGTCTGTAACTCGGATATAACAAACTTATGGATCACTGACAGACCATGTCTAACACAAGACGCGGCTTCTTACTCGTATAAATTCACCAGTCCAAGCCTTACGTAAGCCACATCTAAGAAGATGTGACTAACACTTCACTTCTTATGGTAGTCATGTCTAACACAAGACGCAACTTCGTACTGGTATAAGTCGGCCTGCTGGCGAATTGTATAGCACTTGCAAGTATCTGGTTAACATTCGTTAACAAGCATTTTAATGTAAAGGTAAGTGGGCGCAACGATATTTCTTCCCAAGCTCTATTTTGAATGCAGCTTTCGAGCAATGAGTAAATTAGAATTACTTTGGCATTTGCCATAATTTACCGGTTAAGTGGACTTGCCCCAGTAACGCAATTTTCGCCTGACAAAGGGAGTGGGCGCTTATGAAAGCACGGCAACCTTTTCGGAGAAACGAAAACGAGAAGAAAACAAGGCTTACCACACAGTTTGACATGTTAAAAGAGACTGTATAATTTAATTGTATAGAGATTGAACAATACATTTAAAAAGCACACATCAAAGTCTTAAAATCGTGTTCATCAAACCATCAAACCCGTCAAATGTAATTTGGGATCAGTACCAATATCAAACAGTTTTCTAAGTTCTCCTCCTAAGTCTTCGTCAGTAAGCGAAGGAAATTGTTTGAGACTCGATCGTCTTCTATGTGGTCAAGATAGCTTGATATGGCGAACTTTGCGGGGTTCGAAATTAACGATTGCCCTGAACGATCTAAATTATCTCTGGGCAACCAAGTTTTGATGAGTGGTTGTCCCTCGGGCAACCCGTTTTCAAGTACTAATGCTATTGATATTTTACCTTTTCTGAGTCACTGAAGAAAGTAAAATTACTGAAAGAACTATGGAACGCAAAAGTGCGCTCTTTCTTTTCTAAAAAGTTCGGTGAACTATTCGTATTCGTTTTTATTGCATAAGATTCGGGCAGTTTTCGTGTTATTGAGTCCGCAATATATCAGTATTATTCAAAACAATGGCCATTGTGCATTTCAAGATAACATTGTTGTGATGTAGATATATTTGTACTTATGTGTGATGAAGTTTATGTGTTCAAATAAAAAGGTTTGGACAACCAAATTCTGTCTGGGGCGACCTGAAAAAACCTCATGGTAGCCCAGAGGACAACCAAGAAAAAAATTTAATTTCGAACCATGCTTTGGTCCTGTTTTATAAAATGTTGAGCTCATTTCTCTGCTGCCATTGACGTTCTCTTCCACCGTGTGTTACTTCAATTTAAGCGAAATGATTGCTTGTAAAACTTGTTAAATTATACATTTATACAAGGTGCTGTGTGCGTATTTATTCCTCAATTTCGGCTTATTATTTTCATGAAGAACTCTTCTTCGGATTAAGACTTCCTGGACGAGGAAAGAACGCTTGACTGCATGCATATTCATTTGCATAGAGGGGATGACAATCAAAGTAATGAAAAAGCGTGACACAGATCGAAGCAAAAAAATATAAAATTGAAATACAATCATCTTCTTGGGAGGAATGGCTTCCATTTGTCTGCTTGGAAATGTACCCCATCGCGACGCTATCTTAAGGACCATTCATACTGAAATGAATAAAATTTCGATCAATCCCAGATCGCTCTGCGTCTTAAACCGAGTCTACGCTTGTTCTGAAGCAGAAATTAATGAGTGTATTATTTAGGGTCTCTTCAGAAACCACGTTTGGGTTGTCTATCATAAATACAGAATTATTGCATACATCAGAGTTCAAATAGGCTGTAGGCCACTTGACGAAAGTCAAAATATTGACAAAAGAGGCCGGTGATACGGTAAGTTAGGTTTATGTCAGTCAAATTCATGTTCTTATTCAGGAGGCAAACTTTGTTAGATCAAACTCGGATTCGATGGATCAAAGCTGGATTCAAGCGTTCACGTTTGGCACTTATTATCCTTGAGGTAATCAAACTCACTAATGTAAGCGAACCTCTAAAAACCTTAGCATTACATCTACTTCTTTATAACTTATAAGTAGATTTATGTAACACTATCACCCAAAATTGATTCGAATATAAAGAGTCGCTTTATAACCATATAAATACCAAACTGTTCACAAACTAGTAATCACATTCGGGCCGTGCCCAATCTAAAACTTTAAAAAATGTGTTGAATGTTAAATTTTCCTAATTCATGATTTTAACTTCAAAATTGTACATTTTTCCCCGAAGGAAAACAAAGAAGATCTCAAGAATTAATTGCATGTGAAAAATTTTCTAGCTAAACCGTGTGGGTTGTGACTGTTTGTCATTAGGGTAAGGAAGTTCAACATTTGTTTATCGGTGATCTTGTCTGTTTTGTCTGACCAAGAAACGTGTCACATTGTACAACAAAAGTTTTTCCCAGAACTCTAAAATTAAATTGACTCATTCGGTTAACGTCAGCTGGTGTAATTCCCTTGATCATTGTTTCACTTTACGGGTTTATCAAAGATGGTGCGAGAACCCAACGAATAATTTTTGCTCAGACTTCAGTGGCAATATTGGATTAATTTTATTCGCAACACGAATACGCGAGCAGAATCAGTGGAAACAGTGTTTTCAATGTACGAATTTACTAAAATTCCACAACGATTATTTTTTAAAATTTGAAGTGGCCAAAGGTTGTTTTGGGAGAGAGTGCACGCTGTACATACTTAACATTGCAGACAAAAAAAATGAACATAAAAAGAGATAACTGAAAATACTACAAGTTATTTAGTGTATCTACTTTCTGGGTCGTGCGTTTCATATGTGCCCACTTGCACGTGCCAATATCCATGAACGCAATCTTTTTAAAAATATCTTCTAAAAACTGGTTTGCAGGCTTGTGCGCTTCTCAACCACGGAAAAGAACCAGTGGCGTTGAACGCAAGGTAGGGGGGGGTAACGAAGGCCACCCCCAACATTTTTATTTAGGGGGACTGCAATATCGTTCGGTCCCCCTTAAAAACAGATATTGTAGAAGTATTTCATCGCACGCACTTGCGCATAGTATTAACAATAGTTGATTCTTACAAATACCATCACACTGAATATGACGAACTTGGTCGAACACAATGATGGAAGACAGGTGCTTGTATATGCATACTAAAATGCGAGTCCTCCCCCAATAAAGTAAAAGAAAAAATTGACTAGCTTCATGGTTGGCTGTATAGATGTTCCAATTGTACACCAAGTGTTTGCATGATTAAATGCTATTTGACATAATCGTTTACAACTCGTATAAAGTACATTACAGCCATAAAAAGGGAAAAGAAAAGAAAGTATTTACTACTATATAACAATTGTCGTGGTCTGATATTTCTCTATCCATGTTTTACCCTACAATCTTCCCTCTAAGCGAAACCCTGACCGCAATATCGTCCGGCCTCCCCTAAAAACACATATTGTAGCAGTATTCCATGGCACGCACTTGTGTTTCAAAACTAAAAACAGAAAAAATTTAAAAGTCTAATATATATTGCGCATAGTGTTAACAATGGTAAATACGTTATTATACTTCGGGGCTCCACGCAGATGTCGTTAAAACTCAGATTATTGTATGGTCACTTTTAGTATCATTGAAAATTAAAGGTTAAAAAAGCTGCAATAATTTGTAATCGTATTTAATCTTTCAATGAATAAATTAGTAATCCACATGCAGTAATATTCTATTCTCCTAAACATGAAATGCGCTTTACCGCAGGTTTAAAACTGACGGTATTGTCCCAGTTTTGTCAACAGTAAAGTCGATGTAAACATTTAAAAACGCCCACCCTGAACTCAAATTTTACAACCGGCTCCCTTAACTTCAACTAGATTCCTACACCGGTGAAAAGAGCTTATGGAAATTTTTGAACGCAGACGTTTATATCTTGAAATTGAAGGGTATCTGGGCCTAGTTTCAATATATGTACTATCTACTCCGTTTTATTTCATATTTATACAGTAAGGTTACGGTAACTTGGCACCGTATTCAGCGAGCTGTTCGTGGTAGGGGCTAGCATAATTACAAACAGAAAAGAATATAGTATATATATGTTCTTATAGACCGTCCATAAACTGCAGAAGACTTACAGATTATAAACTGTCTGATCTTACTATTAAGGAAATAGGAATACACAAGCGGAGCTCAATAACACAGCTGATTGTTAGAAGTAGGGTTTCAAGTTCACCAGCAAACATTTTTTTGGGATTCAAGAGTTCAAAGAGTGAATAATATATTTAAATGGAAAAATGTATTAGCGAAATTCATACAAAGATGACTAATCCAGAGAATGTTGCGAATTATCTACCCTCGAGAGTTGACATATTGCTCGAGGGTTAACAATTTGCTCGAGGGTTAACATATTGCTTAAAAACCCAGGACAAGGTATATAGTCTGTAATTATCTTTGTCGGTTATCTTGGGCACGGAGACTTCAAATTGACAGACAAACGAAGAGAGATGGCGAAAATGCGTCAAAAGATACATAAATGCCTCCAGAGAACGAAAAAAAGAAGTGAGGTAACAATGATATAACAGCATTTTTGAATCGGGATTGTGATTGCATTTGCTTTCACGTAATTGCCATGTCAGTCTTATATTCTTTCTTAGATCATCTAAAGGAAGACATCTCTTGTCCGGCATCGGTGGAAGAAAGACCATATGAATCGATTAATTTATGGATGAAACTACTCCATTTTAAAACCTTGCTCACGGCGAGCTCATCCAGTTAAAGACAATCATGAGCTGCTGTTAATCAAATGCGAGCATTAGCAGCGAGCTGCGAGTCAGGTTTTGTTTACTGAAGGTACAAACCTCTATTTTACTTTAAATAATGCATGTGATATATGCATTTTATGAAAAGATCAAACAAGGCATATTAAATTGAGAAGTCATAAATTGTCAAAAAAGTTATACCAATCTTTAGAAATCATAACAGAGTTTTTAAGCTGTTCTGAAAGCTGTTAGCCTGTTCTGTCTCCCCACGGCAGCTGTAAATTAAGGTAGTGCTTATGTTGCTTTTATTAATTGCTCGTTTACCTTGCGTGGTGGAGTCACTGTGTACACTCGATTATTTAATGTTTTTCCACATTTTGTCAATGTTTTTGATTTGGTTGTCCTTCTTATTTACGTTCCGAACAGCCCGCTCAAACAAAATGACGTGGATCAGTCCACGCTGACAATTTCTTTACATAAGATAAATATTAGATTATAGAGTATTCTTACAGCAACTTGCTCCTCTATATCATCTCATGTTCTGAGTAAAATTACGTAGTCTGCATGTTGTACCGAGATTAAATTTCTAGTATAACTACGTCGGGCGGTAAAACGGTACCGTTTCGGACCTAACAATAGTAAAATTGCAAATGACAGATGAATATTCATCAAGCTCTGACCTCAGGAAAACGATTTCTGAGGTTTGAACTTGGTGAACTTTCATCTGTCATCCACAATATCTCCAAGCTCCCACATTCGTACAAATATCAAATCGTAAAATTATCGAGTTGGTTATTTCATGTACAGGTGGAGAGAGACCCTGTAGTGCTGGGCTTGAAGTGCATATTATCCCCTTGCTGAGCGACCATGTTTCACCAAATGTCCCACTTGCACTTTCAGTCTTTCCCAGTTGCATCATGAGCTTCGCCTATTTCTTGTGAATTTCGAACTTTCCATGTTCAGCATACAATGATGAGTTATTTCCTGGAGGGAAACTGCATTATATTCATTCATGATCAATTAATAACAGTGGCAAAAGAAAAATGTAAACGACAAGTGGTTGATCAGATTTTAAAATTGGATTTTATCTGTTATTTCACAAAACACTCGTCGTATCGCTGGAGCTTAGCGATACATTTGTGCGGTTACCAAGGCTTGTCTTTATGTCGCTGGGAACGCGCAGCTGAAATTGCTGAGTTGCAAGCGAAAAATTTCAAAATAGCGTCGTTCGAGGAGGTTTTGATCAACACAAATTGTAGCCCGTGTTTTATAATATGTCACGGAAGGACTATACGAATGAAAAAATGAAGTTGAACGCTTGGGACGTGATTGGGTTAAAGCTGTTTCCAACAGGCAAATTTTATCGCGTGAATCGACATTTCTTTGTGTAAATTGAATAGGTTGCTTATTAGTTACAGTCGAAAGCCTATGAGGCTAAAGAAAAGGTTGCTTTGCGCGATCCGTTTTTCCTAGTGGAAAACAGCTGTGTGGTTCAATTTATTCGCTTTATCGCTAGCGAGTTTTACAGTGTGTTTAGCCACTTATCGCTTGGTCACCAGTCGCCTTGTGGCTGAACTATAGCGACCCGGCAACGCGACAGTGTGTGTCTGCCTTAACTCTGAAGATAGCCTTTTGTTAACACTGCAAGTGTGTGCACACTTTTTTATTTGATCCCGTACTTTTCGGTCTTAGAAACTTTCAATCGCCAGTATTTAGTCTTCACTGGTCCAGGACTTATGTGTTTGTTCATTTTGTTCATTTGTATGCACTTATTGATTTAATCATTTTGAATTTCTTGGTCTTTTGCTATTGTCATTTGACTGTCTCTGTTATATATGTCAGGATTATCTTGTCTGCATGGATTAAAACAGAGTATTATCACCATTCAAACGACCAAAGAATTACTCACACACTGTTTTTATCGACCAGTATCTCATAAATAATGAAGCTGCAGTTTGAGATTTGTAATATGATCGTGGTAGAAAACAGAATGCTTCATTGGCAGTGTAGACTTCCTTGTTTAAAAAGACTGAAAACAGAGGAGCTGCCGAAACTGAAAAAAGAGAATCTTAACGTTTCGACAGCTGGCTATCTCACGTCAGACGACACAGTTCCTTCAAGGCGCGTAGAAAATGTGGAAGGAAATTAAGCGTTAAAATAGCGACGTGTTTGGATAAATTATGAAATAATTTCATAACTTCTGTAGTAAACCACCATTTATCAATGTAGCATTTACATACAGTAATCTAGCATTTAATTTTGTATTAAGCAATTGTATAACGTATTGTCACGGCTTTTTAAAAAGATAATTAAGCGAACGTCGACCATCGATATGTATGACCAGGTGATACATGCATTGTTCCTAGATATAGTATACTTTCTGTTTTTCTGTATGTTATTTCTTTAGCACCTTTTCTAATTTTGAATATAGTCCTATAATTTTGGGCAACACTCTGTTGATATTATTGCTCAGTTTTCGAGGAAATAACTTAAGGTATTTAACTGTTCTCGAAAATGTTGCAAGTATAGTTCGTGTTGCTTTTGGTTATATTTCGTAGGACCAATGTTTGGTGCCGCCTATTATAGTTAACTGATTAACAAAGAGTTCTATTTGAAAAACAACTTACTCAAATGTTGTTTTTCTGAAAAAAACCCCGTTTAGTCCAGCTGCTGAATTTGATGGAAAATATCAAGAGTAGTGGTTACCTGAGAGAGCACTTCAATACATCATTTTCTGAAAACTAATGAAGTGTATATCCTCTTCAATGGGAAGTGAAATCTCAAGGGCAATCATCTTGATTGACGTGAAGTGGATGAAAATATCAGGAAACCACTCCCACCTGAAGCATAAAAGATCGAAATCAGTCCCTCTTATTGCAATAAATCTTCTGGTTTGGTTCCATCACTGTTGATCGAGATGAATTGTTGCTGCATCTTTGTACTTGTTTTCTGTGGAGTGGCTGTTCAACTGAATGCGGTAAACTGAAGTTGTAACTTATAACATAAACCATTTGAAACGTGATGATTGCATTTGTTCTAATACGACATTTTGTCCGCCTATTCTTTTTGTTATGAAAGAGTTCCTTAAAGTTTTGCCGCCTAACGGTTTTCCACTGTATATTCATTGCATTCTTCTGATGTATACTAGAAGTGTATCTTTGGCTTTACCTTTAAACAAGACCCCGCGATGAACGAGTGCATTATAAGGGGGCCCATTAATACTTGGATCATTTCTGCCAGGACTAAAATCTTGGCCCGGTTAGCAAAGTCGTAAATGTCAGACGAAACCTTTTTAGGATATAAAGATACCATGGCAATTGAAAATGACGTGAAGTTTCATCTTTGCGATTACAAGACGAAAATTTCGGCCCGAGCTAAGCTCGTGTTACTTCAGCCGAGTTATCCTAGTTGAAATTCTTCCAGCCTTCTAACCCCGTAATTACTGTATACCAGTGGTTCCCAAACTTTTCCAGGCTGGCACGTCCTTGGCTCCCAAGGTGGATTCCTAGCGTCCCCTCCCCCCCACACACATGCGAACACACTTCTTTTTTTTTTTTTATATTTGGTATGCTTCAAATTGAAAACTGCGTACGTGTTCCTTTACCTTAGTGTTTATGAAATATATTTTGTCATTCAGATTTTGTAAAAAACAAAAAGTTATTTATTAACTGCTCCTAATGCCACTCTGCCGCCCCCCTACCGCCTCCTTTTGCCTCACCGCCCGCCAAATCTTTCCACTGCCCCCTTTGGGAACCCCTGCTATATACCATGTATGTAAATAAGTATTTCCTCTATTCTTATATTTGTTGTAGTCAACTCTTTCCCGGCAAGACCCTTCCCGTTCACGATTAAAATCGGTTGGCATCAGCCAGAGTAAAATAATTTGAAGGCTGATCCTGCCAAGAAAAAGTTAACTTAGATACTTTGAATTGAGATAGTTATAATTCATATCCTTAATTTTTACATAATTTTTTAAATATATATGAATAGAGCGTCAAAGTTCTTGATGGTAATGATCCGGGTTCATGTGACACAAGTAATCATGCTGTACAAGTGTTGGTCAGAGATCGAGAAGATAAGGAGAAACTCTTGATATGCACCGATAACAAAAGCGTCTATCAATGGAGTACCATTGATGGTTTGTATCAAGTAAATGGAATTTTAGAACATCCCAAGTTATTATCTTAAATCTGGTTCGATGCGACATCTACAGCATTAGAATTGAAGTAGACAAAGTTAAAAGGTAGTACTCTGTCATAAAACGTGAGAACAAAGTACTCTACGTCGATTTAGAATTTTCTTTTGCAGCAATCCATTTTTGACGTTCGAATTTAGCTTATCCGTTGACATTTAACATTGGGCTGTCAAGCGAAAATGTTCCGTTTGCCTTTCTTTTGAGCATATCTCTCCGACCGTTTACTTGAACTCACGAGCTTTTGCGTTGTTTTATGTAGTATTACTATGATAGGGTTCGTACAAACTTTGAATGTCTTTGAAAGTACTTGAATTTAAAGGTGAAAAATTCAAGGACTTGAAAATCCTTGAATTTTTGAAGAAGTACTTGAATTCCCCGAATTTTGTAAGCGAAATTTTCATGTCACATCTTACAAGATTTACGACTTTTTTTTGAAAGAGAGAAATTCATCAATATTTGCGTACTGTAATCATATGACTGTAATAGATCCAGACAGCCAAACTTTAAAGTGTTTAGTTTTTCTGGAAAATACTGAAATTTTAGCCAGGATTATACATATAATAAGTTTTAACGTTTGTCACTGCCTATTTAAAAACGTTAAAACACGTTAATTAAAGCTTTATAAGACGTCTCGACCAACAACTTGGGTCTTCGTCGGTTACATAACTTTGAATCTGCATATAAGTCAGCTTGAGTTTTATTTATTCATTTTAACCGACGAAGACTTAAGTTATTGGTCGAAACGTCTTGTAAAGTTTTTATAAATGTGTTGTAACGTTTTTAACTTACAAGTGTTAACCATTAAAAACTTCTTACAAGATGTTAGTTTTCTTCGTGAGGTTTATCTCCAAGTGGCTGATTAATTTATTAAAATGGAAATTTCGAGTTACAGTTTTGGTATTTTTAATAAGTTGTCGGGGTTTTTTTAAAGCTTCGTTTTCAATCCTTAAGGCCTCGGATTCCTAGATTCATGGCATTTGAAAATCCTTGAAAAGTCCTTGAATAGTCTTTGACTTTCTCCCTCTCTAACCTGAACGAACCCTGCTACCATGTTTGTATGTTTTAATTTTTGTTAATGGTTTGCTTACTATTTTCTTCGTAACAACGCTAGCTATTTCCCTATCACTGTCCAATACATGAAATTACTTTTCGTAGGTTCTAGTTCACTTGGTGAATTTTTTAATCCCGGTTATGACTGCTCAGATATTTTGGACAACGATTTTGAAGCCAAAGATGGATTTTATTGGGTGAAATTTGACGATTCAACACCCACAAAGGTTTGTAATTAGTAAACGTTGATGCTTTTCAACTTAGTTGCTTAATATAACCGTCCAATTCACTCATTTAGCAGCAGGTGCGCTCCAACATTTTAAACTAATGCTATATCTAGGAATTATATTAAATAGTGTTGCCAAACATTTTATTTCCCAAGGTATATTGTGATATGACCACTGACGGAGGGGGTTTCATGCTTATTGGACGTAAGAATAGCTCCACCACGTGGACCGTTCCATCCAATGATTATACAGTTGAACCCTACGGCTTTCCCCATTGGTCCAGTGCCCTAGGGGACGCTCCAATTTTAGACTTCAGAATTCAAATGGCGACAA
Source organism: Heliopora coerulea (assembly GCA_030142905.1). Taxonomy (NCBI): domain Eukaryota; kingdom Metazoa; phylum Cnidaria; class Anthozoa; order Scleralcyonacea; family Helioporidae; genus Heliopora; species Heliopora coerulea. The sequence continues at coordinate 692,265 of JASJOG010000170.1, read as the reverse complement.
GCGAGAATTTCAACGAAACAAAAGCCCATTGGTGAGTAGTTCTTATCGTTCCATCATGAACAACAACTACGTGTAAAGTGGCCAGTTTCCATAATCATGTGTACTGAATAATGAATACTGAACCCTATGTCATCTATTGTTCATGCCTTTCCATTGCCTTTGAGGATTAAATATTTGCATTCAAAAGAAAATACCGCAAAGTATTCTGGTAGGTTTCTCCAGGGGAATGGGCTGTTAATGATATCGCGATCGATTTTTTGGACATAAGTAAACAGTGATGGTAATGGTATGATTTTGACGATGAAACACAGGGTCGCAGCTATAAGGGCTGAGAAGTTGTTGAGCTTGAGCGTTCCAATATTTGCGAAATCATCTTATAAACAATGGAGTGCTCGTTTTCTATAAAGTATGAGCCTCTTCCGGGTGATATTTTACCTAACCTGACAGGTTAGGCTATCTACGTGTCCGGTGAAAGAAGATTGTTTGTCTTCAACCTGAGGACAGTGAGATCTATGACTGCTATCAACATTGTCGATCTGTTATTTGAGTTCATTTTGAATTTCTATTCTTTTTGATCTTTGTTTTTCTATTTAGGTCATATAGAATGAAGTCAAAACGACCATTGAAGAAACTTATGATAATGAATCAAGGAGGTTGTGGTAAAAAGACGCCAGGAATAGGGGACATAGCATACGTGAAAGATTTGCTAACTGAGAACATTGTGACAACTACATTTAAATGTTCAAAGTTTGGTATTGGCTACCACCCGAACTCTAAGCTTGGCTGGGTACACATCTCTTTCTTTTTAGAGATTGTACAGTTCAACTATACAGGCTAAAAGGTTTTATAAAAAAGTTAAAAACCAAACGTTTTCGATATTTAGTTATCTTCAGGGTACAACTCTAATGTCAAAAAAGTTTGGTTTTTAACTTTTTTATAAAACTTAGTATATATTTATATATACATATAAGGTTATATAAGTATATTATATTATATTATATTATATTATATTATATATTATATTATAGTTATATATCTATAGTTATATATTTATAAAACGCGAACATTATGACATTCCACAGTTTATTTCAACAATTCATGTGGAACTTAACCACACACTGTCACACCTTCTCATAGAAACAAAGCGTCAAACAAAGAGACAAACAACAGTACGATACAAACTCAAACACATAACGATTGCCCACATAATCATCGAATTAATACAGAGATCCCTGTTTCATGCTGACCAAAAAGGCTTGGTATATCGAAAAAACCTTTCATTTTTCGCCGGACTTAAATAAATCGTCTTAGAACCGTGGGCTCTTTATGATCAGGTTTAAACTCCATGCGATGTCGTAATTCGGATTTGAAGCTTACTCGAAATGTTTGATGAAATCACCTCATCCTGAAAATAGACACGTTTTATTCTTGATATTTTGTAATATGTTATATATATATCATAGCCATGCATATCTCCTCGATTATACCCCCTCCTTCCACTAGCACCCCTACCGCTAACTAACACTTTCCCGGCGGGATAAGACTTCTAATATTTTACTGTGGCTAACGCAAGACGATTGAACTCGTCAAAAGGCCCATAACTGTTAAGCCCCTTCCAAATGTAACACTGAAATATTTAAATCGGTTTAATACAGCAGTTTCTTGAGCGCGAACCAATGATTTTATCGTAGATTGTTGTAGATCTGATAATAATCACAAATAATTGTTGAAATGATAATTGATCACTGCTCCCGTTTTTAGTTACAGGATTTGGGAAACAATAGCACCTATTGTTAAATTTCCTTTTTGGCTCTTCAAGTTTGGAATAAAGAATTGGAATTACTTGTGTATATAAAAAACATTGGCTTCGAGTATTGAACCTTTATGAGCAGATTATTTTTAGAGCTGTAAGCTTTAGGACTCTGCGTGATATCTTTATTTGAAGACAGAGACGTCTCCCACATGAAAGGCAACCTGACTATTTTACGACTATGTAGGACAAAGTAACTCATCTACAAAAGCCCACTTAGGGGTAGGACTGCGGAGACTGCCCCGGTGAACTCACTGTCCCCTTGAAGAGGTGGGGGGAAGAGCAGAGACGGGCACTCTTTGCTCTCGCTTGTTTGGTCATTTTTTTAACAATGTCGTTACTAACAAATTTAAAAGTGTGCTTGGTCAGTTGATGTGTCGATTTGTTATGGATGCAATCCCCAAGAACAGACGTAGGGTCGTATATTCCCCGATCGGTCGCCAAACAGTTAAAAAGTCTCCTCCAACGTTCCTTTCCATCAAGCCCTCACACTTGAAGAAATAAAAACTAATGAGCCCTGAGAGACGTATTAGAGGAAATACGGCATAACATTTGCAGCAATACTTAACTGGATTTTAATGTTTTGAGAAATACGTTTAACAGCGCAATAAAATATACACGATATGCTATTAAATTCAAATGTATACAGTTCGTAAATTCTTCTTTGCAATGAGCTTTCCCCTCTACACTTCTTTCTTAAATTGTATTTGTCAATCCTTTCAGTCTATGATGAACTCGTGCTTGCAGAAACCATGTCCTCGAGGTTTTGCCTTTCTCGAATCACACCACATTCAAATTGACTATTCTGGGGCTTTCAGGTAAAGTGTCAAAGATAATGATTATAAGATAATTATAGTTCACTTGAAACATTGTTTTAAAGCCAGCAATTTTAAGCTTTTAAGAAACTTAGTGATTCCTCTATTTGCATATGAAACAGTTACAGCGTTATCGGAAATATATCCGGAATTGTACACGATGCTACTTCATTTGTTGGCTGCAGCAATGGCCAGGTAAGAGAATTGTCCATTTGATATAATTCATCGCGGCGGTTAGATAAAACTGATCAGCGGGGAATTGAGGCAGGTGCGACCACTGCAGCCTACTTGAAAGGCGTTGCCAAAAATATCCTGGGGTTTGTAATCCTGATCCTGCAATTTTGCACAATCCAAGAATATTTCTGGATCTGCCCATGATAACGGTTGTGGAATAGTAGAAAAGTTTACATCGTTACTTGTTGGTCTTGTTGAACTGGTTTAAGAATTTATTTATCCTTTTGTAAAATACAAAAGGCAACTGCAGAGAAAGCTGCCGTTTTTAGTTAATTACTTATTGAAATAAACTACTTTTAAATTGGGTGGCATTCCGTGGCAATGCTTTTTTAATTTCGTATCTACCCACAATTCAAAAACTCAAAAGATTGCATGGATGGATTTTAACTGCTAATTTTAGTATTTTCTGATTCGTGCACGTTCATCCATGGATATACATCTATTTTTTAGTGCTGTGGTTGTTACGGACCCCCTGGTGATTTGCGAGATCACTGTTCCCATGACTGTACGGCCTTAAATGGAGGAACTATTGCCAATCATGTCTATACTTGGTTTTGGGTGAGGTCGACTCTTCCTAAAAAAGTTTGGAACAAATGTATGGAGTATAAAGTAACAGACGACAATGGCGATGTTACCTGGTACAAATTAATTGGAGGGAGTGAAACCCCAACACAGGTCTCTTGTTTGAGCAGTTAATTTAGTTGCAAATATATAAATCAGTAATGAAAAATGCTTGCAATAAAGCAGATTGAGATTTGTGAAAACGTGGATCAAAACGAACCCTGCTACTGATGTATAGTTGCCTTTTCTTTTATGCTTGTTTCAAAGTTATTTTTTATGGCAGTATTTGGTATGTTCTTCTATAGAAAAAATGATTTTTATTTCTTGGGCATCAACACCCTTAGACTTGTAACTCGCAGTCTGAAAACAAAACTATAACAGGAACTATGAGGAACATTAAATTGCTCATCAATCAAACATTTCAACATATAGTTCAACAATAAAAACAGTTTATTACATCGTAAAGAATGAAAAACTACTTAAAATAAAGATGTTTTGGCCTTATTGTTTCGCTATTTTCAGAATTGTATGTTAAGAATCAACGACGAGGATCAATGAAACTATGTCAACAATATGACCACAAGGGGTTGCAATTGTAAATGAAGAGTTGTTTAATTCTCTTATGAAATAGACAGTCATAATAAACAGTCATCTTTACCATATCATATACATTTGTGTTTACATTTGCAATGTATAGTACCAAATTTGTTATCGCCATTTATTATCGGCTGCTATTGTTCTTTTACATTAAATGTTGTCTAATCTGATTATAGCATATTTATTCTTCATTTAAGGGTCGTTGTATCAAGAAAGAGACTCTCTTAAATGACGGGGTTAGTGTGTTACAGTATTAAAAGTATTATCCGTTACAGTATTAAAATAGACAACAGCAGAGCCCACAGTTGACGTCACCGTGGTCGATTTCACAAAGTTTACCTGCGTTCACTCGTTAATTCTAGAAGCCAAACAATATAAAAAAGGTTTACTTGGTAATAGAGTCCATCTTGGGTGTTTGTCTGAGTTTTAAGTTTAAAAAAAACAAATATGCACAGCGTGGTTGGGTAACATCAACTTTTCTTACGTACACTCTACACGATATGTTCTCTATAATCCTAACCCTTTAACGCCCAGTGTCTGATATATCGGACACAGAAGAGCTGAAAAGCAAGGGAGAGAACAAAAGAAAAACAAAGAAAGAACAAGGAAGAAAGAAAATCAAAATAAATTCAGGCATGAAACGGGTTTGGCAAGCTTATGGTATTATTGTCCATGGGCACCCCTCCTAAGGTCATCCCTGTCAATAATGCCACTGCATGCACGTACTTTAAGACATATTTTGTTATTCAGGCTCTAATAAACTCACTTTCTGTTGGGGAATCAGCACATTTTGGATTATTGAAAAATCAGATGTAATTGTTTCTTTTATTCTTAATGACTTAAATGTTAGGGGGGGTTATCTTTAATTATGTAAATAATTTGGAATTTTTGTGAAAGGGTTTGCTATATCTCTGCCATCTTGTAATTTGTCGTGCATGTGATGGTTTATTTAGTAGAACAGGTGATGATAATGGTTTTAATGACTCACCTTTTAAGTTAGGTAGACGTATAGGCTCGAAAAACTATTAGTTTTGGTAAACAACATGAGTGCATTTGCTTATTTTACTTGAATCTTTATCAATAAAATGCCAAATAAACCAACGAAACACTCCCAACCAAACACAAAAAGTTTGCCGTACAATTGTTTGAAGTAAAGAATCATTTGGCAAGACGTTCGTCACGCATTGGACATATGATTTTGTTTGGTAAAATGACATAGTATAGCGTATTTTACCATAAAGACAACAGCAGTTTGCTATGTGTAACTCTCATGCAACTCTTACTAAAGCAGCACCTTGTTGGTGGTTAATTATTCTTCGGTTTACAGATTGTTGTTGTTCCCGAGTCTACCACCTTGAAGAAAATTCCATCGATAGCTGGATTGCTGTCATATAGTAAGGATAACAAAGAACTTTATGTAAGAGCAAACAGGACTTGGAGTGTTATAGCACAAAAGAAACAGGTAATATAAAGTAAATTTAACCCGCAAATGGCTACATGCAATGAAGTACTTTTAAATTCCAAATAGGGCTTAGTCGTATCAATTGGTATTGTGTTGGTATAAACTGCACATATTACAATGCTCGTAGTATGTATTAGACGTCTTATTCGTTACTAAGCATGAATAATTGCAACTATGAATTCATTCATTCTTAGTACCACGTCTGTACTATACTTATATACTTATATCTGTACTATACCTGCATGGTGCTAATTGCTTTTCGTAAAAAAAGAAGCGATAAAATGAATATCTTTCAATTATATTGATGCTAAAGCCAAATAGTTCTCATTTAAATGGATGGCTGTGATATGACTCAAACCATCAAACCAAATTAATTTGCTCAGTCATTGCGTCGTTATGTTCTCGCTTCACGTGCATACTTCTTCACAACTTCTAATGTTATTCTCACATTACTTTTACATATTCACAATCAGTTGTCTTGGAAATTGATATCACCAACTAATCACTGTTATCTTCAAAATGATGATCAGATTAACGACAGTTATTTCTGATTGAGTTATCTTCAGCTTTTGAGATTGCCTCCTCATTAGTTTTAATTTCTTGGTTCAGGTTCTTCAAGAGACATCAAAAATGGTCGACCCAAAGTTGAAACAGTTCGAGGGACAGCTAGAGATCCAGAATCAAAATGTATAGTCTGTTCATATCTCATTTTCAAGGGGAAAAAAACAAGTACATTTGCACATATACATTTACGTAATCATGCACATACACATATACGCATACGTATAGATATAGATATAGATTTCCTATACTATTATTCGCCGTAGGCGAAGTGAAAATTGTTAAATAATGTACGAGACGAAGTCTAGATGATTATTCAACTGTATTGATCGAGCCTGAGGCGAATACTTGTTTTAGTTTAATTACACAGGTGATTATTTGAAAGAAACTAGTGAATGAGATGTTTTAAAAATTCCTAAGTAACACGAGCCTTCACTGTTATATTCACCTGCAGGTGAATATCGAGTATTATGACGTAATTTTCAGACCAATCACCTCCCTTGATTTTGGAAAATCACCTACGTAATTATACTCGATATGCTTATACATAAACATACATACATACACATACACATAAATATATACATAAATATACACATACAAATACACATACATAAACATATACATATAGATATACATATACATATATACATATACATATATACATATAGATATATACATATACATATATACATATACATATATACATATACATATATACTTATAGTTATATCCACATCTGGTAATTTCTTTGTTCTACCCAAGTATCAAATATTTCCTGTTACCGGGAAATTCCTGGGAATTTACTCAACGGCGAAAGAACAGGGATGGCGCTGGGAATTCTCGGACGCAGGGACTAAGGTCCTCGATAAGGAAAACGAAAGAGAGGGGCCGACACCATGCCCCCTTAATAATTTTCTTGTTTTGCAGTCGAAAACGTCATGTAGCTTTTAGCAAGAAATAATCGGACTGACTGTCTATACCACAGCATTTATTTTTAGGTTTATGACATGTAAAGAATCTATCATCTTGTTTTTTCGGTAAATCAATAACAAGTACTCATAGCTCATACAAAACATAAATATGTTATCATCAGTGACAATTCTCCGACGAGTTGTTAATTTTCCGCCGCAGTGGGGTTAAAGTTTCCCGATGGATGTAGTCCTTCTGCCCCCTGGCGCCGCCCTTGTAAAAGAGTGGAAGCGTGATCCTAGATCGAAAAAGTTGGCTGGTTGGTAGGTCTTCTTCACGGCTTGATCACATGAAGGGGGCAAGTGGTCATGGCGTCTGATCGGGTACCAGACAATCCGAGTTCAATTCTCGGCTGAGCCACTTTTTCACTCCTTCACCATTTATTCCAGTTCTAGTTATTTGTAGTCTATATAATTATAAACATATACATAAGCAAATATTGATTTCATTGATTTGCTCTTATTCTTGATCTATTGAATTTATTCAATTACAGATAATGCAACTTGAGAAAAAGATTGGATTTCAGCTCGTCAATCAAAATGAAACACAGCGAAAAATGATCAACACTGTTACCAACAAACTTCTCAAACTTGAGAAAAAAGTTGGAGTCCAGTTCGGGAATCAAATTAAAACACAGCATGAAATGGTCAACAATGTCAGTAACAAACTTAATGAACTGGAGAAAAATCTGGAAGTACAAATCGGGAACTTGAACTCAAGCTTTCGTAACGACTTGCAAGGTTTAGGTAAGAAAACGTACACTTATCCCTAAAAAGACCTTCAGTTTTGCTCATTTTTTTATAACTAGCGACTCGCTTTATGAAGGAAGCAATGAATGAATTACTATACCAAAGTATTCACGTATTCAACTGAAATTAAGGTAACTGGGCACACCATATATACTTTTAAAGTACTAAAAGTAACTAAAATGACTTTCTATAATTTATTTATATGACTAGACAAAACAAGACAATTTATTTGCACTAGCAAAAACATTAATTGCAACAAATTTAAAACTTACCATACAAGGAGTAGTGACAGGGCACCTGAATTAACTATAGAGCTAAACTAGTCAGGTGCCCCGAAGACTAAATGTATGATATGTTTTATTCTTACTAACCATAAATAACAGTTCAGGCAGTGGCCGATTCATACAGCGATGACATGACAGTTAAAATAGTACATTAAAAGCAAAAATATCAGCTTATTACGAAGTATTTTCTGTCGATGGTACAGAATACATCAGTAGAACCTCATGGCTTTCAACGGCTAAAGTGCGGCCCAGTCCTTGCCTGCAACTGCTTATAGTATCCAGTGTAAATGATGAATGTATTTGGTAAATACGTGTGTGTGTGTGTGTGTGTTTGTGTATGTGTGTGTGTGTGCATAAACGTATGTACTTTGCCGTGAAATCTTGGTGGAGGATATATCCCCTACTTTTTTAGCAACTCGACTTTTATCCACTCTTGTCTATTCCACGCTTGCATATGTTCCCCTGTCAGAGGGAAAATGCTTTTAAACAGAGGGATATCCGTAAATTACTCGATCTGTTGGAGGTCAGAACTTGCACGTTGTCCTCGAGACGGGTCGTTTTGACGTCGTATACAGAGGATCTATCGGTCTATCGAAGTTAGGAAACAAGAGATACTAAATGAAAGTATTCACCATGACATTGTTTAAATAATGTCGCTCCTTTAATTTACTGTAGCAACGATACTTGTTTTCCTTTACTTATGGTTCTCTTATGTGCTTTCTTTTTCACTTGCGAGTCGTATATCTTGTTCTTTTCTCTGCGATTCATATAAAGATGGATTTACTGTTTCAAATTTTGGTTTTGTGTTTTTAACTGTGGAGGCACTGATCTAATTTTTAGGTGACATCAGTATTTCATCGATATGGCAAGAAAAATACTTTGATCTGAAACAACTAAAACAGTGGCTTCCAGCTAAGTCGTCTTGGCGTCTCTGCTATCGAGCATCCCGAGATGGCTGGAGGTCAACGGACTTTCATTCACGGTGTGACAATAAAGGTGCGACAGTAACCATTATTCGCGTGGGAGAAAACATCTTTGGTGGATATTCCGACGTTTCCTGGGATGGTGAGATAAGTGTTTAAGTTATAATGCTGATTTGGCTATTTATACTGCTTCTTTAAAATGATAAAATATGGGAGTTTTTTTGCTTTGCTTTGTTTTTCGACCTTTTATAAGAAAAACCATTACTTTCATGATAGAGGAGAATTTCGAGTGTTAGGATATAAAATATTTCTATAACATATATCCTAACACTCGAAATTTTCCTCTATCATAAAACTTAACTGTTGATCGAGTGTAAATGCCATAATATCCTTTAAGATATACTCCTCTGCTCATCGGCATCACCACCGTATATAAACTGAATTCGTGACCACGCCTTTTAGCAACAGCCTCCGTAGCTCAGTTGGCAGAGCATTGCACTAGATTCACGAGGTCGCGAGTTCTATTCCCAGCCGGATGGCTCAAAGTTGCATTTTTCGCAACAGGTCCCGGTTGGAACTTAAAAATGTATCCTCGTACTCGAAATTTTCCTCTATCATAAAACTTAACTGCAGATCGAATGTAAATGCCATAATATCCTTAAAGATATTACTTTCCTCATTGTATACAATGATCATTATAATGCTGTACCTTTCATTGAAATGTCACATGCGCGCACATTGTTTAAAATTTCTGAATCTATCCCTATTTAAAGTCTATTTTAAAAGGAAAGCAATTCGATCTGATGGGACACGATGAACATGACACGATTTTGAATGAACCTTTTTTTAACCCTAAAATTAACGAGTTGCCAGGTCACAACAATGCCAGTTAAAGGGTTAATGTTTTGTACACCATAGTCAGTCGAAGGACATCATAGCGCAACGCTTAACGCGTTTAGTGTGAACTACACAACAAATAATATGGGACTATTTTCCCAAAATTCTGGTAATTACTAATGAAACAATGAAACAAAACTGAATTTTTTTTACTTGTAATAATATTAAAATACCATGTGGTATTTCTGATACGTTGCCGGTGTTGATATAGCCAGAAGACAATAGCTACTAAATACTTAAAATATTCATAAAAGCATCTGTAACTCCTAACTGAAGCCACTAACTGGTACTTTTTTCATTTCATGTATCACACTTTAACCGGGTAATGTGCAATGGTCGTAAGGGATTAACAAAAATCTGCAACGAATTTTTTTTTTTGATTTAAAAACTTTGTATAATTGTTCTTACCCCCACATTTCTACATCAAAATCTAAAAATAAAAAGACTTCCTTCATCAAAATATTGGGCAAATATGTGAGAAAAAGTTTCCTAGGAAATGCGCGAGAAAGGCAACACGAATGTGCTACTCATACAAAATTAGCCATTTGGATCCAAGATTTTTCTAAATCATATTTTAAAAAATAGCAAAATCTGGGATCCAAATGGCTGCAACCAATTCAAAATTCTTTTGAAATTCTGTTGAAATCTGTTTATAAGTTTAATTTGCAAATATCAAATCACACAGTTATGTACGACAGGGGGCTAAAAGTTTAAACAAGAAAAAAACTAGGGTAAAATAGTTCAACCGACCAATAAAGAAATTTTCACCGGTGCAGAACGTATAATACTTTTCTGCTCAGAGCAAGATTTGTCTTTCTCCTTACCAGGATCTTCGGGTTCCAAATCAAGCACGAATTCGTTCATTTTCTCGCTTCGAAATAAGGACAACCTCCCACCATTCAAGGCTCCAGTGTATCGATACAGTCAATACGCAATTTACTGCTCCTCTGGCTCAGGTCCAATCTTTGGAGGAGGTTATGACATCTACATCACTGACAATGCACACTCAAATACCGGCTCCAACACAAATTTTGGTTATACATACCAACCTCCATCTGGCTACAGTTACACCTCCAGCAACACTCGGGCTCTTTTGGCTGGTAGTTACAACAACTTCTATGTATCCGAAATAGAAGTCTTCTATTTACGCTAGATCGTAACCCTCATGTCAACCACTGAAGCAGTAAATGACCAGCATGCTGTTAGTTGATTGAAGTTCTAATAATACTTCGCTTACCAAAATAAAAAAAGATATAATTAAAAAAACATATTTGCTTAGAGTTTGTCAAACTCATACACATTCATGCATTGATTTTATAACTGTAGCGTAACCCATGTGGTCTAAATGCGGTCGCCACCCCCCCCCTCCCCCTTGTGTTAGTCGCAAATGGTGGGCTCCAAATGATGTAAAGTGAAGCCAGCGACTTTTACTGATTAACATCACGGAAAAGAAGGTTCATTAATTTAAATATCCAATCCTAAATCTTTCCTATGATGTCGCGAACATTGTTTTGTTTGGGGGGTTAGATTTAGGATTTATGTTTCCAGGTTAGCTTCCGGATACATGCGATCGAGTGGACTGACTTGCGGATCATCTGTACAAACCTATACGGTACAATACTTTGGTGGGTTGTTTACTCAATCGCATTCTTCAGGATGAGAAAAATCGCAAGAAGAATCTCTCGTGTGAACAACTCTTAAGGCCTTGTGCTAGTGTTATCTATTAGGGTGAACTTCAGTTCAAAACAGTTTATTCGAGTTTTTTTTGGCTGACGACTAAATTTAGTGCTTCTTTTAATGTTGATACACACGGCACGAATGTCGTATAGGGTTGTCCTACCTGATGGATGTGATTTAGTCGATAGAGTCTTGTGGACGTGTTGCAACATTTGCTAACGTGAGAGCAAGAAATGTACTCATATAATCGCTGGCGCTAAGGAGTGGAATCACATCTTACAATCGTAGAGTTTCCATGAATGTTCAATTCTTTCCATTCCTAATCAGACTTTAATATGTTCACTCTGGTTAATTCCAGACGATTTTACTCATCAAGGAAAGACTTCTCAGACCGAAGAGAGTCATAAGACTATTTCAAAAGAGCTAAACTGAATTATCTCCTGTTTGTCCTGATAGAAGCTCCATATTTTACCCTGGCTAATGCCAGACAATTTTATTAGCCAAGAGGAAACGTCTCGGACCAGTTAAAACAAGTTAAGGTTAAGTCACAATTAGGCTACATTCCCATACGTTCCGTAAGATCTACTCCAACAGTTTCACGTTGTAACCTTACTCGAACTCAAAATCAAAGAGTGCTTAGTCAAGGCACCACTTGAGCACAATGACGTGAAGAGGAGAGCGCACATGGGTACATAAGCTGCTAGTGCGTTCCCTCCAAAAAGTTTCACATGCAATTTCATGTACCAAAACAATATTTCGCATGTGAACTCTTTCAATTCCATATCTGAAATGAAAATTTCATACGTGATGTTAATTTTCATACACGATTCTTTTCCATTTCATATTTGAAATCCAAGTTTCGTACAGCAGGATTTCACATGTTAAATTTTGAACCAGTTCATTTCACATGTATGCAGTACAACCGACGTCTTTGATGAAGAACTTTACCACTTAATACAGATGTTCAGGAAAAACACTACAGTGAAGCATTCGTCGAGAAACAGCTCACTGCACCACCCAATCCTTTTAAGCCAGAAGCAAACGAGGGAGAGGCGGGCGAAACGAGAATCGCGACATTCGCTCACACCAAAGATACGTCTGAAAAGATATCGCGAATTCTTCGATGATATGGTATCAAAGTTGCGGGCAGACCCGACCCAATATGAGCGTAAGAGAGAAGAAATAATAAAGCCCAGCAAAAAACACGCAAAATAGGCATATTAAAGGTTTAAAATGTAATTCTAACGTTTCGTTGCTGCACGCAACATCCTCAGAGAATGAATGAATGACTTATATTACAAGGTGATGATATATAATGGTATGTTACATGATATGTAAACGAGATATTGGCGTAGGAGCGGAAGTGGGAAGGGGACAAGGAAACAGCAGACTAAGATGTAATGGAAGGGTCGAGAGACGAAAGGTCTTAAAATAAAGAAAGTGGAAAAGAGCCCATGTTGGCATTAAGCGATGGATTTAGTTTGCGGATAAGTAGACTTTCTCTGACGAGAAGTTCAGAGTTGAAAGAAGAAGAAGACAAGATAGTGAAGTCATCAGGCGAGACAGGGTGTCCAGTGTCACAATGATGTGACAGGATGCTAGTCGGAGGAAGATTGACTCGTTTTTTGCCAGTAAGGGCAGAAATGCCCAAGTGCTTTGAGATTCGTGTGTGGAGAAGTCGACTCGTCTGGCCGACATAGAACGAACTACACTGTTGACACTTAAAACGGTAAACGACACGAGATCTCAAAGCCTTGGGAATCCTGTCCTTAAAGACAAAAAAGTAAGACAATCGGAGGGAGGGGCGGAAAACAAAGTGAAGGTTAATGTGAGGGAAAGCACTGGAGCATAACTTCCGAATCTGAGTGCGAATTTGGAGGCAATGTTGACCAGTGTAGGGAAGGCAAAAGTAAACGATTTTCTTGGGGGCGAGGGAAACTTTGGGGGAGGGTGAGAAAATCTTATCAAGAAACCGGCGAATGCATGTGTCTATGAATGAATTAGGATAACCATTAAGTGAAAGCGTTTTCTTAAGATTTTGAAGATGCGAGTCAAAAATAAAATAGGAGGAGCAAATACTAAAATAGCGATTAAGAAGGGAAGATATTAATCCTGTTTTGTAAAAATATTTTTGTAAAATATTTTTCTTTCCTGGCATGAACGCTCTTGGCTCTCTAACTGTCCCACTCATTTAAAGCCTGTTTATTACTGTAGATATGTCGATGATTGCTTTTTGCTTTTTGCTCCCCCGATCATATTGCACCTTTTCTCAGTTATTTAAATAGTCAATTTCACGTTCACATTGAAACTGAAGTCAACAACTGTTTAACAACTGTTGAAACTGAAGTCAACAACTGTTTACCCTTCCTTGATGTTCTTATAACACGATCCAATGGCTCTTTCTCTACTTCAGTTTTTCATAAACCCACTTTTACTGGCTTATACACTAGCTAGAATAGTTTTATTCCTTCTGTTTACAAAACAGGATTAATATCTTCCCTTCTTAATCGCTATTTTAGTATTTGCTCCTCCTATTTTATTTTTGACTCGCATCTTCAAAATCTTAAGAAAACGCTTTCACTTAATGGTTATCCTAATTCATTCATAGACACATGCATTCGCCGGTTTCTTGATAAGATTTTCTCACCCTCCCCCAAAGTTTCCCTCGCCCCCAAGAAAATCGTTTACTTTTGCCTTCCCTACACTGGTCAACATTGCCTCCAAATTCGCACTCAGATTCGGAAGTTATGCTCCAGTGCTTTCCCTCACATTAACCTTCACTTTGTTTTCCGCCCCTCCCTCCGATTGTCTTACTTTTTTGTCTTTAAGGACAGGATTCCCAAGGCTTTGAGATCTCGTGTCGTTTACCGTTTTAAGTGTCAACATTGTAGTTCGTTCTATGTCGGCCAGACGAGTCGACTTCTCCACACACGAATCTCAAAGCACTTGGGCATTTCTGCCCTTACTGGCAAAAAACGAGTCAATCTTCCTCCGACTAGCATCCTGTCACATCATTGTGACACTGGACACCCTGTCTCGCCTGATGACTTCACTATCTTGTCTTCTTCTTCTTTCAACTCTGAACTTCTCGTCAGAGAAAGTCTACTTATCCGCAAACTAAATCCATCGCTTAATGCCAACATGGGCTCTTTTCCACTTTCTTTATTTTAAGACCTTTCGTCTCTCGACCCTTCCATTACATTTTAGTCTGCTGTTTCCTTGTCCCCTTCCCACTTCCGTTCTTACGCCAATATCTCGTTTACATATCATGTAACATACCATTATATATCATCACCTTGTAATATAAGTCATTCATTCATTCTCTGAGGATGTTGCGTGCAGCAACGAAACGTTAGAATTACATTTTAAACCTTTAATATGCCTATTTCGCGTGTTTTTTGCTGGGCTTTATTATTTCTTCTCCGTCTGCGATTCCCGCCTAGTACCTCTGCCTTTGGAGATGTAGATTCTGGTGTTAAGTTCCAATTTCGAACTAGTGGCGACTTCTTTATCCATCAACGCTATAAAGCCAAGACGCTTCTGCGGACTAGCATCATTCGCGATCTACTCTGCAGACGACGCTGCACTCGTAGCAACATCTTTAGAGGAAACCCGGGAAATTGTAAATCGTTTTTCTGTTGCATGTAAAGCCTTTGGCCTAACCATAAGCATAAAGAAAACGGAGGTAATACACCAGCCATGCCGTACTCCAAAGCAAATTCGAGGTATCAAGCAAAAACCACCAGCTCACCGATTCCCAGAAACTCCCATACAGGTTGATGGGAAAAACGTAAAGTATGTGAAATCTTTCACATACCTCGGCAGTAAGGTGAACTCAGATGGATCCCTTCATGATGAGATAAAGCTACGAGTGCATTCGGCAAACTTCGTCATCGTCTTTGGAACGAGAGGGGAATTAAACTAGACACCAAAATACAGGTCTATAAAGCTGTCGTCTTGACAACGCTTTTGTATGGCTCAGAATCGTGGACACCATATAGGTCGCATATCAACCAGCTCGATGTCTTTTACAAAGGTCATCTTCGGACGATCTGTGGTTACACCCTTGAAGACAAGATATCTAATGCCGACCTTCCCGAGAAGTGCAAAGTTGGTGGCATAGAGACCTTTCTCATACAGTCACAGCTACGCTGGACTGGTCACGTCGTACGAATGAGTGACGAGAGAATACCTAAGGTCCTAATATGTAGCCAGCTTGATAGCGGACGCAGAAATGTTGGACGGCCATGGCTCAAGTATCAAGACAAGCTGAAGAGTAATCTTTCAGCAGTCAACACACGGCATAAAACGTTTGAACAAGTGGCTTTAGAACGAAAAGAATGGAGATCTATGTGCCATAACGGGATCAAAATCTTTGAAACTAACCGTATAAACCGGTCACCGGAGGCAAGAGTAAGGACAAAAGCGTCAGCAAATGTGCCAGCAACACTGTCCCGTAATCCTCATTCTTGCACCATCTGCGGACTTGTTTGCAAGTCCTTGGCTGGACTGAAATGTCATACACGGCATAAACACCCAAACTGAATAAGTTGTTGGATTCTCAAACGTCGAAATCGACGGTAGGGTCCATCATATATATATATTTATATTTATAACTACAGACCGAACCGTTTCGGTCTACTGGGCCTCATCAGTGTAGTGCTGACGAGCAGGATGGAGAAGCCTACATTATATAGGCAACTCAAATGTTCCACACTTGTGGTACATCTAAGCCATGCCAAAGTGCTCTAACTAGAGACTAGTGAGCGTGCGCAAATTCGCTAACGGCATGACTCATAAAAATTAGTGGGTGACAGATTTTCTCCTTCCGGTTGATGTATTTTATACAGCATTGCGTTTGGTGGCGGCACTTCGTAAATATTTCTGATCTTTTGTTTAATTAAGTCTTCTTGTCAGCTTTCATGATTTGGAGTTTTTCCTCTAGACCGAGATTGCATCTTCTTGCTCCGTTGTTGTATATATATATATATATATATATATATATATATATATATATATATGCAGGAACAGTTAAACTTTTTGACATTATAAGGATCAAGCCCTTCGTCAGAATGACATAAAAGGTGGGGTGGTTTTCGAAAAACACCGAAACCGAAAACTGTCACGAAGAAACCGACATAACCGAACTTCCTCTTTAATTCATTACCAATCGTAAAATCCTACATTACCAATGAAAACATATCTTCAGTCTCTCTCTCTTTATTCTGATTTGTCTCTCTACTGGATGTCTGTTAACACCTTCCATCTTGTCGCCTTTTCTGTTGGTTCGCCGTTTAATTAATTATTCAATATGTAATTTGAACTCATACATGTTGACACCTGCAACCTTACTCTGAGGACGTTGCACGTCGGCAACGAAACGTTAGTAAATATGTTTTAAAATGTTCTCAAATTGTCCTTAATCATGGGTTTGCACTTAAAAATCCTCAGCTTGGCATTAATCTTTGTTTTACGATAACGGTTTCCGCCCGGAAAATCGATAGCCAAGATAATATTTCATTACCAATCAAAAGAGAATTAAGAAATAACATATGTTGATGTGTTTACTTTATAAAGTAAATTTAGGAAGCGAAAACTGGTCAGCACTCCAAGGCTCAACTCAACCTTCTTTGTTGAAGGATCTAGAGTTGAGGAAGCATCATTTTTTGTCTTTGTGGGACCGGAAGAAAACAGGATACTTGAGGAGTTCTTGCACGGTTTCAAGAAATGAGGTAACATCCATCCAAACTTTGAGGTTTTCCTCTACATCTTTCACCTTCAAACTACTGAGAATTTCCATTTTTGTTGACATGTCAACACGAAATCTCCATCTTGTCAAGCAGAAGGTTCGCAGAGGTCCGCCCCATCATTAGCCAACTAAACCGCGAGCTGCTTTGACCCTTATATTCAAAACTAATATTAATCTGACTTCCGAATGATCCTACCTGTGATTCAACACAGCGCTATTCGCGTTGAATCTGAATTCTTGTTCAATGCGAAGCATCAATCAAATCGACAAATTTTGAATCGATTTTTTGGTTTTCCGATGTGAAGGAAGCCGATAAAACCAATCTCTAAATAAAGCATATATATATATAAAATGAAATGAATAAGCTTAAAATTCTGGGTTGTTACTCGGAGTTTCACGTCTCTTTGGACGATCATCAGACAACTGTTGTCTGATGATCGTCCAAAGAGACGTGAAACTCTGAGTAACAACCCAGAATTTTAAGCTTATTCATTTCATATATCTGCTCTATCTTACAAGATATTGAGCACTCTACATAAAGTCAATATAGAAACTGATTGTATTGTATGAACTTTGGAATCAGTGTGTCTGTGTGTGTGTATGTATGTATATATGTAAATGTAAGTTGTGTTTTTCTCAGCGACAGAACAACATGGAAAGTCTGCACTGCGTTTTTCTTGGTTTTCCATACTTTTAGTCCTTGATTTATTAACAAACTTTGAGAAAATAAATTGCTTGTGCATGGTAATAGCTACGTTTTTTGGGTTCCTTTTTGTTTTGTTTTGTTTTTTTTAAACTAAACTGCGGAGACTAATATATGTTTTTAACAATATGAAATAGAAAATCTGAGGAGAAGAATCGATGAAAAAAGGGGTTTTTTTTGTTTTGCTTTGTTTTCTTTTCATTAATGAGCAAAGTGTGCCTATTTGAGCTACATCGGTACCCATGGGAACCATAACTGTATATTTTGGAGTGAACGTTCAGATGCCGCTCGTCGTACAACTCAGATAGAATACAACGACGACTAAAACGAAATCGGTTCAAAAATCTGTTGTGTTTATTTGCAAACAAACATTTCAGCTTAAAGCTAAGTTTCTTGAATGCAACCATTTTTTCCATCCTTGTTGTGGCCGAAGCTGTTGAACGGTGTTCAAGTCTGAATGATACAACTACTTGAACTTGTCATGCAAAATGTTCTGCTACACACGGCATTAAATGAAGTTGGACTCGATTGTACATCCCTCAGCACTAACTACGACTGCTAAGGCGCTTGCACGGTGAAACGTAGGACCCAAGGCTAGGCAAATAATAGTAGCTCGAAAAATTTCAGGTGCAAGATCCATACTATGTAGTGCGAAAAATGCAAATGTGTAACAGTGTTTAAAAAAGTTTTTTTAAGCCATATCAGTTGTCAACTTAATGTCTCTTATTTCTTATAACTTTACAATACCTCCAAGGATCCGTAAGCAGTGTAACATATGTTGCTTCTCACACAACCAAAAGCACTTATTCATATCGCTTTCTTGCGGAAGAAGGTTTAACACCTTGTCTACGTTTTGACATTGAACTTAATGAAGTGATTTAGCGAAACAAAAACTTCACAATTAACCTACACTGCCGAAGTCAACTGAAAAATTTGATTCGAGCGGGATTTGAACTCGCACCTTCGGGATAGCGGTCTGCCGCTCCACCTGTTGGGCTGTCGAGTCTGCTGGTAGCTCAACAGGTAGAGCGGTGGACCGGTAACCCGAAAGTGCGAGTTGAAATCCCGCTCAAGTCAACTTTCTCAGTTGACTTTAGCAGTGTAGGTTAATTGTGAAGTTTTCGTTTCATAATACCCTGAGGATGAATCTGGAATAGGTTTAGCGTAATGCCAGTACGTTTTTTTTTCCTGGTATAATTTATTTTTTGTGATTATAAGTAAAGATCAAGCTTTGGCCATATCACATATAATGCTAGATTATGGTAATTAACTCTGCAAATAATTAAAATCTTAGGTAGATATTTTTATTAGTTTTAAGATTAAATTCCCAGCTATAAGGAATAAATTCTTGAGACGAAAAGCCATGAGTGGATTTTTTTCTCCTTTCAAGAAATTTAAGAAAACATTCTTGATTCAAGAATATTTTTCTTGTCTAGTCTAGATATATTTTCTTAATTCAAGAAAATGTAGCTTTTAAGAATTTTTTTTCTTATCAAGATAGCTTATTAAGGAAAATTATCCTTTTAAGAATTTTTTTTTCTTATCAAGATAGCTTATTAAGGAAAATTATCCTGTCTACGGGACAAAATAACATTTCTTAATTTAAGAAATATGGTCTTAAAACAAGAGTTGTTTTCTTAAAATAATTTTATTTTTTGCAGTGAATAGGTATTCAGAAAATTGGTTGGGAGAAGCAGTAAAAACTGTTCGGAGGAAATCTTATCGCCGATATCCCATATAATTGATAATTCTGTTCGCAAGTAGATCTCAGACAGACCTCATCTGATTTTTACATAACTTTGGTTTAGTTTAGAGAAATACTTGATAAACTATACAACAATCGACAAGTTATTCCGCGTCCACTTGAGTTGATCTTTACAGATGTACTTACATGTCAAATTCCCATGAGTGCAAGTCCTTTGAAAGCCCTATAGTTATTATTTTAGAAGCTTTATTTTGAAAGCCTTAAAGATTGAGTCAATGAAAAGACTTTGTAAAATTTGTGAACGCGGACGTTCAAATCTTAGAATTATGGCCTACACGCGCGTGCCCAGTTTGAATATAAACGTGTTTCTTAGCACGCTTTCATATGGCCATTTACATTCTCTCTCGAATAACTCTTTGGCAATAATTTGTTACATGATACAAAATCCGAAATACTGGATAGCAAACTACTCAAGGGAACATTCCAAACATAAAGTCTTCGATTATCTTTACGTTCTTTTTCCTCCAGCATAGTGGCTAATGAATCACTTCATGAATTATTGCAATAAAACCATTCACTTAGACATTTAGCATGAACTGAGATTACGGTGACTTGGCTCTGATAATTTTCCGTTAAACAGTGCA
This sequence comes from Heliopora coerulea, assembly GCA_030142905.1. Classification (NCBI taxonomy): domain Eukaryota; kingdom Metazoa; phylum Cnidaria; class Anthozoa; order Scleralcyonacea; family Helioporidae; genus Heliopora; species Heliopora coerulea. The sequence continues at coordinate 671,922 of JASJOG010000170.1, read as the reverse complement.
TGAACACCTTTGCTCTACTGTAATTCATGCGATGTTAATTATATGGATACTTTTTGTAAACTGTGAATTAAAGTGGATATAGATTGAACTGCCTAGCATTTCTCAAGCATAAAAATCTGCAGCGCATACGCCGTAATTCACAATTTGCTTTTACGATCATTTTACATATAGTGGCCGATTCGGCCGGCGACAATGTCTCATACAGTATATACTGAGCCCAGTATTTTGAGAAATTTGAACTGAGTTCATGATCACCAACGTGGCTGCAAACAGGTCACCGACTTTTAAGATTGCATGAAGACTTACTCAAAGAATAAATAATTTATTCTAATACGCAATTTTATCATTTTATTGCTTTCCTCACGGTACTTGATGTAGATTTTTTCTCTTGTTTAGCGTTGTCAATCTACTGAAGAGCGTATATGCTGTCTGTTTTTTCAAACTGAAGTGGGTCCATTATGCACTCTGGAACTGGAAAACATTTCCGTTTCTATTTCTCGTCTTTAAAATTTTGTTTGGTTACGATGTTTTTACTAAAATTATACGGTGCGTGAGGAGTCTAACCGGTAACACAAATCATGGGACTCGTTAGAGTTAAAGGTATCCTATTAGTGTCTGTAACGATACGGTTTTGAGTTCAATGTGAAGTTAATTCGCATGTGAGTGTATTTCAATTTCAGGCTCTTCGGAAAACATCCTAGCGCTAATATATTCCAAGTTTAACAAGATTATACATTAATGATATACGTGAAAATATTAAGCAGCAAGCGACACACGCAAATAACGAATACCGTTCACCAAAGAAAGTGTGCCCACAATCCTAACCAATGTTCTCAATCGCACCTTCTTTAAATTTTTCCCAGACCTCAAAAGTTGTATTTGATTGGCTGTCCATGGGTTTCAGGACATTTTTTAGCCAATTGGGATGCTTTGTGCCCCAAGGAATTTGCACTGAAGTATATTTTCTGGTCACTCAGTTACTTTTTTTCTGGGACCGCAGGATATATTCAACATCATGTCTAGGTTTATGCAAGGTCAACATGATATGATGACGATGATGTTCGTCGTTATCATCATTATAACTCTGTAGGACGTTTTTCAGAAGAATTTGTTATGTATATTATCATGAATAACAAATCTACCATACATATGAGACTGTCTCAGAAAGGCTCAAAATTGGTCATGCGAGTGTAAGCAAAAAAGGGTAGAATATGTACAAATCTCTAAGATAAAATACTGAGAAGTTACAACAAGAATGAAAACATCAACCTCATTTTCCCTGCGATTTTGTTTTCAGTATACTTTTATGTTCAGTGTCTGTACTATATAGTTTTCTAGTTCCTTTGAAGATTATCATGATAGGCATTACCAGCAATCCATATAATTTTTTTTGTTGTTTTTCCGTGGGTTTGTGTACTGCTTAGTGTCAATATCATTGATAAGTTTAGAATTATGGCATGTGTGATCCACTAATTTTTAGCAACACGGGATCATTCATTGAATGAACAAGTTAAACAAATCAAGTGAACAAAACCTGAAAAAAAAATTGCGAAACGTTTAATTTGAAGTTTTTACAAAATATTTAGATTCATAATCAACTGTCAGGCCAAGGATTGATTATACGAATCAGCCATGCTTATGATTTAGTGTGGGCAGAGGGGCTTATTTTCGAAAACCTAATTAAAAGATTGTTTTCTTCAACAAATACCCAAGTTCAGCTGCTAAATGAATGGGAAATAACAGATTGAGTGTCAAGTTTGTTTGCTAATTAAGTTATTCATTCTCTTCCGAGGGCCAAATGGTGCACGTAAAGTCAATTTTCTCTTCAATTCGAAAACACTTCCCAGGAAATCCTTTCGGGTGACGAAAATAGAAAGAGTTTCTGATATATAAAAGCTTGAACTCAGTGGTACAAACCACAATAAACCTTTCGGTTTAATCTCATCATCGTCAATTGAGATGAATTTCAACTGGACATTTTTCGTACTTTTCTGTGGAATAGCCGTTGCCGTGAAAGCGGTAAGTTCAAGTGTGGTAAAATTTTATTAAGGTTTAGAATGGTGATTGAACTACCTATGCCAAGGGTTATGCTTTTTATCGTGAAAAATATCCAGATATTTTCGCTATAGAGCGTTTTCCCGATACAATTTTACGCTATTCTTTCCATCAACATTTCCAGCATCGTGCCTAGTTAACTCGAATACAGACCATAAATTCTACGGCCTTTATGTTTTTATGTGTCAGATATGTTTGACTACATCAAACGTGAGCTGACGCAGTCACTAAATGTGTTTAATTGTGTGAATCACAAAATTCGGTGCATGACAGACTGCTAATTTTAATTTCTATGTCTTGCTGGAAAAAGAGCGTCAAAGTTCTTGATGGCAGTGATCCAGGTTCATGTGACAAGAGCAATCACGCTGATGAAGTTTTGGTAAGGGATCGCGAAAACAAAGAGAAAATCTTAATTTGTACTGAAGAAAACGGTATCTATCTATGGAGGACAACTGATGGTGCGTAACGAATGCGGACAACATATGTACATGCGTGTGTGTATCTACGTGGTCATGTATATTCTTTCTCTTTTCACGGGTGCTGTATTTAATGATTACATAGGTAGTACTCTTTACAAATAAAGTTTAGGTAGTCGTGATTCTGTTTCATTTTTGAGCTTTATTAATTCTGGCTCAATTTAAAAAAGCATAAAGTTTATTTTGTTTTTTGATACTTTAAGGCGATTATTCACAATTTTAGGTTTGAGTCCACCTGGTGAAGTTTTCAACCCTGGTTACGATTGCTCCGATATTTTGGACAAGGAAACGAAGGCCGCAGATGGCTTTTACTGGATAACACTTAATGGCTCAGTGCCCAAAAAGGTTTTCCAACAGTTTTCATTTCTTATCATAGCATTGTACCCGTTTCAAACGTACACATGTTGTTCAATCTTTTCCAGTTTTCCAATGTTAAGATACCTAACTAAATGCGGATATTGTTCAATGATATTTTCTCAGTATGTAATGAACATTGTTTCTCATATTTTAAGGTCTGGTGTGACATGAGTACTGATGGAGGAGGTTTCATGCTGATTGGACGAAAGAACAATTCTGTCACGTGGAGTGTTCCATCCAATGATTATCCAGTTGAGCCATTCGGCGATCCTCATTGGTCTAGTGCGCTTGGCGATGCTTCAATATTGGACTTTAGGGTTCAAATGGCTACAAGTGAAGATTTTATGGAAACAAAAGCACACTGGTATACAATTTTCTATTTTATGGCTGTAAATGTGGCTTGTGACGAGGTTTTAAAAACACATCGATGTATTGTGCATGCTTAATAGCTATTGAATGAAACACTGCCACAGGTACCAGAAAGAGTACTCGCAGTCGGAGTTCCACTGAGACTATATCTTCGGAACAAATATGCTTTCCTAGCTACTTGGATATACAATCTATTTTACGTGAAAGTAAATTTTTTGGGTGTTAGAATCATACATTTTAAGATCCAACTGGAATCAGTAACGAAAAATGCAACCCTTGGACCTCTGTCTGGAAATCGATCTCGCAATCCTGTTAATCTAGTGTGCAGTGCTTTGCTAATTGAGCTACTAAACTCGTTGCCGAGAGCTTAGTCATGGGGTCTGTATTTACTTAGATGATAATGCCGGTGAAGTGAAGGGTATATTCATTGAACATTAGGCATTTAAACTCGATCACATTAACTTAAATTTATCATAAGCGGAAGTAGATTTTCGAGAGTCAGAATCATACATGTAAGACCCAACCGAGGTAAGTTGTTTTAAGATGTAGAAATATAAAAAATTCTCCCATCTGTGCTCTTTTTGAGATGATTCTTATCTCTTTACCACCGTTCAAGGTCTTTCAGACTGCAAGCTAAACGTCAGTTAAAGAATCTGTTGGTAATTAACCAAGGAGGGTGTGGACTAAGATCAGCTGGGATTGGACACATTGCATACGTGAAAGACTTGCAGACAGAAAAAATTGTGACCACCAAGTTTCGGTGTTCAAAGTTTGGGTTTGGCCACCACCCGCTGACCAGTTTTGGTTGGGTATGTGTCGCTTTATTTCCAGCCGAGTCTCGAACGAAATCAATATGGCGTTCCCATGCATATGATATTAATTCAAGCGTTTGAATTTTATCTAATGGTCGATGTCCGGTTTGTTTTACAGAGCATGATGAATTCTTGCTTACAAAAGCCATGCCGTTGGGGGTTTGCATTTCACCATAAATTCCCTATTCAAACAGATTATTCTGGTGCTTTCAGGTATGTCAGTTAATATTGACTGTCTTTACGTGATTCAGCAAAACAGAAACCTGATGAAACAAATGTGCAACCTAGTTAGAAACACTTAGGATGCCATTCTCGTGTAGAGGAGTAAACTGAAAAGCTACACGTTTATCTCATTAACTTGTCAATATTAAGATTGGTGTAGGTGCCATTGTAGCAAAGTAAACAGCAATTCTTGCAAAATAAGCCACAGCAAATAAGGTAACCCTGGCAACCAAGCCATGGGTCAACCGTCCGGCACCTGTCACACTGGAAACAGTGGAATATCGATACTTACCACATCTTGGAGAAAACCCAAGACAGGAACACCTAATCTACTGCCGGTGACAAGGTGGACGGGGCAAGCGAAGCGACTCGATGTGGCGAAGGCAAGGTGGCAAGAGGAGTAGATCGCGCAACTCGTGTTGTGTGGCACCGTACCCCATCTGCGCATGAATGCGTTAGAAAGATGCCGCTGGCTAGCAGCTATCTCCTGGTTAACTTTAATTATAATCACATTATTGCGCTTATTCTTTGCAATTGTCAAATTTTAAATTTTATATCGTCAAACAACATAAACCATCACCAGGCAGGTCTTAGTGCGGTATAATTTATTTTAGTAGAAACTTAGTCGAGTACTATTGCAAATGCTGCATTCTGATTGGCTACGCTGCTCGCTATTTATTCGTCGATAGATAGCGAGTAGCGAAAATGGCTTCCGCCTCTCGTTTTTGTGAGGTTTCTGAAGACGAAATAGAATGCTTATTTGAAAGTACAATCCCAGAGAAGACGAAAAATGTTCTTTACAAAGTGTGTTTCTACTAAAACAATAATGGATAATTTGCGAATAATCTAATTGTTAAATGGTTATTTGAAATCTAATGACAGTTACAGTGTAGCAGGAAACGTTTCTGGAATCGACTATGATGCGACTGCGTTTGTTGGCTGTGACAACGGACACGTAAGTGGTCTTATTAAAACATGCTTCCTTTCCTACTCCCGCAAATGAAACGTTGTGTTTATGACTGAAAATTACCTTAATTCCACGTCTTTCAGTGCTGTGGTTGTTATGGACCAGTGGGTGGTACGAAGAATTACTGTTCCAAGGAATGCCAAACCCTAAACGGAGGAACTAAGGCCACAAATGTATTTACTTGGTTTTGGGTTCGATCGACTGTTCCCAAGAGAGTTTGGGACAAATGTATGGACTATAAAGTCGCAAAGGACGATGGAACGTCTGTTTGGTACAAGTTACTTGGTGGTAATGTAGTGCCGACTGAGGTTAGCCTCCTTGTCAGCAAAATCAGTGCGTGAACACTGCTGCAAAATAAGTCACAGAATTTTCGAAGTTGCATCTTATGTGAGTTTTAAAGTCTTGGTTTGTATAATGACACTGTTTTCTGATTTTGCTTGTTTTTCTTTTTTATTTTATTTAAGGGTCGCTGTAGTAAAAATAATGCTCTTTTACACGATGGCGTAAGTACATACAATAATGGGTCACTGTTTTTCCTCAACGTTGGTGTAAAATGAAAGAAGAACTGAAGCCTAGCGAAAAATTTACGGAAAAAGCAAAGAAACCGAACGATTCAAAACCCTCTAGCAGCCGGACAGTTTAACTTTTTCCCTTCAAGATATCTCCCCTTGTGGTGGAAAATCGTCTGGGTTTATCCAAAGTAAAATAATGGAATACTGGTCCTGTCTGGAACGAGTTGAGATAGTTTAAATTGAGATAGTTATACTGCTTTTCCCGGTGGGATGCCTTTCCTTGACGAGTGAAATTGTCTCGTGTTTGCCAGAGTAAAATTATAGAAGACTAATCCTGCTGTAACTGAAATAAATGAACAAATTCCCCACTCAGCCAGATGAAGAGTCAAACATGGTTTGACGCTAGTCTGACTTGAAAAGTTTTAAACGCAGATTACAAAACTGCCGATCATGACGCGACGTTTCGACACTCTAGTCCAGTGCCTTCATCAGGTGCAATCGTTCTGATAATGAGGTCTCTTTTATTGTCACAGAACCACTAATAACGTCATCTATTAATGAGATGTAAATAGGCTCCCAGTAACAGACCACCGTAATCGTGATTCGGTGCGGCAAGGCATTGATATGCCACGTCTCCAGACAGCGTCTTTGATGTATCGCGGGTTGGTGGTTGCAATTTTGGAATGTTCTTAAACCGTGACAAAACGTCAGTTTGGAACGTGTTTAACAGTACACAAAAAGGCTATTTTCTTCTTAAAACTAACAGAAAATTTTGCTTGGTCAGAGCACGCTTGCCAAACTAACTACTATATACGACTATGCTGGAAAATTTCAGGACTATTGCTTCCAATCCGGGATACCATCAAAGACGTTTTCTGGAGGGATGGTATATTATTAGTGCTCCTGGCCAATATAGTCGCGATGACGGTGGTCGATTGGTGGTAGCTTAGTTGCATTGAACTAATACATAACTTCATCAGTGTTACTGTGAGGAAAGATAGGGACCTCAACCTCAAAACAATCACCCCTGATGAAGAAAATTGACCAGAGTAACGAAACGTTGGGTTTTGAACGACCGAGATCATATAAAACTAGAGGGGGCATGGGGGCCGATAATTGGGGTCAAATTGAATCGGGGACAAACTGTTCTTTTCCAGGCCCTTTACCGTCTGTTCGGGAACCTCGAGATCCAACAACTGATGTTTAGTGAACAGTTTCGTGTCTATTTCCGTTAGATGTATAGCAGAAAACAACTTCTCTGGTTATTAGTTGAGTGTTATTCATATTATTATTGCCTTAATTGTTTTACTTTCTTTTTTTAAAAAAAAAATCCCAACTAAAACAAGAGGCAAATGTTAAGTGGCTTTTAACCATGACCGTGGACTTTTCATCCGGGCACGTTTGTTTTGCTCCCCAACTTGTCCAATATGGCGGTCTTTAATTTGTCGCCTGCAGTAAAGTGACATTTAGCTAGAATGCCCCCTCTGGTTAACATATGATCTCCATGTTTTGAACGGCAGCTTTGCCAGCTATTGCTTCAAAACGTTTCAAGCCAAGGTTGCATTGGTCATGTTCAATTCGGAAAGTTATAACCTTTTCCCAGCAGGATGTCTTTCCTCGACGAGTAAAATCGTCTGGAGTTATTCAAAGTAAAAATAATTGCAGGCTGATCCTGCTGGGAAGTTGTTAAAGTAAAAGAACAAACATAATCCGAAGATAAACATCTTGTAAATAAATCAAGATACGAGCTTATAAAGAACACTAAAATCTCGGCGATAATGTTTTAATTTTACTATATATGCACGTGCGTTTGAAAAAAAAGTGGCTACTACTCCTTTTGCTGTTCATTACCAGAAAATATGCTATCGTTAACGCCAACCTCGAACTCATTAACGCAAAAATTCATTCATTTTATTCAATCGACATTCACTAGTATAGATACGCAACCATTTTCATCAAAGGGCATTCCATAGCGCCAACAGACGACCATTAACACCATTCTACTATATATTAGGGATAGTAAAATTTCAATTAAGCAAGATATTTCTCTTGAGTAATTGAAATTTTATTACGATATATGAACGGTCTTCAAGCTCCATACTCAGAAAACGATTTCTGAGCCCCAGACGGGGATCGAACCCGCAACCTTCTGATGACCGGTGAGACGCTCTAACCATTGAGCTACCGAGACTCGGATGGTGAGCTAAGGTGCAAGTTCGACATATATGTGCAACCTAAGCGGAAGCCACTATATATTAATAACGATTAATGTAGTTTATGATTTTGGAAATGTGAGAGCTTGGATATGTCTTAAGAAAGATGAACGATCTTCAAGCTCCATACTGGAGCTTCATCATTCATCTATCTTAAGACATATCCAAGCTCTCACATTTCCGAAATCATAAACTACATGAAATTTTATTATCGCTAATGTATAGTAGAATGGTGTTAATGGTGGTCTGTTGGCGCTATGGAATGCCCTTTGATGCAAATGGTTGCGTATCTACGATAGCAAATGTCGATTGAATTAAAATGAATGTATTCTTGCGTTAATGAGTTTGAGGTTGGCGTGAACAATAGCATATTTTCTGGAAATGAACAGCAAAAGGTGTAACTGTTTTAAAGTTTTGTTTCAGCTTAGCTGTATCTGATGTTAGTTTTTCCATTTATTACAGTATTCTTCCATGTCTACCACGAACTTAAAAAAAGGCTATTTACAGTACTAAAACGCTCTTTTGAATAAGTTGGAATTGCATGTGACGAAGGCATTTAATAATTTGGTATTGTATATCTCTCATAAATGAAAAATTATAAGATGAAATCTTGATTATCCTGTATGCCTGTAGCCTTTTATTCATTTGATTGATCATTTCTAATGTCTTTGTTTTGTTTTAAAATTCTTTGAACCTACTTAGATTGTTGTAGTCCCAGATGATACAACTGCTAAAAACATTCCGTCGATTGCTGGTTTGCTGGCGTACCGCAAGGATAACAAAGAACTTTATGTGAGAGCAAACAGAAGCTGGAATGTGATAGCCCAAAAGAAAAAGGCATGTAAAAATAAGATAAAAACAACATACTTACCAATCTAATAGAGCGTACTATCTGGTAGACTTTTTTCATAAGGCGGTGAAACAAAACATTTAACTTTGTTGCTTCTGTTGTCGATTAGTTAAAATTTTTCAATTACTTTGTTGTTTGTTTTTTGCTGGCACATTTCTCTTTGCTCTTGGTTTCAGTAACTTATTATTCAAAGCGAATTTTTACAATTTTTTTTATTCAGGTTTTGACAGAAACGATGAAAATGGTTAAGCCAAGCTTGGACAAAATCGAAAGAAAACTGGAGAATCAGAATAAAAATGTATGGATTAAAATTTTAAAAATCTGATGCAATCGGCAAAAGCTCGATTGAGTTTCTAATCGTCGGCTAGTTTCCTTTTGTGTATTGTGCCTATGTCACAATTGAATCTTGGTATTTGTATGTATATTCAGACAATGGCAAAGTTGAGCCAGCTGGAGAAACAGTTGAAGGATCTGAACCGAACATCTGGTAAGTTTTGTGCATCATCAGCAGATCCCGTTTATGAATCCCACTTTCACTTGTTACCATAGAAAAGTGTAACAGACAAGAGTAACGTTAAACCTTAACTCTTTTTGGTGCGCATCCGATTTCTGTGATTCCAAGAATATTAACCGCTTATTGACCGAGCGTGAGGTTTTTACTAGTGAAATATCGGACCGATATTTTTAAGTACAGACAGAGACGAGCGCAACGAGTCAAGGTCCGTGCAAAAACAGATGTCCAATATTTCACCAGTACAGTCCGAACAAGCAAGGTAAATAAGTAGTTTATTATATGGCTTTTCCGATGTGTAATTGACGAGTGGAAAGCTACTGAACGTCAAATAAAAACTTGCAATTCTGTCGTGATTTCATATACAATTTCTTCACTAAATTTCCTCTGCATGGTTACTTTCCCTTTTCAGATTGTTCGTAATACACTTTCACTAAAAGTTTAACTTTCATTCGACACAACCAAGGCTTTTTTAAATCCTCCCCCTTGAGCGAGCTGCACGGGGAAAATCAGAACTCTTATGAACCAATCAAATTGCAGGATTTCCGTATTGGGATCGCTCGCTACGACGGCCATATAATAATTGTTCATTTACATTCAATCACAGGAAATAGAGTTTATACACGTTTTGCTGTTCATTACCGGAAAGTACACTTTCATTAATGCCAACCTCAAATTCATTAATGCAAAAATACATTCATTTTATTCAATCGACATTCTCTAGTGTAGATATTCAACCATTTGTATCAAAGAGCATTCTATAGCGCCAACAGACGACCATTAACACCATTCTACTATACATTAGGGATAATAAAATTTCAAGTAGACAAAATATTTCTCTTGCATAATTGAAATTATATTATCCCTAATGTATAGTAGAATGGTGTTAATGGTGGTCTGTTGGCGGTATGGAATGCCCTTCGATGCAAATGGTTGCGTATCTACATTAGTGAATGTCATTTGAATAAAATGAATGTATTTTTGCGTTAATGAGTTTGAGGTTGGCGTTAATGATAGTATATTTTCTGGTAACCAACAGCAAAAGGCGTAATTGGTGAAGGAAATTTTCCAGTATCGGATTGCGATTACAAGAGACCCAACCGAGACCAGTTGCAAAAAATGTAATTGCTAGGCCTCTGACTTGGAATCGAACCGGTAATTTTTCAAATCTAGTGTAGTGTTCTGCCAAATAAGCCACCAACGCCGTTGCCAACAGCTTGGCAAGAACTCCTGGCCAAACTCTCGCAACGGCCCTCATAACTTCTGTTCTAACGAATAGAGTATCAAAATACTAGGACCGGAGAATGACAGTGCTTTTAAAATTGCCAAATAAAATCGGACGTGACAGAATGAACAGATAACCACGTCTCAGTTTTGGTCAACTCACGTATGCACCTTGAACCAAGCGATAAAACATTTGTTCTCAAGATGTTATGGAACTTCCTATACCCTTGCAGGCAATAATCTTTTTTCCTCATTGGTGAAACCATATACAAATGCAATAAAAAGAAGTTTATTTATAGAGTTGCTAAAGTTAAGCATAGACCTTGTCCCACAGGAAGGCATTATCTGTTGTTTTGTTCTTTTGTTTATGCTTCTGCTTCTGCTGTCGTACGCAGGGATACAACCAGCATTTGAAAAGAACAGTGCCAAAATAGAAAAATGCTGCTCTAAGTGAAAAGAGTTCCCGGGAAAATTCTACCGTTTAAGAATTGAGAAATTGAATTTTCTTGCAAAAATATTCGGAAATAAAAAAAAAAATTTTCGAAAAATTATGAAATCTATAAAATACACCTTTTGCTGTTCATTACCAGAAAATGTACTATCATCAATGCCAACCTCAAGCTCATTAACGCAAAATACATTCATTTTATTCAATCGACATTCATTGGCGTAGATACGCAACCATTTGTATCAAATGGCATTCCATAGCGCCAACAGATGACCATTAACACCACTCTACCACACATTAAGGATAATAAAATTTCACTTATGTAAGTGAAATATTTTGCCTGATTGAAGTTTTATTATCGCTAATGTATAGTAGAATGGTGTTAATGGTCGTCTGTTGTCGCTGTAGAATGCCCTTTGATGTAAATGGTTGCATATCTATGCTAATGAATGTCGATTGAATAAAATGAATGTATTTTTGCGTTAATGAGTTTGAGGTTGGCGTTAATGATAGTATATTTTCTGGTAATGAACAGTAAAAGGTGTATTATGTCAGAACAAGAGAAGTATTCCCACCTAAGGAAGAATCGATTGCCTTCCCCTGTAGCGTCACCAGTGGTACGTGTTGGGGTCCATTTACACGATACGATTCTCGTATAAGATTGGTCATCCTGGGGTATTGAATGTTGTCTCAAAGGTACAATTCCTACTTACGATTTGGGTCACTAACTTAGTGATGCATCCGAAAGACTCCAATGAGTTCATCGGATGCATCAGAGGGCACAATTGCGTACAACAATCCCATCGTGTAACTGGGCCCCAAAACAACCTTCAAGACTGGAGTGACTGTGCCTGAGCAGAGCGTTTTAGAGTTTCTACGCCTCACTGCAACCATGGCGTATTCATGACGGGAAAATTATGAAAGCATTTTTTTAATTCTGTTTTTTGACTTGGATTTTTAATTTTCGTTGCTGAACCTTTTCCGAACTTGCTTTGTCGTGTATCCTGTCGCATATCAACAGATATTTCAAATTTCTATCATTTAATATACGATAAAATCAAGCTATGGCGATCTTACCGAGGCACAATTTCCAAAGAGTATTTTAAATATCCAGTAAGAATTTTAATCGGTCGCTTATTTGTCTTACCTACCGTACTGGAAAGTTCACTATAAATTTTCTAATCTTAAATTACATTTATAAGGTATTTAAATTATCATAAGTCTTGCATTTCTTTTTTAATGCTAGTAATCTGAACTAGCAATAACAATGTTCATTATTGATGTCAACAGGACCGTGTAGCTGTAAATGAGGTTAACAAGTTTTGTTATATGCCTGGCTCTATGGATGAAACAACCCACTTTATTGGCATTGTTTTCATTTAGACGTCTCGATTATTGGTTTTTACGCGGGAATTCACGGCAAACTGATCTTTCTTTGTGCTCTGTGCCTGCAAAAGCGCTTAACGGCTAACTCTTTGTCACGCTATACGAATGTGATATATTTTTACTAGACTGGGTATATTTTGTTTGTTTAAAACAAGCCGTATTTTAAATCTCTCATTAACCTCGTCCGCCTGGTCATTACTGGAAAATATCAGACCGGGGTCTTTTATGTAAGGACCTCGCCCTCCGGGCTCCGTCCATACTGTCAAGACCCCGGTTTGATTTTTCCCAGTAATGACCACGTTCTCGGTTAATAAGAAGTTTTTAATTTTTTCATATCCATAGTAATTCACCACACACATTTTTCTTTTTAAACTACTCCAGCTTACCCAGAATGCTTTCATTACTCATATCTGAAAGAGGCCAATCGAAACGAAAAATATACCTCTGGCACAGTTCTGTGTGACGACAGTCTTTCCACGCGCTGGTACAGGTTTGGAGGTCAAGCTGGGTTGCGGATAGCGACTACTTGTGTACCTGAAAACAGATGTGGAACACATGCCTCTGGATGGATGAATGGTGCACATCCAACTGTCAGTGAGGGAAAGGTTACTCGAACGGTTTGTTATCACTGGAGTAGTAGCTGCTGCAATTGGTCAAATAATATTGAGGTTTTAAATTGTGGGGCGTATTACATCTACAAACTTCGTAGTCCTTCAGGCGGCTGCAGTTTGAGATATTGCGGCTCAAATTCTTAAGTTATCGGTAGTGACGGTATCGCAATGTCAGTATCCGTGTTAATGATGATAAAATTAAAAGTTCAAAGCAATGATGTCGTTTTGGTACATGTGCATGAGTTATATCATGAAGGTCTGCGAGAGTTAAATCTTTTCCGGCTCAAAAAAGTTTGCAAAATAGAACTAAAGTAAAGTGCCTCTATATATACTTGACAACCCTATCAGCTATCTGACCTGTTCTCCCTAGAGGTCCAGTAAGGGCCTACCTCTCATGGGTCCAGTGTTACTAGAGGAGGAAACCAGAGTACCTGGAGAAAACCTGCGATGCTTGGTAGAGTCAAACTGGACAACACTCTTCTCACATGTGACCAAGGTATCTTTAATCAAACAACTCCACGGAGCCAGAATCAAACATTAGTCACAGTGGTGAGAGACACGTGCAGTACCACTGTGCCACCAGTACCTCCTGCACGAAACTTAAAAAAGTTCACTGCTAAAATACGCTTGATTTCACTTTTGAGGACTGCTTTCCAGTATTAATCCTTCCAATGACTCACACAAGTCCTTGAATACAATTTTTCCACGTTTTAATGAAGATATCATTGGTTTAGTCAACATTCATGCTATATTGCTCTACCTCGGCATTGGAGAACCATAATTTGCCCGTGAAATCCGTCTAATACCATCACCTCGACAAGGTCACCGACATCACAATCTCGAATTCTCATATCGTATGTTTATTACACGTGAGGATCGGTCTTAATTTTTTAACACTAGTTTTTATATTATTTCCTTTTTTACTAATTCTTTTTTTATATTATTTCTTATTTTTTATATTATTTCTTAACCTAAAAAAATTTTAAAAAGTGTAATGGAGATCAGTTGATTTTTATTTGGTATGAATCATAATTTTCTCAATAATTTTCGAAACATATTTTCATTTATGATTAGAAATTGTGTAATAGTGGCTACTAAACTCATAAAGATAATGACCAATAGCCCATAGGTTCGTGTTTAGGTCGTTGCCAAGTTAGTGTAGAAATTAGCATGGTTTTGAATGCAATTTTTTATTGTATTATTAAATATTTGTAATAAAAATTCACTAAATTTGTATAGGTAGTAAAAACACGAGTTCGAAGCACGACTGCTATTTAGAGTCTTTGAAAAATTCATCAGAGCGTGTTTTTATGAATTACACCAGAAATCTTGCTATTGCCAATTAATAATATGCATGAAAAGGGAAGAGAACCTTACCACTTAATACAGATGTTCAGGAAAAACACTACAGTGAAGCATTCGTCGAGAAACAGCTCACTGCACCACCCAATTCTTTTAAGTCAGAAGCAAACGAGGAAGAGGCAGACGAAACAAGAATCGCGACATTCCCTTACATCAAAGATACGTCTGAAAAGATATTGGGAATTCTTCGATCATATTGTATCAAAGTTGCGTTCAGACCCAACACCATATGAGCGTATGAGTGGAGCCATCTACAAGATAAATCGTTCCGTGTGCCAAGCCAGCTACATAGGTGAAACAAGTTGAAATCTGTGTACCCGAATAAAAGAACAAAAGAGATCCCCTCTTTGAAAGTGCAGGACCAACAACATAGCAGTCCATCATATGCAACCTGAGCATAGGATTGATTGGTGCAATGCGACCTTTCTAGCCCGCATAACAAATAATTTTGATCACACTTTTCTGGAAAGTTGGTACACCAATGCGGAAAAGAATACCAACAACATTTGCCACGAAGTGCCAGCCACTTATTTGAAACTCGTTGCGAGCGAGGAACGAGGGAACTGCGAGAGGAATACTTCGTGAAAAGTCACGCCAACTTGATGCTTACGCCAATTCATTTTTTCAACGTCTCCGAAGATGGTTACCGTGAAGTCGAAGCGTAGGACAAATGATCATTTTTAATGTTTTAAATTTCAATTAAATTATTGTTTATGAGGATTGTATTAACAACATTTAATGCTCTTGATTAGATACGTGCCTCTAGCAGATAAAATTGTTTAAGATCGGTTAGACCAAGCTTTTGAACTACGCGTCCATCTTCACGGCAAAAAATGGTTTCACAAGCATTCGTTATTGCTTAAAATTATTTGCCTCATGCAAATTTCACCTTAAAACAACTATTATTTAAAACTAATTACATTCAAAAACATCCTAAGAACAAACCAACTGTTAAATTATACAAAGTAATTATACTATAAAGACAAACCAGCTGTTTAATACATACAAAGTGATTAAACTATAAATCATTAATAACGGTTAAAAACCTTTCTGAACAAGTGGTTTATGTACTTCAGGGAGTATTCTCCCATTGTCTCTGTTCGCAATACCATCATTTGCCCCCTCTTTTCATTTTCGCTGTCCCCATCTGTAAGCTTGGTTTTGTCGTTTTTGAACAACTTTATCTGCTAGAGGAACGTATCCAATAAAGAATACGAAGATACCTAGCAATATAACTGTTTTAAGTTTAATTTTTAATGTGTTTATAAGGGAGAAGAGGTCGTTTGAAAGTGCAAGACGTTCTGATCAACATCCATTTTAGTCAAAGCTAGCTAACCAGATTAATCCAACACTTGAGGCGAATTACTCAGTAGCTGTCTAACTTTAATCCACTTAATTTACTTTTAAATCCCTCTGTCCTACAGTACATCAAAGTACGCTTCATTGCTTAGGATCAAACAAGGCGGTTTCAAATATACTTCATCAACAAGTAACTCATTTAGTATCAGCGGTCAAATTGTATAGGTTGCTTATAAGTAAGAAAGTACAACCAAGTTGATAATTGTTTTCACTGAACAACACGAGACAAGCCATGTAAACACAGTTGCTTCGCTATCTTCGTGTGATTATTCAATTCACTTACGTCACTATTTTAAAACCTTAAAACTGTTAAAAGTAGAAGCAGTTTTATTCATGATCATAAAGTTTAAATCATTTGACATTTTTACCCATTGTTATCGTAATTTGGAGTTCAAGGCTTCTCAGCACATAGATTCTGAATGTTAATAATACAACGTAGTAAATTTTTAACTAGTATTGGAAGAAAAAAAATTATGCCAGTTAAAACTTGTCATTATTTTCTAGTGTTTCTATGCTACCAAACCTTTATTTGGTGACCTTCTGACCAGACTAGATGACGACTGACCTAACAATAGTGAATTTACGTTTTTAATATCTCCCATTTTCTAAATATCTAGATTACGTCGGACTTCTTGAGGAAGTCATTTCCTGAAAGTATGTTTTTGACGACACCTTTCTGACAAAGTTCTATTGAGTGCGCTGTCTCCCCCTCTTGGCCAACGAACAGTTTTACCGGTTCGTTTGATGGAGTAGAACCGTTTACCATCGAGCTGACATCCATTGAACAGTGATATACTACAAGACGGTACTTGGACGTACAAGAAGACACTCAACAGGACAGCACAACAATGCCACCAAAGACACAAAGTTCACTAGAACCAAACCAAGAAAGACACAACTACACTCGGCATGACATTACGAGCGAACTACACATTTTCCACAAGCCCGCTTCGCGTGCTCTGGGATATCGAAGAAGTTAAGGGATAAGACGGGATCTGAGTTTGTAAATTGCTTGTCCAAAATGGCGGCAAATTTATGTATTATTAATCAGTCAAACAAAATGATGTGAATGGTCAGCTTAATCTGGCTGTGTATCCTTTTTTAAGCATATTTAATACATTTAATTTAGTTTTGAACCGCATGACAGCTTGTGTGGCTTTATGGACAAGAAATTTACATGTGAAACGTTCTGGAACATTACTTCATTCTTAAGGTTGCTGTAGAATTTCAGGACACTATTTGGGTTAAGCATTACAGCGTTCTGTCTTTTACTGGAATATGATAAACTTATTGATCATTGAAACGCTTGTGTAACTGCAGTAAAATATTTTGGTTTGCATCAACAGTTACTGGTAGTTTTTATTAGTAAATTTTATGAATATTACTTATATTACAGTGGTTACCTTTTATAAACTTACTTTTACCTATTCCCAAAATTATGTTATTACTTGTAAAAGTAACAATTTCTTGTAACTAGTTTCATGTAACGAGTTCTGGTGCAGAGTTGGAGTTACATTACCAACCATAAATTACCTATCACCTTCCCTTGGCAATGGTCATTCTTTGTGAATTTGGTTTTATTAACTGTACTCGAATGTTGAACAATCGAAATAAATAGATTTTTACATCATTGCAGTACAGCTTGCCTAGTGTCAGTTAGGGATGAGCCGATTAATCGGCCATTTTTAAATAATCGGTAATCGACCGATTATTGTTTGATAATTGGCAAAATAATCGGCCATAAGACTATTTTTTTAAAATGGCCAAGATAGGTTGTTTTTACTATCAAGCACAGATTTTTTTTATGAACATGCAACATATTGCAAAAGAACACTTAATATTTAATATTTCGAGTAGAACAAGGAAATTCCTGGCATTTTGTTACTAATTTACAGAAGCCATTCATTGTCTCAAATGGCTTCTTTCACGAAACTATTAACATAAACATCCCTTTAAAAACATAACACAATGTGTTACAGACGCGTTTCTGTGAGTGTTGACTGTTGAGTCATCAAACTATTTAATAATTATTAATTATAAGCTTATTTCGTATTTAATTGGCTATGAGTGATAATAATAATAATAATAATAATAATATAATAATAACATATTTATATAGCGCCATATACACTAACTGCCCTATGGCGCTTTACAATACCTCAGTAAAATTAATTAAATTACAAAAAAGCTTGTCTAAAAAGATGAGTCTTTACGTTCCTCTTAAAAATAGAGAGTGTATGACTTTGCCTAACGCTGATGGGCACAGCATTCCATAACTTCGGAGCTGCCACAGAAAATGCTCTGTCACCATAAGTCCTTTGATTAGACCTAGGGATGACAAGAAGGCATTGGTTTGCAGATCTAAGATTACGACTTGGACTGTAACGATATAATAATTCATTAATGTAAAGAGGTGCTAAATTATTCAAAGACTTAAAAACTAATAACAAAAGCTTAAAAATAATGCGTTGCTTGACCGGCAGCCAGGGGAGTTCCATAAGTAACGGTGAAGCATGTGCATATTTAGGACAGCGCTTGACTAAACGAGCAGCGCAATTCTGCACCGCTTGTAGCCTTTGAATGAGGTAATCAGGCAGACCGTATAAAAACGCATTCCCATAGGCCGATTTAAGTCATAAAAATTAACAAGCGCCCGAAAACTTTACTTGGACTTATTTGTCCTAAAGAAAAGTTGACCGGATGGCGCAGGCTTTCAAAAGTGCCATTTGGACATATTTCGAGATTCTGGAAAGTGACAACACGAAAGCAATATGTAAAGTTTGCATAGAAGAAGGCTCCCGCATCGTCATAAGCAGAGGAGGAAAAAATTGCAAGCAGTTCACTACGACAAACCTCCGTAACCACCTACGTAAGCATCCAAAGAAATTTCTTGCACTGTCAGCAGATGAAATGGAAAAGAAGGTTACCAAGGAGAAAAGGACGCAAGACGCTAAGTTAACCACAACAACAATGAGAAAGAAAGTAAAAACTCAGATGACATTGCAGGAAAGTGTTGAGGCTGGTCGAGCGTGGGAAATGGACAGCCCTCAAGCCCAACATATCACAAACCTAATAGGTGAAATGATGGCTCTCGACAACCAACCATTCTTGATAGCAGAGGATTTGAGTTTCATGCGTCTGATGAAACATTTAGCCCCACGTTATAAATTGCCTAGTCCACACCACTTCAGCGACAAAGTGATTCCAAGTTTGGTCCGACGAGCCAAAGCAGCAGTTGTCAAAATGTTAGAAAAGGCAAAGCATTTTTCTTTCACGTCAGACATTTGGACTTGTTCTCACACCAATGATGCTTATATAAGCCTTACAGCCCACTGGATTGATCAACATGAAACGAAGTTTCCTCGACAGTTGATCGTACTGCAATCATGTCTCTTCCCTGGCAGTCACACCGGCGAGCGAATTGCAGAAATGTTTCAGAGTATGTTAGCAGAATGGAAAATTGCTCATTCGAGATGCCACATCGTTGTTACTGACAATGCTGGCAACATAACAAATGGGGTAGAATTTGCTGGATTGATGCACAGTCCATGTTTCATTCACACCCTGCAGTTAGCGATCAAAGATGCCGTCTTCCCACAACGAGGTGTTAAAGACATGATTGCCAAAGCTAAAAGAATTGTTACTCATTTTCATCACTCTGCCCTCGGGTGTAATAGAATTGCAGAAATCCAGGAGAATCTTGCCCTTCCAAAGAAAAAATTGATTCAAGATGTGGCAACAAGGTGAGTAGTGAGTAAATTATTTTATGAACAATACAACCTTTATTTATATCACCTATGTTTTTTTAATTTTATGGCAGATGGAACTCTACCTATTACATGCTGGACAGACTATTAGAAAATAAGAAAGCAGTAGTTCTTTATTCCTCTGAGACACCAATTCCAACGCTATCGCCCAACGAGTGGTCTCTGATGTATAAAGTCGTTCGTTTACTGCAACCATTTGAAGAGTACACCAAAATGATGAGTAAGAACAACTCGTGCATTTCTGAAGTGATTCCTGCTGTCACCGTGCTCGAGAAATTCCTAAGCAGAGATGACGGAGAGAAGACAGCTGGAGTACGTACAATGCGGGGTGAACTGAGTAGTGCTTTAGAAAGGAGATTCGATTCAGCACTTATCAACAAGTGCTTCTTATTGGCTACGACGATCAATCCAAGATTCAAGACAAAGTTTTGTAAAGATGATGGTCGTACGACGCTGCTAAATGAGCTCAATCTGGTCCAAGGTACCTCAATGTCGGCCACGGTTACGGAAACTGAGACGGAAAGCAAGTCAAATGATCAGGTAACTGAAATGAGCCGCTCGGATGGACCACATCAAGATTTATGGTCTTGTTTCAAAGAAATAGTCGCATCCGATGACAACATTCCTAGTAGTGGCAGCCGAAATCTTGAAGAAGAGGTCAATGCATTTTTGGCCCTTCCTTTGCAACAATTGCAATCGTGTCCTTACACTTGGTGGCTCTCCAACAAAGCGGTGTACCCAAATATCTTCAATGTTGTCTTGAAGTATCTCAGTCCACCAAGCTCAAGCGTGTACTCAGAGCGCGTGTTCAGTGAGGCTGGAAATATTTCGACCGAGACACGGAGCAGACTAGCTCCACAGAAAGCAGATAACATTTTGTTTCTGCATCATAATCTTCCAAAACTAAACTTCGATTATTAAAAATTTAAGCTAAACATTCTAAAGTGTGTTAAGAGTTGAGAGTAGCTCTGATTCCAGTGTTTTTGGTTAGTTAGTTTAAACTGAAAGCTTGAAGTGTTAAATAAATACGCATCTACAAGTTACGTGACTGTTTATATAGGTTTTTTATCTTGTTACTAAATGTTAGCTGTTAGACTACTTACCACAGCGATTAGTGCGAGGTAAAAAACCCTTAGCAAATCAATAGTAAATGATTAAAATAAAACGACTTACGCAAAAGAATACAGTACGGAATTTTTTAATTATTTAAATTAAAGAGAAAAAAATTCGTTTTTCCTTTGAAAGACGTACATGTTGTAATTTTTAATAGCTAAAGAAAAGTTTAGCCTAAAACAAGCACAACTTCGACAAAACTCACTTGCAAAAACTTGTTTCTTGTAAATTTGGTCGCTGTTCTCATTCATAAACCTGTTCTTTCAAAAATGCTTAAAAATAATCGGCCGATAAGTTGAGATAATCGGCTTGCAAATAATCGGCCTCAGTAATCGACAATTTTATTTATCGGCCCATCCCTAGTGTCAGTAATGTCAATATGGGGAGCTCAATTTTTGTTTCTTCTGCAGTCCAAATGGTATATACTATTTGAGTTATGTCTTATTTGTCATCATGGGGTGAAAACTTTCTTCGTAAAGTTAAATTACATATTATATCTAAAGTTAAAGAATATCTTATAAACTTATTTATATTTTGATTAATCTCATGTATTAACACGTGTATGCAGATACACATACACACAATGCAGGAAATGGTAGTAAATATAAAGTCCACACGCAAATATGTATGCACACACACACATATACACACACATACATATATATATATATATATATATATATATTATACATATATATATATATACATATATATGTAAGTAAATTTCATCTTACTAAGTGTAGATGTTTGTAAGCTTGGATATATGTATGATGAAAAGTTTGTTCTCAAGCTTTTATCTCAGAAAACTTCTGAGCTCCCCAACGGGAATCGAACCCGTGTCTCCCGATTGCCGGTACGGTTGTTTTACCACTACACTATAGGGTCTCAGACGGCAAGCATGATGTTAATTAGAGACCTCATGCTTGCCGTCTGAGACCCTATAGTGTAGTGGCAAAACAACCGTACCGGCAATCGGGAGACACGGGTTCGATTCCCGTTGGGGAGCTCAGAAGTTTTCTGAGATAAAAGCTTGAGAACAAACTTTTCATCATACATATATATATATATATATGTATTTATATATGTATAATGTAGCAAATTGAATAAATTTTGGCAAACCTAAACATATCGTAAATAAAGAATGTATAAGTAAATCTGCAACTATGAATACTTTAATCAACCTTAATACATCAGACTGGTCAAAGAATGTATCAAAAAACGCATAGCATATCTTCACAGACCGTTGAGTGATTTTTAAGAGCTAAATACGGATCAAATGACAAACAAACATCTCAGAACAATCTGTTTAAACGGACGAATTCCCTTACTACTTTCTTGCTTACACCAAATATTCTTAGTTAATGGAGCAGTTTTTGTTATTTCTCTTGAACAAGGATTTTAATCAACCGTACGTCATGAGAATGGTTTTCAAAATTGCTAGAAGCTTGCTTTATTGGGTCACACACCGAAATCTGGCGGGATGATTGTTGAAGTTTGAATTTCGGAGGCTGTAAAAGATTTCTTTAATTCTGGGGTGAGATTGTGTCGCTAGACCGAGCGGTGTATTACTTTTTATTTGTGTACGAACATATTTCCAACCAAGGAAACTTGATCACGATGCTGTATTTCAGACACTGTTAAGGGTTTGTTCTCACTCTGATTTCAAAACAGCGAAATCCCGCTCGAAAATAAACAGGCGAATCCGAGATATTTATAGCAGTTTTATCGAGGTTTTTTGAAATCTGAGGAAGAACTCTCGCGCTATCTTCTCAAACTGAGGAAGAACTGTGAATCTGAGGAAGAACTGTGAGCTATCTTCTCCAACAACTCGTGTTTTGTGAGAAAATTGAGGTGGACGTTAGCCAAATTAACTTATAAACTTCCAGTATTTTCAAACTCTTCTTATACTTTTTCTTCGTGCAATTCTTCGGTTTTTTTTATGAATTAATAAAAAATTTGGGAATGTCAAGTAAACTAGCAATTATACCAGCTGCGGGGTTTTATTTCGTATTTAAGCAATCGGTGATCGGGGTGCAACTCAAATAGAATAAAAAACTGTATCACATATCATATAGGTTCAGTTAGCTGTTAAGTTTATTTACGGAGAAGTATTTCATTTCAGATCAAATTTTGTTGAATGCAACGATTTTTTTTCATTACCAGCCTCATAACGACCGAAGCTGCTGCACTATGTTGAAGTCTGAAGTACAGCTGTTTGAACTTATCGCGCAAAATAGTCTATGTCATGCATGATTAAATGAAAGTGGGCTCCGTTGTACAACCCATAAGTTCAATGCCGACTGATAAAACGCTTGCATCGTGAAACGTCGAAAGTAATGTTAGGTAAACGAAGATGCTGTGAAAAATTTCAATTGCCAGGTTTACCCAAAGTGCTAGTAAAAATACAAATGTGTAGCAGTGTTTAAACAGTTCCTAAAGCGATGTCTTGTTGTCAACTTAATGTTCTTTTCTCTATCATAAGAATGTCACTTAAATCTTCAGCCTCTTTACCGTATGTTGCTTCTCACACGATTTTTTTGTTTACATTTTGGCATAGAATTTCTTAAAGTGTTTTAGCATGAACCTATTATGTATCATCTTTCAGCTGATTTGGGAGTTTGCTTTCTTGTTTTTTTCGGCGTAATGTATCTTTTAAGATTTAAAATGAAGATTAACTTGACTGTGTGTGTCATCCTAAGACTGGTAATCATGATTCAGAAAACTGTTAGGGGAAAGCAGTCAAGCCTGTTACTCAGAAACGTATGAACTCATGTTGGGGTTGAAGACTTATAATTTCCTTTGCACATTGGCGGTATAACTTTATCAATAATCAAAAAAGTAGAACGACGTTGATCTGTTGTGGTATCAAGTGTTTTTTATTCTGACGATTATTAAAACAATCCTCCCCCTCTATTTTAAAGGCAAGTACACAGTGGTTTAAGAATGTCCTGATCAAGCAAGGTACATATGAGTTGCTATTGTAAAAGAAAGTTCAACATTTACACTAAAAACACATCAGAACCTGATTTTTAGACTTTTCATATATATGTTATGGTTATGAACAATATGTCAATTGAGCAGTGAAAACTATAAGAATAAATTAAGCTTTATCTTTTAAACATAGCTTTATATAGTTGATTATATTGCATATAACATCCATAATTTAGCACTTGCATATCTCTTTTATATGCATATTTTAGGAATCCATATTTCAGTCAACGGCATAACGATTTTTCTTTCTAAATTTTGTTTTAACAGCAGCCGTTGAACAATTTCATTGAGCAATTTACAATTGCTGGAACTACACTCGAAAATCAAATGCTTGCACCTGGCGTTGAACGGAATAGAGATCAAGGGCACATCACTCTACGATAACCATGACTCAAAACATCCTTGTACCACTTAATGTATATCCGCAACAAAGATAGCAGCGCATTTCATTTGATACTTCCAATATCAAACATTTAAAATTTAAGAAAAATTTTCCTGGTTTAGCAGTGTTTTAACTTATTTTTTTGAAAATACATCTTGAAGAATCTCTTGCATTTGGCTTTAACGCATTATACCTGAAGTAGCTTCTAATCTTTCATACGATCTGAACTAAATAAGATTTTCCTCTCATTGTTAGCAATTTGATCCTAATCCACGTTTTCGCACACACGCGTTTGGGTTGTTTTAATATCTTGTTTCTGATGTGAGTTGAGTTTTTTTTGTTTGATTTTTTTTTATTTCTAGTAAATGTTATTTTCTTTTTTCCAAAATTTTAAACATCTGCCAATTCACACACTCGACAAAATGAAGTGGTTTGGGTTCACTTATTTGCCGTTCGAAATTTGGAGAATATTCTGGAGATTCCAATCCTGATGTGAAAATTATGTCTGTTGACGATTTTTTACAGGTCTTTTTTCAATTACATTCTGAACTCTGAATATCATCTCTTCACATTACCTTGGGAACGACTGTGCAATAGTGTTTCTTTGAGCATAATTATTATTAATATTATTATTAATATTGTAATTATTGTTATCAATTTATTTAAGCATATTTTCATAAGATAGCTTTTCAGCATTAAAAATTGATTTTCAAATCGCTTTCTTTAATGTAGGCATACTACCCAAAAATTAAACACTGGCCAAAAATTAGGACCATTTGTTCAGCTTTCGTATCATTTTGATTAAAATTAAATAGAATGCATCTTTCAGTCGTAATGTTTTTGTACTCAGACTTCATTTCAAGTTTCTTGTAAAGTATGTGTTGGATTACATATTTTAAGTTAGGAAGAGATGTTCTGAAACTGACAAAGCTATTTAGTTTGTTAGTACTGAAGCTAAATTACCTCTGGTCATAACATCAAACCAAGAGAGAAATTTATTTTAAATTATGCATCTCCCTTATTAATTCATCTGTGGAACCGATAATAACAAGGTGCTTATCCTCGATTATTGGATTTTAGTATCAATTTCCCCCAGAGTCGGATACTAATTGATTATAGAAAGAGTGTAGCACATGGTTCTTTCTGAGTACTAGTAATTTTACACATGTCCATTTCATTATTTGATTATTTATCAAGCTTTGGTATATGCTTTGACCTTGACCCGAGCTCTCTGTATTTATCTATGTGCGATCTACTTAAGAACCTAGTTTCATCATTAATTGTAAGACTGGAGTGAATTCAGTAGTTTACGGTTGCCCATAAATTTATAGGACAGAATTTCGACCCTTATTTTATTGTAGACTCGAAATGTAAAACCCAGGAGACAATTCTGCAAAACTTATCAACCGTAAAAAGCTAATTATTGTCTAATCGACCGTGCCGCCAAAGAGGTGAACTTGTGTATTTAACCATAAATATTTGAGCGCAGAAAACGCGGTATCTTGTTGAAATCAAGGAAGAGCGAGTTTCAAAAATATCGAATTTGGATAAAAGAAAAGTCTTACGTAATTCAAAGAAACCTGTGAAATACTCTACAACAGTTACTAGAACATATTTAAGTTTGAAAAACATAGTGGCTAACGTAAAGTCCCTGTCTTTTTTGAGACCTTGAGTTAGTGATTGAATCCTAATTGTTAGTGATTGAATCCTAAAACTCTCTGCGAAGGAGTTACAGTGCCAATATTATTTGTGATATACTGCTACTTCAGTGTAAAGTTAGCTGTTTCTAAAATTGTAAGGATTCTAGATGTTTGTCACAAACCCTGAAAGCTGAAGTTTCACTTTTCTAACAATTAATAAATTTGGAAGACTTTAGCTAACTTTTAAAGCTAAATCAATTGATATCTGTTTATACTTTCTGAAGCTTATTGGTGGCATCTTGTTTTCACATGACTCTACGTAACCCAGAGCATTTGTAAGTTTTCAGGACAGGAAAAATCACGAAAAAGACGTGGTTTTCGGAAATGGCACATTCTTGGTTCAGTTTTAATTGTACATATAAATGTTACTCATCAATCATAGTTTTTCGGTCGGTTCAAATGCCTGACGAATGACACTTAAATCCCACCTGGTGGTAATGAATATATTATTGAGTTTAATTGTTTGTTTCCATTTTTGCTCGAATCGAATAAACTTTAAGTTCTTTACCACTCGGAAATTCTTCATGCCACTTACGCTGAGTGACGTATAGAGGTTGTCTTGCTTAATAGACTCCTCCCACATGAAAGATAAAAGAACGAATTCTGCTGACCGACCTCAATAAACCTTCTGGTTTGATTTCATTTACCATCAAGATGAATTTCTGGATTACGTTTGCTTTTCTGTTCTGTGGAGTTACCCTTGGTTTCAGCGAGGTAAGTTTCACTTCATTTTTGTAATTTTAGCCTAATTCAATTTTATTATAGAATATTAATATCATTTACATCATGGTTTTTATCCTTAATATTTAAATTCTTTAGAAATTAAATTCTCTTCCATGTCTATTTTCTGTATCAAAAAGTTTCGAAGAATTATCTGCAGTACATCTTATTTTTCCCGGAAAATATCCGATGGAAAGTTTTACTTCAATTTTTCTGACGAGATAAGCCAAAATCTCCAGCGATGTTTAATCGTTCGAATAAGATTTGAGCGCAGAGATTATAAAATCGGTCTAAAGTAAAAGACATCCATGAAAGGTATTACTTTAAAAATACATGTGAACATCTAAAACTAAATTCAATGGGCATAAACTGCGTCAGAAATCTGCCACTTCATAAGGTGTACTTTTTTCCCATGTTAATTGTCGCTTTGTTTTTATTGAGCAGGGTATCAAAGTTCTCGACGGTAATGATCCAGGTTCATGTGATCAGAGCAATCATGCTGATGAAGTTCTGGTTAAAGATCGACAAAACAAAGAGAAAATTTTGATTTGCACAGAAGACAATGGCGTATATCAATGGAGGACAGTCGATGGTGAGTACCATGTAAATGTTTAAAATTAAGTTTTCATAATTATGAGTAAGATGCATTGTTAACATTTGTAAATCCATGTGAAAAAAATCATGCCGGAATTTTATTGATGAAGAAACAAAACAGTTCAAAGCCCTTAAATAAATTAATTTTCTTGTTTTACAATATTATAACACTCATATACAAAATACCTTGTAATTATTATACACTGTTTACCCTGGTTATCCTTTTTGAAAGTAATCCATGATTTTTATAGATAATTCATTGTCTTATAAAAGTTGTCATGTTTCCTGTTATCACTTTATATTGCTCTTTTGTTTTAACTCTTTGTCTGTTCACTTGAATGTCGTCTCCATTTACAGTATCGTAATAGATTGATAATCTTGCTGAACGCTCGTTGCTTGCTTTAGTTGTTTCCAAGCAACAGTTGCAAATGTTTCTCGAAAGAGGTGTGCTGTAAGGTGATAAAACTCGGAGTACTTATCCTGTTTGTGCTTTCATCATTTATATATCCTGCCTTTTCCTTCATTCTTTTCTTTCCTGTAAAAATCCAGGCCGGATTTATATGGACGTGATAGAGTAAAATCTGCAAGGCACGTCTTTTATTATATATCGTTTAAAATTCCTGCAAGTGCACGTTTACAATACTTGTAAATAACATTTGGATTTACCAATGCAAATTCTGTGACAACTCGGCGAGGCTGAATAGGTTACTGGGACCCTTTCAAACAAAGCTGTTGCTCTTTGTGTGCACGTCTGTTAGATCCTTATAATTTGGCGTAAGATTGCTACTCTGAGCCGTGAATTTAGCTGTAACTGGCTGGCATGTCGAGCCTATGCATGTCTAAATTCACTCGGAAAGGATGAAACTTTTTTACGTTTCCAAATAGGTTCCCACCCGTCTTGAAATGCATGGTTCTCGTACCGGAGAATATCTGTAAATAAACTCATGAGGCGAAAAGATAAGTAACGAACTTGCCATAAACAAGAAAAACATTGCATGTTCGATAATTGGGGTTTTCTGCTAAAATTTACCAAGAAAAAAGCTTTAACCCGAAAATTTCTTCAACTTGATTTCTTATAAAGTTCACTTTGTAATTTCCTGATATATGATGTTCCACTAGTTGGGCCATTAAATATTTACTTGCAATGGTGGTTTTTTATTGAAAGTCCCTCATTATAATGTGGTGGTAAAAATAGCGTTCAGAAAATGCGTCCGCTCACCGAAGCACTGCTTGTCCTCAATTTCTGGCCATACCGCAAAGCTTCTAATTTAATAATTCTCTCAGTTAAAATTACTAGCTATGTTCACTGTATCATTAGCTGCTGGTCTTAGCATTCAACACGATCTCGTGATTTTCTATCCTTCACGAGAATTCAGTCGACAAAATTATGATGTGGGACTCTTGCCGGTCCAGACTTCTACTTTCGACAAGTAAAGCCGTCTGACGTTAGTTGAAGTCATATTCGGAAAGGAAAGAGTGAAAAGTTATGCATTTCGAACCAAATGCGTTGATGTTATGTTTGTTGATAAGTTTGAATAAACAAAATTTCGAACCTGGTGTTTTCCAAACCCCTACAATCACGATTCACAAATCAGTGTCAATGAAAGAAGCTCGATACTACAGACTAGATTGTTCTTTCCTGGCTCTTCAGCAAGTTTTCCTTCCCGAGTCTCTGTTTAAGTACGTGTATATGTATAATCCTCTAAGTCCACTTTTGTGTGTGTACGTGTATAGGTGTATGCTTGTATGAATGTAGGTAAGTATGGTAGGTAAGTATATTTAGCCCAAAAAGCGTGTTCTTAATATGCTTGCGCTAAACCAAGTAATTTTTACTTTTTAACAATTAACGACTTGTTTCAAACATTTTAAATTCAGGTCTGCTTCTTCCTGGGGAATATTTCAACCCTAGTTACGATTGCTCTGATATCATGGACAAAGACGTGGCAGCCAAAGATGGTTTTTATTGGATACAATTCAATGGCTCGGTTCCGAAAAAGGTTTACCATTCTGTTTCTTTTTGTTTTTGATCTTGTTTTTGATTTGGAATTATGATTAAAGAATTTTTTACAAATTAACGATCGATATCATCAATCTAACTTGTTGAGATATGATGTAATCAGCAAATGGATTTTTATTTTTAAAGGTTTGGTGTGATATGACAACTGACGGAGGTGGTTTTATGCTAATTGGACGAAAAAACAACTCCGTCACGTGGACTGTTCCATCGAATGATAATCCTGTTGACCCATTTGGTGTTCCTCATTGGTCTAGTGCACTTGGCGATGCCCCGATTCTGGACTTTAGAGTTCAAATGGCTACAAGTGATAATTTCAAAGAAACTAAGGCACACTGGTAAGCAATTTCAGGAAACGCATTTGTTTTAAAATAAGAAGTTGTCAGACTCAATAACAGCTTTGGTTTATTTCTTAATTTAAAGAGATATCTATACAGTGTCAATCATTTCAGTTTATCAACTATAATCAATATTGGCTTTGTAATAATGGCTATTCTACTTACAATTAGAATGTGCGAGGTGTGGTTATAAATACATTTACAACTGAAGCATCTTACATGAAAAGCTGAATTATAACAGCTATTATTTTCTTATAGTTTTGTAAGCAGTATAAGTATGTTTTGATGTAATCATCTTCAGAGAGTTAAAGGATGTCATACCAGAAAACAGAACCTTTGTTCAGTTCTGTCTGTATATAGAAAAATTAATTACTGGATGTTCAGTGTATAAGGCAACCATAAGTAAGGTCTTTTTGGAGGTAAATTAATTGTGAATACGAACGCAAATCTTTTCATAATCGTATGTATAGTTTTATGCGCTCTTAGGAGTTGGACTTGTGTAGTAATTCACATTTTCACTCTATTTAAGATGAAAACTTTAAAATATTTCCTTGACCTGATGATGACCCAACCTTATCCGTGATAAGTTTAACAATCTACAAATTTCGAATGATTTAATATGATACCAGCCTTCTCGAAGACTAGCCGATCAGGATGCTTAAACTCACTCTGTGCCCATGACAAGGATTAACGTGGTCGCCTCCAGACATATAAATTTAGCTACACTACGTAGTTTAACAAAAAGTTTATTGCTACGGACAAATTAAATCGCCGAGAATGTTGAATAAATTAGATGTTGAGGGAAGCGTTTCAGTCCTTTATTACTTATTCGATGTTCTCTTCCGTTACTTGAGGTCCTTCAGACTGCGATCTGTGCGCCCATTAAAAAATCTTATGATAATGAACCAAGGAGGTTGTGGGCCAACATCACCAGGAATTGGAGACATAGCATTTGTGAAGGACTTGCGAACAGAGAATATTGTCACCACTAACTTTCGCTGCTCAAAGTTTGGCGGTTATCATCATCCGTTAACAAGCTTCGGATGGGTAGGTTAACGTTAGTTTGATGTTTCTGGATTGTTACTAAGAATAATTTGTCACCGTCAACTTACTGTAGAAACTTGTTGTAAAAGTTTTGGAATGGTTGTTTGTTGATTGTTCTAGTACATCAATTTTCAATTTGTCTTGTTTTTTAATCTTGGCCAACTTTTTTTTTCTTCGAGGTTATCGTTCGTTGATTCTAATATGTTCTATTATGCTTTAGAAATAATTTTGTCCATATTATTTTTTGCAGTCCATGATGAACTCTTGCTTAAGAAAGCCATGCCAATTTGGTTTTGCTTTTCACCATAAATATCGCATTCAGACTGATTATTCCGGTGCCTTCAGGTAATTGTGTTTATGAATCGATCAATCCGTCGATATACAAATAGATGAGTAACTAGATAAATAAACAAATCAAATAAATAGAGATAAATAAATAAATAAATATGTAAATAAATTAATGAATAAGGGTTGTTCCTACCAGTTTTTTTAACCCCTGAAAGAACACTGAAGCCTTTGTAGTATTGTATTTCTATCGAAGATTATGGCCATGCTAAGATAAGAAAAACAATTTTATCATACATTGTAAATATTATATTCTATTTATCAAACAGACTGTGCAGTTATAGGGTCAGGTAATCTACCCGTGTTCTTATTTACCCCTTATACTAATTCTCTCTTTTGGAGGAAAAGTGCTAATGAATAAAATAATTTGCATTCATTATTCGATCTGGTGTACTTCGAAACTTTCAAGTTATCCTCTAGGTTGGTCGTATAGCTTATAAATGCAATTCGTTCTTCGTGGGCATGTAAAATAATAACCTAATTTAAAGTTTTATGTAATTCTTAACAACAGTTACAGTGCTACTGGAAATGCTTCGGGAATCGTGCATGATTCAACTGCTTTTATTGGCTGTGACAAAGGAACTGTAAGTGACTTTTAAGACAAAGAATTGATTTTCTTTGCTCAGCTCTAATTACCATGATCTTGCACGACTTTTCTATATAACATACTCGCGCAATAATATTTTCAGTGCTGTGGTTGTTACGGTCCATTGGGTGGTACTGGCGATTACTGCGGTAATGATTGCATCGCTAAGCCTGGAGGAACTGTTAAAACGAAAGTGCTTACATGGTTTTGGGTGAGATCTACTCTTCCCAAACGAGTCTGGAAAAAATGTATGGAGTATAAGGTTACAGCAAACAACGGGGATGTTGTATGGTATAAGTTGAAAGATGGCAGTGGAATACCAGTCGAGGTAGGTTTCAATATTTGATATAAATATAATGGTAACCATTAAATAGTTTTTACATCTATGTTGTGTTGATGATGTAAAATTCGAGTGTTGTTTAATCAAAGTACAACGTTGCGCTTCTTAACTTTAGCAATTTTAATCCATAATGGAGGTATAAAAATATATTGTGTAAAATATTTGAATCAAGGGGATAAGTAAGTGGTTACTCTTTTATTATCGGGCTTAATTTTTGTCCAAAAAGGACTGTCTTTTGATATTTTTACAGCTGCGCCGCTTCCATCTTCAGATCAGATCATCTCTGAAGATAGCATTCACACTTGTAGTTGAATGCGCAAAGACTATGCTTTTTCGAACAATGTTAGTCCGAGAGATCAGAGCAGCAATTCAAAAATAGTTTCATACTAACCCCGTTGTTATGTAATGTGAAATGCCAGTCATATTTGTCCAAAAGCCCGTTTCTTTTCCGTGCGCAACAAATCATCTTTTTATGGCTATACATATATTTTATATCTTATATAGGGTCGTTGTGTCAAGAACGAGGCTCTCATGAATGATGGAGTGAGTAAAAGAATGTGATGAAAACTATAAATGATAAATTTAAACTATCGATTGAATTAAACGATAACTAGTTAAAGGCAAACCAGGTACGAAAGATCTAAAATTGATTGAAAAAATACAAGGTTTCTTTCTGGACCAACTATTGTGAACAGTTTACACAGGTATACCTGATGACATTCATAAATTTTCGGATACATTTATTGGTGCAATTTTTCTTTGTCACATATCCTACAATCTCAGAAAATATTGCTTTCTCTGTGCTAAATCAAATCATTTTATTTAGATTGTCGTTGTCCCAGACAGTGCCATTGCCAAAAAGGTACCCTCTGTCCCTGGACTGTTGCAATATCGCAAAGACAACAAGAAACTCTACGTGAGAGCAAATGAGACCTGGAATGTGGTTGCGCAAGAGAAAAAGGTTATGCAGAATGAACTAAATCTTACAATAAAATGAAGGAATCAGGTTCCGATTGGGTCTATGATCCAATATCTGTATTGTAATCGTTAATAATATTATTATTAATAATAATAAAGTTAATATCATATTGTTAATAATAATAATAATAATGATAATAATAATAATAGTAAGCTGAGGCTTTCTGCTACCTGTCTACCCAGCTGGCAAGGCAGGGACGCCACTCCCTAGGTCATGTCATCAAAGGCTGCTCATTTTATGGAGGTCACTCGCTCAGAATCAATGTCCTGCCTACCTACTTCTGGTTTTATGTCAGAGTTTCCTTCGCCTAGATAAGTTGCCATCCAAGGCTTAAGAGTCTCATCTACCCTTGACGAAGGGGTTGCAGGCACTTACCAAAGGTGCCACCCGGACTCTGGTGGGCGGGAGGGTCCACATTCCCGTTGTAGGCTGAAGCTGTGCTTGTCCTACTTCAGTGCCCATATTGTCATTGTTATTATATTGATAATAATGATTGTAAAGACTTTATTCCAGTCAAGCCTTTTTGACATAATAATTTTGACAATGGTGCGCTGTTCTGATATACACGACTCTTTTTATTTTATTTTATTTTATTTTATTTAAAGTTATTTTACAACAGTTGCCCTCAGACCTCCTAACCTACTGCTTAAAGGGCCCTATCCCAAAACACACTAACCGTAATATTAAAATCACAGTATTAAAAACTGTGTACCAAGAACGATCGTCTTCAATTGTCGCATAGGGTTATTCGTCCTGCGCGTACGTCCACAATTTTATCTTAGTAATAGGATGTGTCGCTAATGAAGCAAAACAAGTACCTGAAGAAGAACAGTCGCAGACGACAATCGTATCGTGTAATTGAGGCATTAAACACAATTAACTCCTTCTTGCTGCGTACCTGGTATATGACGTTGCAATTCATCTAATTTGCATGTTTCAATAACCTGAATACGTCTTGAAAGGAGATGAGATTTTAAGAAGGCAAGAAGGTCATGCTTCCTTAATTCAAAGATATTGCTATAAAAGATCAGCATTGGGTTGGTGATTTTTTCCGTCTTTGAGGTATTATTAACTTTTTTCAAGTTTTTTCAGCCAATGATATTAATCTTTTATCCAGGTTTTAGAAAAGACCTCGGGAATGGTTGAACCAAGGCTGAATCGATTTGAGAAGAAACTTGAGAATCAAAATCAGAAGGCACGTTCGATGTTTTATAGATTAGGCGATAACTTTTATTTGAGGTTGCTCTTACCGGGATAGGCATTTTACTTCGGTCAATTAATAGATATTATATTCTGCCTTGTATTTAAAGGTAATGAAAATGCTCAGCACGGACTTTTCCCGACTTGAGACGAAACTAGGAAATGTAAATAGGACATTGGGTGACGTAATAAACGTACTGTCAGGTGAGCATTTTAGTTCCCAAATTCTAAACTACAACATTTTTTACTGGCAAGCTACTTTTATTTGGAGTACGTCCGTGTACATACGAGGTGTTGTTATATATATAAAACGTTGGTATATATATATACATATATATATAAAACGTTGGTATATATATATAAAATGTTGGTACATTTATAAAACGAAATCTTCACAATTAACCTACACTGCCGAAATCAACTGAAAAAATGTTGATTCGAGCGGGATTTGAACTCGCACTCGGCAGTGTAGGTTAATTGTGAAGATCTCGTTTCATAATACCCCGAGGATGATTCTGAAATATATATAGCAAATTCCATAAATTTTGGCAAACATAAACATATATAAAAAAAAAAAGCATTTGTCGGTAAATCTGTAACCGTGAATACTTTAATCAACCTTAATACATTAAACTGGCCAACGAATGTACCAAGAAACACATAACATATCTTCACTGACGGTTGAAGTGAGAATAAAATGAAGATACAATGGTCTTGATATGTTTATATGTTGATATGTTTTGTGCCATAATTTTTGCAATTTGCTGTGTGTATATATATATATATATATATATATATATATATATAAAATCATCAAGAGCCCACTCAAAATAAAGCTTAAAAATCATATAATCATCATACAAACTTTATTTAAAAAAGAAGAAACAACTACGTTTCGGGGACCGGCCCCTTCTTCAGCAACTCACAGTTAAAGAATAGTGTATATATACATATATAGATATGTATGTATATATATATATATATATATATATACATAGTTAGATAGGCATATCTATGTGTGTGTGTGTGTGTGTCATATATAACTTAACTAACCTATCATCAATAGCAGCATAAATGATTACTTTGTATCTCCTCAAGAGAAATGACAGCAGCTTTATTGAAAGAAAACTATGGTATCAAAGTATGTCAAGTTATCTCACACAGGGCATTTTATTCCT
This sequence comes from Heliopora coerulea, assembly GCA_030142905.1. Taxonomy (NCBI): domain Eukaryota; kingdom Metazoa; phylum Cnidaria; class Anthozoa; order Scleralcyonacea; family Helioporidae; genus Heliopora; species Heliopora coerulea. The sequence continues at coordinate 636,897 of JASJOG010000170.1, read as the reverse complement.
GATGAAGAAAAAGAACTTCCCATTCCCGACACTTTATTAGAAATGGGTATGCAAATGTTTTGATAAATCGGAAAACCGTGTAAAAACTTCCTTTTTCTGGTAGTTTACATGTAAGTTTGTTGTGGATTAATACCTAGTAGGTCAGCCTTGATTCTTTTCCGGCAGGGTGGCTCCTTTTGACACTGTAAAATCGACTGGCGTTAGCCCGGCTAAAATGAAAGAAGACTGATCTTACAGGGAAATGGTTAATAAATAACATATGCCTAATGCTTTTATCCCCGGAGATGCACAGAATCATAAGGGAAAACGTGAATAAGAAGAATGTATTCCAAATGTTGTTACTCCACATCAACTGATCGGCAGATGTAAGAAATATTAGGTATTCACCCCCGACCACATTAAATGGAAGTAAATTTTTAATGGCCAGAATTTTATATTTTAAGACCCAACAGGAACCAATTATGAAAAATGAAACTTTTGGGCTTACGGCTGGGAATCAAACCCACGACCATACGAATGTAGTGCAGTGTCAGAATTTTACATTTTAAGACCCAGCCGGAACCAGTTCCACCAAATGGAACCCTGGGGCCTACGAGCGGGGACCGAACCCGCTACCCTGCGAATCTAGTGCAATGCTCTGCCAACTTAGCTAAGAGTATATTCCTTGGATATACCCTTCATTTTATCGGCACTACTACCTTTATAAGTACGGAACTCGTAACCATGCTTTCGGCAACCGTCTTTTGAACTAAGCTGGCAGCTCTGCATTGTATTCTCCACAGTTAATTTACTCCCTTGATTAATGCGGACCCACTAAACATCAAGTCCAGGTCTCCCGGCGGAGAATTGAGTGTGGTGCAGTGGAAGCGGATCCAGAAATTATATGGGCATAGGAAGCGGAGTAACGTGGGGGGTAACACGCCCCTAGTAATGGAAGTGAAGAGCCGGTGGTCCTAATATTTAGCACAGTCACTATTTTTTTGAGAATGTACTTGATCAGGTTGGACCAAAAAAATCAGCTATGAAGTAAATATTTGTAATTATTAGGGCTGAAGTTAGCCAGTGGAATTAATTGATCAAGTTGGGATTTACAGTCGATACTTCATATGAATGAATGAATGAATGAATAACTTTATTTACCGAGGGTGACACATTACAGTTGAAACTGTTAAACTTGTGGCCCTCCCCTAAAATATATAAACTAGGTTACAAATATTAAAAAGGATAAAACAATAAATATAATGTTAAAAGAGGTAAAAAATTATGAAATAGGAAAGCTATCTAAGCCAGCATAACCGTCCTTTATAAAATTACAATAATTCCGCTTAAATGCATTAATACTGATGCTAGATCTTATACTAATAGGTAGAGAGTTCCAACGTTTTGCAGCTGTAACAAGAAAAGCTTTTCCACCTTCTGTATCACGGTTATACCTAGGGCAGCGTATAGTTATATCACCATAGCGTGAAGTTCTGGTTGACATATCGCTAATACGCACTAATCTATTTCCTAAGTACTCTGGGCATTGTCCATTTAAGCATTTATAAAGTAGACATAATTTATTTACATTGATCTCATCGTAAAAAGGTAGCCAGTCAAGTCTCTTGAATAAGGTTACAGTACGTTGGTCTCTCATTTTTAGACCTAAAATAACACGAGCTGCTCTTTTCTGAAGACGAAAAATTCGTCTAATATTACATTTTGATGTTGAACTCCAGACTGCTCCGCCGTATAGGAACACAGGCTTAATAGTTGCGTTATAAAAAAGTATGCCGCTAAGCTATTTTGCGTGCATTGTTCCGATTACTGTTTATGATCTTTATATCCTTTACTTAAACCTGCTCTATAAATGCAGGAAATAGCGTTTTAGAGCTTCAGAAAATCCAAAATTTCCCGGGAGATCATTCCCGTTGACTCCCTTAGAGTTGGGTTGTGCCCTCCCAATTATTAGTTGATTCCTACGCCTCTGAATTATTGAACGTGGTGGTGAAGTTGTATACCACAAATTAATGGAGAACTTTAAGCGCCTCTTGAAAATTTAGCTAAGTTAGCGAGGTTTAAAGGAGCTGTCTAGAAATCAGTCCAGACTTTTTCAACACAGAATTATTGATGCTGGAGAAAACCACACAGCTTTGAGATAACCCTATGAGAATTAAATAAAAATCAACCCTTTCTTTCAGATTGAAGGTCGATATTTTTCTAGAAGTAAGGTTTCAAACCCCAAGAACCACAAACTGGTCCGACATAGTGCCTCTTTGCTCCTTACACTTCATTGGTTGTTACAATATGTTAATTCTAAATTACTGGTATCATTCACAGCACGTGTATTTAATATTTTGTAAACTTTTTACTTTGCCTTACCTTTGTCATACCTTGCGACATTATTCAGAGGATTCTTCATCGATTATCTTATTTGGAAAACCTAAATTTCATCAACAAATTAAGAAGTGGCTTCCTGGCCAAACAGCTTGGCATCTTTGTTACCGAGCCTCCCGAGATGGATGGCAAGCATCTGACTTCCACTCACGCTGTGACAGTAAAGGGGCCACCGTAACCATCATCCGTGTTGGAAAATACATCTTTGGTGGTTACACGGACGTTTCATGGGATGGTAAGAATAAAGCTTTGTTTTCCCTCTCTCCTTGTCACATGTCGAAAAGAATGCACATTAAGATTGATTGTAGGATATTGAAAGAAATATTCTTTAAGGTAACAAGCTCTTGGCTAGGTTTTAAAGTGGGTAGGGAAGGATCGATCATGACATTAGGAGACCTTCTTAAAGAGTGGGCCGACAGAGGCAATGAAAGAGAAAGAGACGGTCTTGAAGATGTCCATACCTACACTATAAAGGGCGGATTTCGGAACCTAATAGAGAGAATTAGTTGATATCCCTTTCTCTGATATATTCCTGATGAACTACTATCAACTGTTTGCGAAGTTTTGAAAAACTAGAAGGATTAATTTCCACTTTTAGTGCATAATTCCTGCAGTAAGTCTTTCGTGATAAATTGGTATTGCATGCGACAATTGCAATAAAAAGTCGCGTGATCAATATATTTTAGGATGAGTATTTTCATCGATACGTACCTTGTGGTTTCTCCTAATATGGTAGCACAGAACACGATGGTAATTCATTTACTATGGCTATGATCTTTAGGAAAATAAGACATTCGAACAATTCTGACCAGCGGGAAATATAATGGCATGATTAATACTAGAACAGTTGCAGATCAACCCAACTTCTTTTATTCGGTTTTGGGGTGCATGATTGAGTGTGAAATGATTCTTTCGTGCGAGGTTGACCTTTTGAATCCAATCTGATAGCATCTCAGGATTTAGTTAGGAAATGCGATTTCCCACGATGCACATACGTACAAACATACGTACATACAGACATGCACACATACATACCTGCATATATAAGTAAATACATGCATACATACATACATACATACATACATACATACATACATACACACATATTTCACGATACCTGCAGTTTTGCGGTGAATACTTTTATTAATCTAATCAGCCCCACTTTCTCCTGATAAATCGTCAAAACCGCCACCTTCTTTGAAGATATAGTTCTTCCAATTTCAAAACCCTGATTAATCATTAATCTCTTTTCTTTTGGCTGGTGAATTATTAATGAGTTTGAGAATGTTTTTGAAAAGCTGAAGGAAGTCAGAGTCGGGTCCAATGGGGTCGGCGGAAAGATACCATCTGACAGTACCAGTTATCATATGAACACTTTTATGCTAGTCAATTTTAAAAATGCTTGGAGTCTCCCACTGTTTTGGCACTAAACCCCTGCAATGAATTATATCGCTTCTAGGCACAGAGAAATTTCATTGAGATAAGATACCTTTGCCCCCTCTTACTTAACCACAACTATCCCCTTCCCACAATATCGGATGTAAATCTCCTCTGAAAGTCGTACTTTGCGCTCATACCTATAATTCTCGTCAAAAAGACTTTCTTAAGAACATGGTTTATCGAAAACATAATCAAAACTCATTTCGTCTAAGTCAACATTGACATATTTCTACTTTTGATTGGAATGGTACCGTGAAACACGGAAATTTGCTCATTTTGTTTTCACATCCGCGGTCTGTTTTATGTTTGGGATCCGCTTTGTTATAATAAATAGGAGGCAGGGCTCCGATCGGAAGACTTCGACTATCCAGATTTTGGTTTAGGATTCATTTGGAAGCGACTTGAGCTGGGTTGGGCTGAATCAGAGCTAAAGTAGTGTGGGTTTTTTTGTCCAATTGCTTCATTGGACAAAAATATACAATTAGCTATAATTATCGAACTAATGGTGGTTTATCTCCCTAATAATTGACGTTAATTAGGAGTAATTCTTTCGAAATTTGGCAGGTTTTACGGAAACTACAACCCTGCATATAGAGTAACCATTTTAAACGTTACATTAACAAACCCAGGCACGAGTACTTTGAGCATACTGTAGGTTTGTTGAGTCTGGCAAAGATAAAAACATTGCCATGGCCAGTCTATGATTTCAGTCCAAGCGTGCTTAGAGTAGTCTGAAGTACTTCTCCCCCAATTTTTTCAAGAGATAAGAATGTGAATAGAAATTTCATTTTCAGTGGGGAATAACGTCGGGGTTATGTGATAACAATTGAAAACTACCTTTTAACAATAGCATTGTTGACGCTACGTTTCCTTGCCTTTCTAAGTTCGGATATATGTGGTTGATAGTAAAACTCATGCAATACCTTGTGTGGCCACATTGTTAAGGCCAGAATAACAGAAAATAAAAATGACTAATTTACCAAGAGCGAGATGTGAGGTCAACGGACTTTCATTCACGGTGTGACAATAAAGGTGCGACAGTAACCATTATTCGCGTGGGAGAAAACATCTTTGGTGGATATTCCGATGTTTCCTGGGATGGTGAGATAAGTGTTTAAGTCATAATGCTGATTTGGCTATTTATACTGCTTCTTTGAAATGATAAAATATGGGAGTTTTTTTGCTTTGCTTTGTTTTTCGACCTTATGAGTGTATTAGCAATTGTCCTCCCCACCTTCGTTGTTGTATCAAAAATTCAAAAAAAAAAAACTTTTTATCTCTCAAACCAGGATAGAGGAGGTGCGTACAAAAGAATATCAAATAAGAGGTCATTTAGGAATATCATCTATGGAACATTGCTACTCCTTTCAGTGTTCGTATATTTATTGGTTCTGAGCACGCCATATGTAAACGTAGGTAGAAAAACGGGGCACTGGAGATTAGTCATTCTCCAGCGAGAAATATTATTTGAAATCCTCAAAGATATCACAGCCGTTATAGGCATGATTCGAAACGCTTTCAGTTGTAATGTGATGTCATAAACAGCCAGATGAAAGCCTTTCTTTTAATTAGATTGCGTAATTCTTGTCAAAAAGCTTTTCGAAAGAAAATGGTATACTACACACGTAATAAAACTGGTATAATCCAAATCTACCCGAATGACATTTACAGATATCCGATATTTCATTCGCATTCTGATATATGCAAAGGTAACATAAACATTTAGAGAACATCCGTAATTTGGTTTTTGATTGCAAAAGCAATTCTTAGACTATGGCGAAACCCAACAAATCTCGAGTGTACTCACATGACCTAAAATTTACGAGAAAAAGGTCTTTCGAATCCTCAAGCTAACTTTGAATGACCTTGAACGTCAAGTTCTGTAAAATGTTGGACACTTTTAGAGAAAAAAATTTTTAAAGCATTTTATCCTTGTGACTTTGTACGCGTGTTGGTTGTAAACGTTTATCCGTGTTTTTAAAGAATTGATTGAAGCCGTATTCAATTTTTAGGTGTAATTCTTAGACAATATGTGCCTTACTAAGCTGAATGCTTCTAGGGGCTCCTCTGATCAATTCCGAGTATTTTATCGTGTTTTCAAGGAAGCTACCTGCTGTTCTGCATTTTTGTAATTGCTAATGAAACAATGAAACAAAACTGAATTTTTTTTACTAGTAGTAATGTTAAAATACCATGTGGTACTTCTGATACGTTGCCGGTGTTGATATAGCAAGAAGGCAATAGCTACTAAATACTTAAAATATTCATAAAAGCATCCGTAACTCCTAACTGAAGCCACTAACTGGTACTTTTTTCATTTCATGTATCACACTTTAGCCGGGTAATGTGCAATGGTCATAAGGGATTAACAAAAGTCTGCAACGAATTTTTTATTTTTTGATTCAATAATTGTGTATAATTATTCTTAACCCCACATTTCCACATCAAAAGACTTCCTTCACCAAAATATTGGGCAAACATGTGAGAAAAAGTTTCATAGGAAATGCGCGAGAAAGGCAACACCAATGTGCTACTCATACAAAATTAGCTATTTGGATCCCAGATTTTTCTAAATCATATTTTAAAAAATAGCAAAATCTGGGATCCAAATGGCTGCAACTAATCCTAAATTCTTTTCAAATTCTCTTGAAATCTGTTTATAAGTTTAATTTGCAAATATCAAATCACACAGTTATGTACGACAGGGGGCTAAAAGTTTAAACAAGAAAAAAACTAGGGTAAAATAGTTCAACCGACCAATCAAGAAGTTTTCACCTGTGCAGAACGTATAATACTTTTCCACTCAGAGCGAGCAAACAAGCTTAAGAACGAGTTTATTATATGGCTTTTTCATACTCTTCTTTTTTTGTTTTTAAAGCCTTTTGATTTGGGAGTCTGTCTTTTACCTTGTTCCTCTAGAGTGTGATTCGTCTTTCCTTAGGTTTACACAAGTTCATCATTCCTTTTTCGTACTTTTATGTGAACAGATTCAAAGTAAAGCTACCCTAATGTTCAAGCGCATTTTGCTGTTCAGAATTTTTCAACGAAGATCACCTGTTCTCTTTCATTTCCATTCAAATCGTCATAAAAGTTTTCCCGCCAAAACTTGCCAGAGCGAAAAAAGTTATATTTCCCGGAAGAGCAATATCGAATCATTCCAGACCGTTTGGAAATCAAACAGTTTGAGACATTTTTTGAACTAACCTACAAACAAACTGAGCGGTATAACAATTCACTATTATAATGTTTATGATGGACGGAAATGTTACTTTAAGAGTGTGTAGAGGGGTTGCATACTCGGTCGCCAATCGTATCTCTGACAGTTTTGCCGCTGACATACTCATAGTGCAGTCGCATGTGTTTTGCTTAGGTTAATATCTAGGATATTGTAGGATATTGTGGTCTGAAGAACGGAAGATTACAATGTGAGTAATGGGAATTTGGTAGATTTGATTTGTTTTCGACGAATTTGATTCATTTAGTTTTACATTAGGAAACCAAACGTGTAATTTACAAACATTTTTCGACAATTTAATAGCTTAATTCTTTGACCGATTTGTCTTTCTCCTTACCAGGATCTTCGAGTTGCAAATCAAGCACAAATTCGTTCATTTTCTCGCTTCGAAATAAGGACAACCTCCCGCCATTCAAGGCTCCAGTGTATCGGTTCAGTCAACACGCAATTTGCTGCCACCCTGGCTATGGTCCAACCTTTGGAGGAGGTAATGACCTTCACATCGCTGACAGTGCACACTCAAACACCAAGTCCTACACAAAACTTGGTTATACATACCAAACTCCATCTGGCTACAGTTACAGCACCAGCAACACCAACGCTCTTTTGGCTGGGAGTTACTACTTCACTGTATCTGAAGTAGAAGTCTTCTATTTACGCTAGACTGTAACCCTCATGTCAACCACTGAAGCAGTAAATGATTAGCGTGTTGTTAGTTGATTGAAGTTCTCATAATACTTCGCTTACCAAAATAAAAAAATATAATTAAAAAACATATTTGCTTAGAGTTTGTCAAACTCATACACATTCATCTATTGATTTTAAAACTGGAGCGTAACCCATGTAGTCTAAATGAGGTGGCCACCCCCCCTCCCCCCTTGTGTTCGTCGCCAGTGGTGGGCTCCAAATGATGTAAAGTGAATCCAGTGACTTTTACTGATTAACATCATGGAAAAGAAGGTTCATTAATTTAAATATCCAATCCTAATCTTTCCTATGATCTCGCGAACATTGTTTTGTTTCGGGGGTTAGATTTGGGGTTTATGTTTCCAGGTTAGGTTTAACTTAGAAACTTTATCAGTTATTGTAGAACTATTACTTAATAATTGTTTATACGCGTGGTTTGTCCTGCGATTTTTACCCTCCTGACAAATGTGATTGAGTGGATTGCTTAGCAGATCATCTCCACAAAGCTTTTCGGTACAATACTTTGGTGAGTTGTTTACTCAGTCGCATTCTTCAGGATGAGAAAGATCGCAAGAAGAATCTCCAGTGTGAACAGCTCTTAAGGCCTTGTGTTAGGGTTATCTGTTAGGGTGAACTTCAGTTCAAAACAGTTTATTCTAGATTTTTTTTGGCTGACTACTGAATTTAGGGCTTCTTTTAATGTTGATACACACGGCACGAGTTTCGTATAGGGTTGTCCCACCTGATGGATTCTATTTAGTCGATAGAGTCTTGTGGACGTGTTGCAACATTTGCTAACGTGAAAGCAAGAAATGTACTCATATAATCGCTGGCGCTAAGGAGTGGAATCACATCTTACAATCGTAGAGTGTCCATGAATGTTCAATTCTTTCCATTCCTAATCGGACTTTAATATATTCACTCTGGCTAATTCCAGACGATTTTGCTCGGCAAGGAAAGACTTCTCAGACCGAAGAGAGTCAAGACTATTTCAAAAGACCAAATCTGAATTATCCCCTGTTTGTCCTGATAGAAGCTCTATTATTTTACCCTGGCTAAAGCCAGACAATTTTATTCGCCAAGAGGAAACTTCTCGGACCAGCTAAAACAAGTTAAGGTTACGTCACAATTAGGCTACACTCCCATACGTTCAGTAAGATCTACTCCAACAGTTTCACTTTGTAACCTAACTCGAACTCAAAATCAAAAAGAGTGCTTAGTCATGGCACCACTTGAGCACAATGACGTCAAGAGGAGAGCGCACATGGGTACATAAGCTGCTAGTGCTTTCCTTCAAAAAAGTTTCAGATGCAATTTCATGTACAAAAACAATATTTCACATGTGAACTGTTCCAATTCCACATGTGAAATGAAAATTTCATTTGTGATGTTAATTTTCATACACGATTCCTCCATTTCATATTTGAAATACAAGTTTCGTACAGCAGGATTTCACATGTAAAATTCTGAACCAGTTCATTTCATATGTCTGCAGTACAATCGACGTCTTTGATAAAGAACCTTACCACTTAATACAGATGTTCAAGAAAAACACTACAGTGAAGCATTCGTCGAGAAACAGCTTACTGTACCACCCAATCCTTTTAAGCCAGAAGCAAACGAGAGAGAGGCGGGCGAAACAACAATCGCGACATTCGCTTACACCAAAGATACGTCTGAAAAGATATCGTGAATTCTTCGATCATATGGTATCAAATTTGCGGGCAGACCGACCCAATATCAGCGTAAGAGAGAAGCCATCTACAAGATAAATCGTCCTGAGTGCCAAGCCAGCTACATAGGTGAAACGAGTCGAAACCTGTGTACCCGAACAAAAGCACAAAAGAGATGCCTAGTTTCAAAGGGCACGACCAGCAACATAGCAGTCCATCATATGCAACCTGAGCATAGGATTGATTAGTGCAAGGCGACCTTTCTAGACCACAGAACAAATAATTTTAATTGCACTTTTCTGGAAAGTTGGTATACCAATGCTGAAAAGACAACCAACAATATTTGTCACGGAGTGCCAGCCATTTATTTGAAACTCGTTGCGAGCGAGGAACGAGGGAACTGCGAGAGGAATACTTCGTGAAAAGTCGCACCAACTTGACGCTTACGCCAATCCATTTTTTCCAATTCATTTTTTCAACCGAAGATGGTTACCGTGAAGTCGAAGCGTAGAACAAATGATCACTTTTAAGTTTTTAAATTTCAATTAAATTATTGTTTAAAATTATTGTTTATGAGGATTGTATTAACAACATTTAATGCTCTTGATTAGATACTTTCCTCCAGCAGATAAAATTGTTTAAAAACGGTATAACCAAGCTTTCGAACTACGCGTCCATCGTCACGGCAAAAATGATTTGAGAAGCATTCGTTTCTGCTTAAAATTATTTGCCCCATGCAAATTTCATCTTAAAACAACTATCATTTAAAACTAATAACATTGAAAAACATCCTAAGAACAAACCAAGTGTTAAATTATACAAAGTGATTATACTACAGGGTGTCCCAAAACAAACGAAAACTATTGAAATCACTTATTGTCAAAATTTGAATGCCCTAAGAAAAAGCTGAACGTAATGATGCACAAAATATTGACAAGATGTAGGTATTAAAATTTAGGTAAGAAAATCGCCTTGTAAAGTGCGTGATTTTTTGCCCGTGGGAATTTAAAGCAAATTATAAAATTCTAACACAGAAAAATTTTGTGAAAATGACAAAATTCAAATTAGTCCTGCCATCGCTTCGAAAGAAAATGGTACAACTGACCACAGAACAAAGAGTTTTTATTGTGATAAATTATACTCGTACCCGAAGTACAACGGAAGTGCAAAACGCTTTTCAACAAAGGTTTCCAGATCGAAATCTACCTGCGCCAAGCACAATTTTGAGCAACGTCAGAAAGTATTTAAACGCAGGTACGAGTTTAAACATTAATAAAGGGCATTCTGGCCGAAGAGAAACTATTCGAACTGCGCAAAATATTGACGCTGTAAGAGATCTGTTCCAGCAAAATCCTCACGTGAGTGCTCGTCGCAACCCCATTCCGATTTCCAGATTTTTAAAGATTACGATGGCTTTTTTAAGAAAATCGATTTATCAGCACAGTTCCGCTTGCCTTCTTGTAAGGGACACCTTTTGAAATGTATTTTCCTTTTATCTATTTTCAGCTTTGAAAATGATTGCTATTTCATCAGTGCTCATACTGGATCGTCATACGAAGTCAAATTTTCGAAAATGTTCTCTTCCCTTTCTTTTATTCAACGTGCTTCTTTTCTGCTATATTGGTAATAATGTTGCTGAATCAAGTGTTGTGTTTACGATTTCAATGAAAAGTAAGTCAGAAAAGTGTTTTGAAATATTCTCTTAGAAATACAAAAACAGTACATTTTTTATCAATAATTTATTGTAACTCTTCTTTCTTTTTATTCAAGGTCACCATCTCAACGTTTCTTCCACTTGTGAAACGACAGTCTCTAGTGCAATGAATTGCATCCAGATTTGCTTAAATGAAAGGGATCACCTCAAACCCATTAACGTTGGTACCTCTTTAGCATCCAAACACAGCTACGAGACGAATAAAGAAACGCATGGTGTATACAACAGTACTAATCTTGTCGACACCAAGTTCGACTGCTTTGAGAGAGCAGAGGTTAGTTTGCCATGTCTGTTTTTATAAGGTTGGATTTAATGTACTGCTTACCTAACGTACTGATAATTTTTAACGTTGTTAGAAAAGAAACGAACCATTTTTCCTGGCTTCCACGAAACAGGTGTCTCAAGGTATACTAGGTAATGCGACACTCTCATTATAACCATAATTTGCCAAACTTCTCATCTTAATGGGAGTTTTATTTTATCGAAAGCTAATGGTCCACGACGACGAATATGCCTGGTCTATCCACACCCCTATCGGGGAAGAAAACTACCTCGTTATGGGAAGCTGTGTTGACGCAGTCTAATTCGCAATAAACATTGCAAACAAACTGAGATAAACCAATTGTTCAATGACACATTTAAGTTTGCCGAAAAGCAGTGGCGTTGCCCTTCTGTTTTCAATTGGCTCATCCCCTGCTGTTTTCACTGTTATTTGTCTTTTTGATAAATTTTTCATAATATTGAAAATGGATTGAAATCCATAAATGTTTAACGATTAAAGTGTGCGATATATGCGTCGATCAACTAATTTTGTTGCTGCGGTATCTTTTAGTTTTCCATTTATGGCAGTATAACTAGTAAGACATATCCTTAATTTTTAAAAACATTTTACGGAAATATACTGTAGCTTAACAACGCTCAAGCAACGACGGCGCCACTGTGAGACATGGCAGGATACGAAGTATCTTCGTATTTAGTCGGTAATACATCCAATACTGCACAGGGATAACGTTAGTGTACAACGTAGAATCAAAATAACTAAGTATAACTCACCAATTCGCCTTCATATAGGATCCTGTAACTTCTAAGTTCGGCTTAGAGACGCGCTATAATTATATGCAGGTGCTTCCTTGTTGGAAGACAACGATTGTAAAAAATATCATTTGATCCGCAAAACCTCGAAACTTCGAGGTTGTCCTATAAATGAGTAGTTTTTAAGCCACTTGCAAGGGATCTATATGACGAATTATACAGTTATATGATGATCGTTATATCATGTAAATAAACTATATATTGTATATTAACAGACGAATGGTTCCAACGAGAAAAGAAGTTGCCAAGACGATGCATGATTATCAAATAAATTCCCGAAGCCATCTCTTTTTAATGTATATTAGTAATAATTAGCCTTACTATGTTTCTATGTTGAGTTATTAATGATTGAAACCTTTTTGGAAGATGACGTAAAGTTCGTTGATCGTTCATGGGTGAACGTCTTTGGAGAAGGAAGTCCAAGGTATGTTCGTTTTTCAAAGGTAACTGGCTGTTTAAAGTTGAATAAAGTCGTTTGTTGGAGAACGCCAAAAGATTACCATGTTGTATCTATGGCGTATCAATAGGGGAATTTTTTCATTTTTCAGTTATGGCTTTGAGAAAATTGACACTGAGATCCTTTCAATTAAAAACAGCAGCAAAACAAAGGATCATCACCAGATTTTGAAAGGGAAGACAATTCTCGGGTATTTGTCTCACGAGGTATGTCTGGCTTGTTTTTTGTCAAAACTTAAACTTAAATGTGAGCGAGAAATGTGTCGGTGACCTGTGGCGTATACAATTATTACAAAATACCAATTGGATTCCCGTGTTTGGATATTGTGATCCAAACACGCGGGTTGTTGAAAGGCTTGACAAAAGCGTAAAAAACATGAGCCGCTGGGAAAATGCTTTTAGCTTAAGAAGATCGAACTTTTAGCTTAAAAGAAGATCGAACCCTTGTCAGCAAAGAGAAGTCACTTCAACGCGGTCGAGTGAAATGGAGAAAAAATAAACGAGTATTTTAAAGCTATTTGAAGGTCAAGGAACGCACCAAGTTGTTAAATCACAGTATTCAAACACACAAAAACTGTTACGTGTAGACTGAACGTGAAAAACAAACTTCAGTACTCTTTAGACGGGAAATTTTCCGTGTTCGGATACTGTTATCCAAACACGTTTACAGTAAACCGAATAGAGCTCGCGAACGAGTCACTGTTTTTTATGATATAAAATGACACACAATCTGTGGAGAAATCGTTGGGACGTGTCCCATGTCCCACTGTATTTGCCCTCCCACTCCCACGTTTCAGTGTTGCTTTCGTCGCAAAACCTGTCTGCAGCGTTATAAGACGAGGCGGGCAACAATGAAGTTGGGCACAGAGTTGCTCAACGATTTTACTTGCAGACATTTGTCGCCAAAATTTGGTGATGGAAGTCGAGACAATCAAATGGCCACCAAAATAATTTCTGCAATGGTCGTGGCTTATCAGTAGATTCCCTTACTTACCCAAACTAATTTGCCCTACTAACACTTGTTAAGAAGAAATTAACAAGAAAAGCCTGTCGATGAAGAAGAAAGGACTTTTTGGGTCATCTTCTCTAGAACTTATAATCACAAGCATAGCCATAAGCACAGCTTCTAAGAGACTTGACAAGTAATCAGAATACTCTCGATGGACCTTAGGCCACTTATTTTTTTCATACATTCGTTATGTTTCTGGATTTTTCTTTTCCAAAGATAAGACGTAGCATATTTTGAAGAGGAAATAAGCACCCTTTTCAACGTCGTCTACAGAAGTAATTTTTTTTCCTTCTATTATCAAGTCCGTATGTTTTGATCGGTTGAAACGTAACATTTTAGCCAATTCGTGTTCTTTGATCAGAAGCAAAGAACACGAATGGGCTAAAATGGACTTAAAAGCTAGGATGCATTGAAGATACAAAGATTGTGTTAATAAGATCTTAATTCTCTCCTTGCAGTTCGTTTGGCATTGGCGAGTTAAATAGTGTGACGTTATCCAGAGTAAATTACTTAGGAGCGGTTGCTTCAAGTCTAGAAACTGTTAATGAAATAGTTTTCTAAGAAATAGTTTTCTAAGAAATAGTTTTTAACCTTTTCCCGACCGTACGTTTTGCATGGACGAATATATCTTCTGGTGTTAGTCAAGGTAAAATGTTAAGGACTCCGCCGCCTTCCATCGCAGCAAGTTTATTCTCATAGAGAGTGATTGTTCCAGCTTGAGATTGTTTAGCAAAGAGAGAAGAAAATTCAGCGAAGCTGAAATTGTAAATAACGTCACGTTACTCGTAAACATTGAGTTACCAAGTAGAATCAAACGAACACATTTAATATTTAAAAGTGAACTGCGCGATGATATCACGATTACTTGGCGTGTTTCATGCATGTGACAAGGTATGGCAGAAGAACTGAACGTTTTTCGCAATGGAGTTAAGACCTCTTAAGATTTATGAAAACAAAACAAACAAAGCAAAAAATTACATTTGTTAGTGAATTATGGCCGAATCCTCAATTTACCAATTTCGATTTGTCTCGAATCTCACAACTTCTGTACCTTGTCTAGACGAACCAAGACGAGAAATCAGCCATGGAAACTGTCACCTACGTTGGATGTGCGTTGTCCTTTGTTGGTATACTGGTCCTGAACACTGTTGTCCAGTGAGTATTTTCCGACTTCTGTCATTACATTTCGAGAATACTTTTTTTTGTAAGTTAAGATATTACTGTCATGTAGTCGGTCAGCATCAGCTACAGCATGAATACATTAAAACACTAATGCCTTTATCTACCTTGTCAGCGAAACATTAGTCGGTCAGGTGGGTCTTGACTAACTTCAAGTATTAAAAAAATGAAAATACCATTGAATCTTCATAAACTCCCAACAATTTCTCTAGTTTGAACCAACGCCATATGTTGACCCTAGGATACTGTATCTATGATCTCAACGATTGCACAGCCTGGACACCTTGGCCTGAACAGATCATTTTTCACTTCAGTCCCCGAAAGTAAAACGATAAGACAGTTTCCTAATATAAATTAAAGAAATACATATAAACACTTCCTGGTGGCACTAACCACTTAAATTAGCATATTTTCCCCACGTAACTAGAGAGGCAAGATCGTTGTTATTGAATACTTTCATCATTGAAACGCGAGTTTCCATCGTGGTTTCAAACAAATTTTGTTGCCATCTCCAACAGTTTAAGAGTTATGTAGTTGTTATATAAATGCTATAGTGAAGTCGCAAATTTTTGATATTAATCTCTGTGAAAATCAGCAATGATGGAAGCACTTATTAACTTGTTCATTAAAAATATGATACATAAATCGTCAAATGACATTACAAAGTGAAAGGAAGATGAACTATACGAATGGTAATCGCGTGAACCAAATGCTTGTTGCTTAAAGAGAACTATTCATGGTAGTGGAGAGATCTAAGGCAATGAGTTAATGTTTTGATTACAGTTCGGATTAATTCGTTTATTTGGGGAATTATAATGAAAGGTAAAATTCTGTAAATTATAGTAAATGGTATTATCTGCAATGTCAAATCTAGATAATAGTGGAAATTACCTCTAACATTGATAATTAACACTTCTGTTATAAAATTATTCTTAGACTACAACTACTTGCCAAAAGTGATCATTCGAAAATCATAGTGCAAAGCTGGACCGCCTCAAGTTCGTCGTGGAAGATGATCATAGGCTTAGTGCTACTGTTATTCCAAACTCCTGTGGGAAGTGATTATGCAATGTCATACTCGACAGGAACATACTTTCGAAACGAAGCCGAAGGACGTAAGTCGTAAAATATGGCAAGACATAATTTTTTATTAACCAGGTGACAATTATAGGACATAAAGTGAGAAGCAAATACCGAAAAACAACGTCTTCCAAACTTAAGAATTACATGAAAGTTAGACGAATGTAAAAG
The DNA here is from genome assembly GCA_030142905.1 of Heliopora coerulea. NCBI lineage: Eukaryota > Metazoa > Cnidaria > Anthozoa > Scleralcyonacea > Helioporidae > Heliopora > Heliopora coerulea. The sequence goes on along the minus strand of JASJOG010000170.1, from coordinate 620,785 downwards.
GTAATATTTCGACCTTATTTCAGCGGGACCTCGTTTTAATACGTTTGACAATGACTTTGAAATATGGTTGAAATATTATCGTTTGCAGAGAATATAATATCAAACAAATTCCGGAAAGAATTATCTTGGTAGCCAAAATATGAGTAAAAGCACAAGACTAAATTGAGAAGTTAACATTTCAACTAGACTACACTTTGACAACAACGAATCGTTAATCAGTTAGTCGAATCTTTCAACTGTGTTTTTAAGCAGAAAAGTGGATGAATAGAAGCTAAAAAAAGCAAACCACGAAATCTTTGGTTAAAACAAGCAAGTAAATATATGCCACTACCTCCCGAAACGTATAAAAATAGCGTTAAAAGTGATGAAAGCATGAACCAAAATCCGCGTAATAAATTGGTTTTAAACCCGTTTGTTGGGTTGTTCAGGAAAGTATTTGTCTTTAGTTTTTTCGTACAGACCAAGTCCCTTCGTCGCTCGTCAGGCAAACTTTCTCCTACAGACCTCACACTCAGTTGATAATTAAGCATTATTTCACTTTAATTTTAGGTGCTCTTCACGGCTATGTCAATCAATCTTTCCCCATTTCAACAATGTTCGAATGCCAACTAAAGTGTTCCATCCTTCATCCAATATGCAAGTCTATCAACTACATTGAAAATAAGGATGGCTCCAACGTGTGTGAAATAAATAACGAGGCGAAATATTGTGCATTGCCAGGAGACTTTATAGTTAAAGAAAACTCATTTTATGTTGAAGTCGTACCGGGACATGACGAAGTGAGTATTAGTTTTCGAGGCTTTAACATCTTATTTTCTCGTTCTAGTTTTCATATCCATATAAAGATATATGTCCTATTTATAAACTGAGCGACTAGATCGTACTGGATGTAGAAACTCGTAACGAAGACGAGAGATTGTACGTCGAACAACCGACGCCAATATCAAATTTACTATACCCAGCTCATTCACTGGGATTACTCCCTAACGTCTATACAGAACTCCGGCGTCGGTGCTCGGCTATTGTGAGCTTTGGGATAGCCCGATAACCTGGCCAAGAAATGAAGCCAGGTAACCTGGTCCAGAAATAATGTCAAGCATCACCTACTGAAATCGGTGAGAATTGGGAGTGGTTTTTCTTAAACGCTTTCGAAGCAAATGCAAAATGTCGGTAATTTATCTCGAGCAATCCGATGACTACATTCGCCAAATGATGCGAGACCCTAATCTTCTGGTACGAAAACTCGCTTATACTTTTAACCTGGTGAATGGAGCATTGAGCGAGCAGTCTGAGTCTAAAGCACGATTCCAATCCAAGTCTTTAATGTTGGATTTTTCTTAGCAACAATCTGGTGGGCTTTATAAAGGCCTTTGTTTTTGTAGTACACTAGAAATTCTGTCTATCGTTTACTAACACTCATTTTAGGAGTTTTGCCTTTTTTCACGAATGAGGATCTTTCCTCTGTAGCAATGGTGCTCAAAATGTGGACACAGGGGTGTCATTGTGAAGACAAAGGAAGTTCCTGGTTATAAGTGTTTGTGTAGAGAGGAGTTTTACGGAGACGAATGCCAGAACGGTAGGCTACCCAGATAAATATATATTGAGGAAACAAAATCATTCTGGAATTAAGTGTATAACAAAATTCCAACTCATCTTCCTCCTCCTATTATGACACCTAAGTCTGCTCTTACTGCTGCAAGATATCCCAGGCTTCCTCTTACTCCTAATTTACCCCCACTCTTACTGTTATGCTCTACTGCTACTCTTACTCCCACTCTTACTCGTGCCCATATTCCTACACTTACAAGTACTCCTGCTACTCCTACTCCTACTCTTACTCCTACATCTACCCCTACACTTACTCCCTACACTTATAGCTAATCCTACTCCCACCTCTGCTTCTGTTTATTTTCCTTATAGTGCTTCAGTGATTGTTGCAACGTGACTCTAAAATACTGGCTGTGTGAAATTATCGATTTGATCTCTAACTGCGGCTGTTGGATAGATATTAGAGAGTTTAAGCAACAAGCGTTCTTGATTCACGAATTGTGTTTCTTTTCAGTGCAAATTTTAATCTAAAACAAAGGAAATTAATCATTTTAAATCGCCAAGCATCGCAATCGTCATTCTAAACAGGGGTTCCTTTCCTCCCGGAAACACGAAGTATGGCGACAGTTCATTTTTGCACTAAAAGTAAACGTACTAGATAGACTTTGAATCTTAGGCCCTCAGATACTGATTCAACGCATTCTAAGATGTCTGGTATATTTCAAGCAATAACTTTATCACTCGAATAAAATTGTGGGGCACAGGTCTCCCCATGTGTGGGGGTCTGGGGCACCCCCTTTGCCGCTGCCATTGGATGTCACTGACCGCATCTTGGCGCTTATAAGATGACGCTCACTCCTAGAATGCATATGCACACAAAAGTTTACCGCTGACTTTCTCTTGGGATTTTTATGTTATCCTTCATCTTTATTTGAATTATTTGAATTTTAATGTACATGAATTTTCATATTTTATTTAGAAAATCCGTCGATTATCTTACGCGGGAAACCAAACTTTCTTCAACAAATTGAGGAATGGCTTCCCGACCAGCGCACTTGGCATAGTTGCTACCAAGCTTCACGGGACGGTTGGCGAGGATCTGACTTCCATTCACGATGTGACGATAAAGGAGCCACAGTTACTATCATCCGAGTTGGAGAATATATTTTTGGGGGTTACGCGGACGTTTCATGGTCAGGTAAGAACAGCGGCGGATTAAGGGCAGGATAACCGTTGCCTGATACCCGGGGCCCCCCACATCAGGGTACTCAAGGCGTTGAGGCACTCTAAATTTTATTTCCTTAATATTGAAACATAAAACTTCGTTTTTTTCCATGTTTACGCCACGTAAACCAAGCGTGGATGTGGACTTGGGGTTTATTAATCAAAACAATTAATAAAAACAAATATAGAAGGAATATATATGAGCGAAAGCATGAAAAATCACATTTCGTGTTAACCGTCTTGTGTTCAATAATGTTCATTATTTACGAAAACTGTTTTCCTGCGGTTTTTGCATGTACTGTACGGTAAAGAAGGGACGTTTTCTGAAAAGAAACCGAAGGCAAGTACTTTTCCACTCAGACCGAGTAAACGAGCTTAATAACGAGTTTCTTATATGGTTTTTCGATGGCTTTCTGTTTTTGTTTTTAAAGCTTTTTGATTTGGGAGTCTCTCTTTTACCTTGTTCCTGTAGTTTTAATTCGTCTTGCCTTGGTTTACACGAGCTTATCATTCGTTTGTCGTGCTTTTATGTGAACAGATTCAAAGTAAAGCTACACTAATGTTCAAGTGCAATTTACTATTCAGAATTTTTCAATGAAGATCAACTGTTCTTTTTCATTTCCATTCAAATCATCTTAAAAGTTTTCCCGCCAAAACTTGCTAGTGCGAAAAAGGTATATTTCCCCCAAGAGCATCATCGAAGCATTCCAGACCGTTTGGAAACCAAACAGTTTGAGACATTTTTTGAACGAACCTACAAACGAACTGAGCGGTATAATAATTCACTATTATAACGTTTATAATGAACGAAAATGTTGCTGGAAGAGTGGGCAGAGGGGTTGCATACTCGGTCGCCAATCGTATCTCTCACAGTTTTGCCCCTGACATACTCATGGTGCAGTCGCATGTGTTTTGCTTAGGTTAATATCTAGGATATTGTAGGATATTGTGGTCTGAGGAACGGAAGATTACAATGTGAGTAATGGGAATTCGGTAGATTTGATTTGCTCTTGACGTATTTGATTCATTTAGTTTTACATTAAGAAACGAAACGAGTAATTTACAAACATTTTTCGACAATTTAATAGTTTAATTCTTTGACCGATTTGTCTTTCTCCTTACCAGAATCTTCGGGTTACAAATCAAGCACGAATTCGTTCATTTTCTCGCTTAGAAATAAGGACAACCTCCCACCATTCAAGGCTCCAGTATATCGAAACAGTCAAAACGCACTTCTCAGCAAGTCTAACTATGGTCCAACCTTTGGAGGAGGTCATGACATTCACATTAGCGAGAACGCACACTCAAATACCGGCTCCTACACAGGCTTTGGTTATACATACCAACCTCCATCTGGCTACATTACCGGCTCCAACAACACCAACCCTCTTTTGGCTGGTAGTCAACACTTCACTGTATCTGAAGTAGAAGTCTTCTATTTACGCTAGACTGTAACCCCCATGTCAACCACTGAAGCAGTAAATGATTAGCATGTTGTTAGTTGATTGAAGTTCTCATAATACTTCGCTTACCAAAATAAAAATATATAATTAAAAAAAGCATGTTTGCATAGAAATTCTCAAACTCATTCAAATTCATGCACTGATTTTACAACTGGAGCGTACCCCATGTGGTGTAAATGCAGTGCCCCGCCCCCTTTGTGTCCGTCGCGAGTGGTGGGCGCCAAATGATATAAAGTGAAGCCAGCGATTTCCACTGAATAACATCATGGGAAAGAAGGTTCATTAATTTAAATATCCAATCCTAAATCTGCCGTATGATCTACGGAACAATGTTTTCTTTGTGGGGTTAGATTTAGGGTTTATGTTTCCAGGTTAGACTTGACTTAGAAACCTTATCAGTTATCGTGGAACTATGACTTAATAATTGTTTACACAGGAGATTTTTGTTGCGATTTTTAGCTTACTGACACAAGTGTGATCGAGTGGATTGACTTGCGGATCATCTGTCCAAAACTATACAGTACAACACTTTGGTGAGTTGTTTACTCAATCGCATGTGTCAGGATGAGAAATATCGCAAGAAGAATCTCCCGTGTGAACAGCTCTTCAGGTCTTGTGCTAGGGTTTATCTGTTAGGGTGAACTTCAGTTCAGAACTGTTTATTCTAGTTTTCTTTTGGCTGACGACTAAATTTAGCGCTTCTTTTAATGTTGATACACAAGGTACGGGTGTCGTATTGGGTTGTCCCACCTGATGGATGTTATTTAGTCGATAGAATCTTGTGGACGTGTTGCAACATTTGCTAACGTGAAAGCAAGAAATGTGCTCATATAATCCCTTGCGCCAAGGAGGAGAATCACATCTTACAATCGTAGAGTGTTCAAATCGGACTTTTATATATTTACTCTGGCTAATTCCAGACGAGTTTACTCATCGAGGGAAGACTTCTCAGACCGAAGAGAGTCATAAGACTATTTCAAAAGAGCTAATCTGAATTATCTCCTGTTTGTCCTGATAGAAGCTCCATTATTTTACCCTGGCTAATGCCAGACAATTTTATTCCCCAAGAGGAAACGTCTAGGACCAGTTAAAACGATTTAAGATTAAGTCACAATTAGGCTACATTCCCATACGTTCCGTAGTATCTATTCCAACAGTTTCACGTTTTCACCAAACAAAAAGAGTGCTTAGTCAAGGCACCACTTGTGCGCAATGACGTCAAGAGGAGAACGCACATGGGTACATAAGCTGCTAGTGCGTTCCCTCAAAAATGTTTCACATGCAATTTCATGAACTAAAACAATATTTCATACGTGAACGGTTTCAATTCCATAAGTGAAATGAAAATCTCACATGTGATATTAATTTTCATACACAATTCTTCAATATCATATTTGAAATACAAGTTTCGTACAGCAGGATTTCACATTTAAAATTTTGAAGCAGTTCATTTCATTTGTCTGCAGTACAACCGACGTCTTTGATAAAGAAATTTACCATTGAATAAAGATGTTCAGGAAGAACACTACAATGAAGCGTTCGTCGAGAAACAGCTCAGTACAGCACCCAATCCTTTTAAGTCAGAAGCAAACGAGGGAGAGGCGGACAAAACAAGAATCGCGACATTCCCTTACATCAAAGATACGTTCGAAAAGATATCGGGAATTCTTCGACCATATGGCCTCAAATTTGCGCGTAGACCCAACACCAGCTCAGCGTTGGAGAGAAAAAATCCACAAGATAAATTTTTTGCAGTGTCAAGCTAGCTACATAGGTGAGACAAGTCGAAACCTGTGTACCCGAATAAAAGAACAAAAGAAATGACTAGTTTCAAAGTGCAGGACCAAGAACATAACAGTCCATCCTATGCAACCTGAGCATAGGATTGATTGGTGCAAAGTGACCTTTCTAGACCATAGAACAAATAATTTTGATCGCACTTTTTTGGAAAGTTGGTACACCAATGATGAAAAGAATACCAACAACATTTACCACGGAGTGCCAGCCACTTGTTTGAAACTCGTTGCGAACGAGGAACGAGGGAACTGCGAGAGGAATACCTCGTGAAAAGTCACGCCAACTTGATCCTTACGCCAATTCATTTTTCAACGTCTCCGAAGAAGGTTACCGTGAAGTCGAAATGTAGTACAAATGATCATTTTTGAGTTCTTAAATTTCAATTAAATTATTGTTTATGAGGATTGTATTAGCAACATTTAATGCTCTTGATTAGATACTTTCCTCTAGCAGATAAAATTGTTTAAAAATGGTAAAACCAAGCTTTCAAACTACGCGTCCATCGTCACGGCAAAAAAGGTTTGACAAGCATTCGTTTCTGCTTAAAATTATTTGCCTCATGCAAATTTCATCTTAAAACAACTATTATTTAAAACTATTATTCAAAAACACCCTAAGAACAAACCAACTGTTAAATTCTACAAAGTGATTATACTATAAAAACAAACCAGCTGTTAAATACATACCAAGTGATTAAACTATAAATCATTAATGACGGTTAAAAGCCTTTCTCAACAAGTGTTTTATGTAGTTCAGGGAGTATTCTCCCATTGTCTGTGTTCGCAAAACCATAATTTGCTCCCTCTTTCCATTTTCGCTGTGCCCATCTGTAAGCTTGGTTTTACCGTTTTTGAACAATTTTATCTGCTAAAGGAACGTATCTAATAAAGAATATGAAGATACCTAGCAACGTAACTGTTTTAAGTTTAATTTTTAATGCGTTTATTAGGGGCACGAGGTCGCTTAAAAGTGCAAGACGTTCTGATCAACATCCCATTTAGTGAAATCTAGCTAACCAGATTAATCCAACACTTGAGGCGAATCATTCAGTTACTGTCTCTACTTTTGAATTAGATCATATTTTTTTTTTTTTTCGTGCTTTCTTTGAAATCCTTGTATCCTACAGTATATCGAAGCATATATTTCATTACTTAAGATCAAACAAGGCGGCTTCAAATATGCGTCATCAACAAGTAACTGGTTTAGTATCAGGGCCAAATTGTATCGGTTGTTTATAAGTAAGAAAGTACAACCAAGATGATGATGCATTGTTTTCGCTGAACAACACAAGACAAGCCATGTAAACATAGTTGCTTCGCTCTCTTCGTGTGATTATTCAGTTCACTTACGGCACTATATTAAAACCTTAAAACTGTGAAAGATAGAAACAGTTTTATTCGTAATCATAAAGTTTAAAGCGTTTGACATTTTTATCCATTGTTATCGTAATTTGGAGTTCAAGGCTTCTCAGCACAGAGAATCTGAATGTTAATAATACAACGTAGTAAATTTTTAACGAGGATTGGAAGAAAAACATTTATGCAAGTTAAAACCTGTCATTATTTTCTCGTGCCTCTATGTCGCCAAACCTTTATTTGGCGACATTCTGACCAGACTAGATGACGACTGACCTAACAATAGCGAATTTACGTTTTTAATGTCTCCCATTTTCTAAATATCTAGATTACGTCAGACTTCTTGAAGAAGTCATGTCCTGAAAGTATGTCTTTGACGACACCTTTCCGACAAAGTTCTATTGAGTGCGCTGCCTCTTCTCTCGTTTACGTAACCACATTGAAACGTAGAACGCCGTCTACGCCTGTAACGAACTTTCAAACAGCTTTACGTCCTAAATGTGAAATTCATAATTAATGTGTCGCCATGCAACTCAATATGCTGTTATATAAATTATTAACTTGTACTAATACAGTAATTGTGAGCTAGTGAAGAACTATGGACGTCTGCTAAAATATCACATCAAAACATCTGATTTGTGAACAGGAATGAGTGTTTTCTTGTGAGAAATTGGTGTAGTACCTAGCACAACATGTCAATCCAATACCTGCATTAACTATGGCCAATTCTATTTTAACTCGAGTGGATATTTTCCTGTCACTACATAATAACCGATTTTTTCTCTGTTTTCAAGGTGTCACGAAGCTTATTTTCAGAGCAAAGAATTTTAATTGCCCTTTCAAAATAAATTATTGATTGTTTTCTTTTACGCAGGTATTTTGTCTCCTTCAATCAACTCAAGCAGCCAAGGGACACATACGTTCTTATTTCGCAAAAATACAGGAGGCGATCGTTGGAGACAGAAGGAAGGTTATAAGCAGATTCTATTTTTTATTGTGCTAATATCGAAAACAATATCAATCCACATTTTTTTTCTTTCCAAACAAAATGTGTGTTCGTTTGCAGTGTATTCTTAGGCCTTGTGAATGAACTGGGGATATTTCGCAACGAGTAACTAGTTATTTCAACAATTTTCGTTGCCTTGATCCTGTTTCCATCGCCTTGTATGTCTAATCTCATATCGCTAATCTACACTTTATGGAAAGTCTTTTTTGTCATCTCGGCTAAGTTAAACAAGACGCATTCACCATGTATAAGTAATTTATTTATCTGCTTGAAAGATAAATTAGTGTGTTTCGTAAACCGTCTGTCTAGTTTTTAACGGTCTGTCTTAGCTACTGAGTGATTGTAAATTTTTCTACTATCCAAATCGACATGTTAGTGAAACAGATGCTGAATATATTGAGAAAGGTTTGAGTACTGCCGATTAAACAGATTAATGTCTAAAATATATTAATGCTTGATTAATTAGCATTATGTGTTGGTTTTGATATTGAAGAGTGAGGGACAATCTTTCTTCATAACGATCAGCTCAACTGGAAAGGAACGGCAAAAGTGTGAGTGAATCTGTTACAACTTTGCTTCTTTGGTTTATTGTCGACACGCTTGGTTCAATTTTGTAATCGCTTAATTCTTTCTTTTATATCAGAAGATTATTTAACTTTACATTTTACAGTTTTGAATTCTTGTTTTTTTTTCAATTATTCCTTTGAATTTTTCGACGTAAATACTCTAAATTGATATTTATTCCGAAATAAAATTTACTTGGCAGTTTGGGTTTGTTTTTTTTTTTTATCATGCTTAGCCTTGCTTCTCTTTCAGCTACCTATGAATATAGTTTCGCAGGTCTTCCTTTTAAAAGATTACGTTGGTTTTTAAAGAAAGCTGATTTATCCGCGAAATTTCCCTTACTTTCCTTTAAGGGACACTTTCTAAAATGTATTATCCTTTCACCTTTTTTCAGGTTTTAAAATGATTACTATTTCATCCGGACTCCTATTGGATCGTTATGGGAAATTAAATTTTCGAAAATGTTTTCTTTCCGTTGTTTTGCTCAACGTGCTTCTTTTCTGCTATATTAATAATAATCTTGTTGCATCAGGTGTTGCGTTTGTGATTTCAAGGAAACATAAGTCAGTGAAGTGTCTTTGAATAATTTCCTAGAAGTACAAAACAGTACATTTCTTTATCAATGATTTATTGCAACTTTCTTCTTTCTTTTTATTCAAGGTCACCATCTCTACGTTTCCTCCACTTGTGAAACGACAGTCTTTAGTGCAATGAATTGCATCCAGACTTCCTTAAATGAAACCGATCACCACAAATCCATTAACCTTGGAACCTCTGTAGCTACCAAAGACCAATGCCAGAAGAATAAAGAAACGCATGGTGCGTTCAATAATTCTAATCTTGCCGACAGCCAGTTCGACTTCATTGAGAGAGCAGAGGTTAGTTCACAATGTCTGTTTTTGTAAGGTTGGTTTTGGTTTATTGCCTACCTAACGTGCCAATAATTTTTAACGTTTTTAGAAAGGAAACGAAAGATTTTTCCTGGCGTCCAAGAAACAATTATCTCAAGGTATACAAGGTAATGCATTACTCTCATTAGAACCATAATCTGCCAATCCTTAACATGTTAAAAACATTTTACGGAAGTAGATTACATCGATCAATATAAAAACAATATACAGCGTTACAACGCTCAAATAACGACGGCAGGATACGAAGTATCTTCGTATTTAGTCGGTAATAGATCCAATATTGCATATGGATAACGTTAGTGTACAACGTCGAGTCAAAATAACTAAGTATGGCTTGCAAATTGTCGTTGATATAGGATCTTGTAACTTCTCAATTCGACTTAGAAACGCGCTATAATTATTTGCAAGTACTTCCCTGTTGGAAGAAAAACGCTTGTAAAAAATATTATTTGATCCGGAAAACGTCGGAACTAAGAGGTTGTCCTCTAAATGAGTAGTTTTTACGTCACTTGCAAGGGGTCTATATGAAAAATTGTACAGTTATATGATTCACGTTATGTCATATAAATAAACTACACACACTATGCTTAACAGACAAATGATTCCAACCAAGAGCGGACTTACCTAGACAATCCATGATTAAAAAATAAATTCCCTAAGCTATTTTCTAAAATGTATTTTAGTATGTCTTAGTCTTACTATGTGTTTATGCTGCGTTTTTAATCTTTCAAATCTTTCTGGAAGATGATGTAACATTCGTAGATCGTTCGTGGGTGAACGACTTCGGTAAACGAGGTCCAAGGTATGTTAGTTATTCTAACTAAGTATTAAATTTTTTTGAGAACACAAAAACATTGTATATAAAAAGATTACAATGCTGGATCAATGACGCATCAATAGCAACGCGAAAATTTTTTTTTTTCTAGTTATAAACTCCCAACAATTTCTCTAGTTTGAACCAAAGCCATATGTTGACCCTAGGATACTGTATCTATGATCTCAACGATTGCACAGCCTGGACACCTTGGCCTGAACAGATCATTTTTCACTTCAGTCTCCCAAAGAAAAACGATAAGACAGTTTCGTAATATAATTTTAAAGAAATACATATGAACACTTTCTGGTGGTACTAACCACTTAAATTAGCATATTTTCCCCACGTAACTAGAGAGGAAAGATCGTTGTTATTGAACACTTTTATCATTGAAACGCGAGTTTCCATCGTGGTTTCAAACAAATTTTGTTGCCATCTCCAACAGTTTAAGAGTTATGTAGTTGTTATATAAATGCTATAGTGAAGTCGCAAATCTCTGATACTAATCTCTATCAAAATCAGCAATGATGGAAGCACTTATTGACTTGTTCATTAAAAATATGATATATACATCGTCAAAAGACATTACAAAGTGAAAGGAAGATGAACTATACGAATGGTAATCGCGTGAACCAAATGCTTGTTGCTTAAAGAGAACTATTCATGGTAGTGGAGAGATCTAAGGCAATGAGTTAATGTTTTGATTACAGTTCGGATTAATTCGTTTATTTGGGGAATTATAATGAAAGGTAAAATTCTGTAAATTAAAGTAAATGGTATTATCTGCAATGTTAAATCTAGATAATAGTGGAAATTACCTCTAACATTGATAATTAACACTTCTGTTATAAAATTATTCTTAGACTACAACTACTTGCCAAAAGTGATCATTCGAAAATCATAGTGCAAAGCTGCACCGCCTCAAGTTCGTCGTGGAAGATGATCATAGGCTTAGTGCTACTGTTATTCCAAACTCCTGTGGGAAGTGATTATGCAATGTCATACTCGACAGGAACATACTTTCGAAACGAAGCCGAAGGACGTAAGTCGTAAAATATGGCAAGACATAATTTTTTATTAACCAGGTGACAGTTATAAGACATAAAGTGAGAAGCAAATACCGAAAAACAACGTCTTCCAAACTTAAGAATTACATGAAAGTTAGACGAATGTAAAAGGTAATATTTCGACCTTATTTCAGCGGGACCTCGTTTTAATACGTTTGACAATGACTTTGAAATATGGTTGAAATATTACCGTTTGCAGAGAATATAATATCAAACAAATTCCGGAAAGAATTATCTTGGTAGCCAAAATATGAGTAAAAGCACAAGACTAAATTGAGAAGTTAACATTTCAACTAGACTACACTTTGACAACAACGAATCGTTAATCAGTTAGTCGAATCTTTCAACTGTGTTTTTAAGCAGAAAAGTGGATGAATAGAAGCTAAAAAAAGCAAACCACGAAATCTTTGGTTAAAACAAGCAAGTAAATATATGCCACTACCTCCCGAAACGTATAAAAATAGCGTTAAAAGTGATGAAAGCATGAACCAAAATCCGCGTAATAAATTGGTTTTAAACCCGTTTGTTGGGTTGTTCAGGAAAGTATTTGTCTTTAGTTTTTTCGTACAGACCAAGTCCCTTCGTCGCTCATCAGGCAAACTTTCTCCTACAGACCTCACACTCAGTTGATAATTAACCATTATTTCTCTTTAATTTTAGGTGCTCTTCACGGCTATGTCAATCAATCTTTCCCCATTTCAACAATGTTCGAATGCCAACTAAAGTGTTCCATCCTTCATCCAATATGCAAGTCTATCAACTATATAGAAAATGAGGATGGCTCCAACGTGTGTGAAATAAATAACGAGGCGAAATATTGTGCATTGCCAGGAGACTTTATAATTAAAGAAAACTCATTTTATGTTGAAGTCGTACCGGGACATGACGAAGTGAGTATTAGTTTTCGAAGCTTTAACATCTTATTTTCTCGTTCTAGTTTTCATGTCCATGTAAAGATATATGTCCTATTTATAAACTGAGCGACTAGATCGTACTGGATGTAGAAACTCGTAACGAAGACGAGAGATTGTACGTCGAACAACCGACGCCAATATCAAATTTACTATACCCAGCTCATTCACTGGGATTACTCCCTAACGTCTCAACAGAACTCTGGCGTCCGTGCTCGGCTGCTGTGAGCTTTGGGATAGCCCTGTAACCTGGCCAAGAAATGAAGCCAAGGAACCTGGCCCAGAAATGATGGCAAGGGGCATCTACTGAAATCGGTCGGAATTGCGACTGATTTTTCTTAAACACTTTCGAGCAAATATAAAATGTGGGTAATTTATCTAGAGGAACTCGATGACTACATTCACCAAATGATGCGAGACGCTCATTTTCTGGCTAGAAAACTCGCGTATCCTTTTAACCTGGTAAATGCAGCATTGATCGAGCGGTCTAGGTCTAAAGCATGATTCCAATTCGAGTCTTTGGTTTTGGATTTTTCTTAGCAGGAATCTGGTGAGCTTTAAAGAGGCCTTTGTTTTTGTAGTACACTTGAAATTCTGTCTATAGTTTACTAAGTAATACTCATTTTGGTAGTTTTGGTTTTTTTTCACAAACGAGGATCTTTCTTCTGTAGCAATGGTGTTCCAGATGTGGACACAGGGGTGTCATTGTGAAGACAAAGGAAGTTCCTGGTTATAAGTGTTTGTGTAGAAAGGAGTTTTACGGTGACAAATGCCAGAACGGTAGGTTACCCAGATAAACATCTATTAAGGAAACAAATTCTTTCTGGAATTAAGTAAATAACAAAATTCCAACTCATCTTCTTCCTATTACGACACCTAAGTCTACTCCTACTCCTGCTATGTATCCCGGCCTTTCTCTTAATACAATGCAATACAATAATTTATTAAACTCTCCCCAAAGGGGCTTTTCAGAGCTTAAGTATCCATCTAAAAAAATCTATCTTAGTGATTACAATGCAATTTAAAATATAGAATAAAAATATACAATGAGTTAAGAATATTAATGTATCAAAGTTACTAGGCAAAAATTTACAACATAAGTTAAAACGACAAGTTAAAAATTAAAATCAACTCATTAGAAGATGATTTTTCAACTTGCGTTTAAATATGTTCATCGAGGAGCTCAATTTTATATCACTGGGCAAGTTGTTCCAAATGCTTACTGTGCGGTATAAAAAGCTTCGCTGGCCTGTAGCGGTTTTATAGCGCGGTATGTCCAGTTTGTTTGCGTTGCGAGTCGAGCGGCCACTAATCGTGCCCCTCTTGCTGAATCTAGAACTAAGGTTGGTCGGTGCCAGACCGTTCATGCACTTAAATGTCAATAAGGCATCACGATAATATAAATGGTCTTTAACTGGTATCCAACGAAGCTGTTTAAGAATCGGTGTGATGTGGTCGAATTTTTTTGATCTGGTCACTATGCGGGCAGCAAAGTTCTGAATAGCCTGTAACTTGTTGATGTTAGTAGCAGAAGTATTTGACCATACGCTTGAACAATAGAACATTTTACTGAAAACTAAACCCTAAATTATGGTTATAAGCAAGTCTTTGTCGAATACGTGCTTGACGCGATTTATTTGGGTCAAGCTTGACATACAGGATGACACGGTCGTAACAGTATGATCGCTGAAAGTAAGCTGATTCTCGAAAATCACCCCTAGGTCCCTAGCACAACGGGTAGGGACCAGATCTTTACCAAGCAAGGACAAGTTGAAATTTGGGATTTTGGCGATCATTTGACGACTACCGAACAGCATTAGTTTGGTTTTTGATGCGTTAAGGAGGAGCCGATTATCAAAGCACCAGTTCCTAATCTTAGTAAGATCTTTGTTCATGTCTGCCGCAATAGATACGTGCTGTTGAACGGGAAAGGTTATGTAAAGTTTGTTGTCATCAACGTATGTCTTGGATTTGCAGCACTGAGGGACAGAGGGCAAGTCGTTGACATAAATATTGAACAGGATGGGCCCAAGGATACTCCCTTGTGGCACTCCACTTTGAATGGGAAGTTTGTCGGAGAGTTCGGAATTTATACGGACGGCTTGAAATCTATTGGACAAATAGCTTGAAAACCAGTTAAGAGCCGCGGAGGACAGGCCGATATCTTGCAGCTTTAACAAAAGGATTTCGTGATTAAGACTGTCGGAAGCCTTACTCATATCCAATAGAACTACCGCAGTGACTTTCTGCTTATCAATTGCTTCCAGAATGACGTCAGTCGTTTCTATGAGAGACGTTTCTGTTGAATGAAATCGTTTGTTTCCACTTTGCTCAGTAGAAAGCCATTGTTTTGATTCTAAAAATGCCATAAATTGGTTCAAAGCCACTTTTTCGCACACTTTTGAGAGAGTAGGCAAAAGTGAAACAGGTCTGTTGTTGTTTGGTTTTTCATGATCGCCTTCCTTTGGAATAGGTATAACTTCAGCCATATTCCAAAGCGAAGGAAATGTTCCTGTAACAAAGGATGCATTGATAATTGACGTGAATGTTGGTAAGATAACAGGAAGGCTATCTTTAACGACTCTTATTGGGATTTTATCGATCCCAGGGGCTTTATTTGTCGGCATTGCTGAAACGATATCTTGGATTTGTTTACATTCCACAGTATGAAAGACAAATTGTTCTGATTCATCATGCGCTCTTGGCTTGAAACGTGGTTTAGCGAGATTGTATTTACATTCATCTGCTAGAGAATTTATTTCATCGACGGTCGCTTGGCCAATTGAAGAGAAGAAAGTATTAAGTTCATTTGCAACTGATTTGTCATCTTTACTGAAAGTTCTTTGATTCTTCAACTTCTTTGAAATAAAAGATCGAATAGTCTTCCAGATACAACGGGGGTTATTTGGATTCTTGTTAATTTGTTCTGCAACATACTCTCGTTCTGCTATTTTCAGTTCTCTCTTTACTTCTTGCCTGAGGGATTTATATGCGGCCCAGGCAAGAGGGTCTTTAATTTTCCTCGCTTGTTTGCGCCACTTATCACTTGTCTTCATGAGGCCACGAATTTCATCCGTCACAAATGGATTAGGACGGTTCCTGACTTTCATCTTTCTAATGGGTGCGTGTCGATCCAATACTTCATTGAACAACAGATTGAAAGCATCGAGTCGGTCTTCCACGTCGTCAAAACAGTCGACAACAGACCAGGGCACACTTGACATGTCGCTAAGAAATTCATGATGATTTTAGTGTTTGAAGCTTCTTGTAGTTACGTAAACAGGCACGGTTCGTTCTTTCTTCAGCTTTATTGTGGCACAAATTAATTCATGATCACTTATGGAGAGGGGAACGACTTTCGTTTCCATTACAAGATTTCCGTTTGTGGCAAGTAGGACGTCAATTAAAGTTTCTGAATTTTTAGTTATTCTTGTTGGATGAGTAATCAGCTGCAATAGGTTGAAAGAAGAACAGAAGCTCGTAAGAGCTTGACAAGCCGGATCATTGTCTTTCAACATATTATAGTTTAAGTCCCCTAAAATGAAAATTGGTTTGCCCAGTGAAAGTGCTTGAACAAGAGTTTCGCTTAAATCTGTATCAAAGCATAAGGTGCTTGTGTCTGGCGGCTTGTAGAAAGTACACACTAAGAAAGACCTCGAATTTCTGATCTGAATTTTCACCCACAACATATGCAGACGAGAAGCAGCAATGTAAGATAGTTCGTGTAAGCGTTCCACTTTGAAGCCTTGTTTTGTGAAAAGGCAAACACCTCCACCAGTTTGGATGTTTCTATCGAGGCGATGAAAATGAAAGCCAGGAAATTCCACTTCTATATCTGAGACTGTGCTGTCAAGCCGTGTTTCACTAACAGTGAAAATGTCTAGCTTGTTTGCACGTACAGCTTCTTTAGCAAGTATGTAGTGTTCGCGGTTTTTAAAGAACGGATGTTCAGATGTGCAATCTTGATGTTGTGTAAAGGATCGGATTGACAGCGACGTTTGTCAGATTTAGTAGAGATAGATGTCTTGTTTGGTCCCGGATTTGGGCATATAGACCCGCTTATAACAAGTCTTACAAGTTGAAAACTTGAAATAGAGTTCGTGTAGCGGTTGATACGGGAAGCAAAATAGCCTTTGCCGCGGAGGTGAAGGAGACAACAATGGCTGCCACAACGTTCCGCCACCAGTCCAGAGAAAGGCATCCAGAAGTTCTGTCTGGGCTCCTTGACATCTTCAAAAGGATGTATCTTGAAAAGCCTGTGTCTATAATACTTTTGAGTCCCGTCACGACAAATAGTCACCAATTGGAAAACAGTAAAAAGCAAAATTGCGAGAGCTACCGATAAACAACTCCTTTCCACCATGACTCGCATGGTGGAAAGGAGTTGTTACTTTTACTCCCACTCTAACTGCTATGCTGTACTGCTACTCTTACTGCTACACCACTCCTACGTCTTTCTCTACTCTTACACTTACAACTACTCCTACTACTCCTACTACTCCTACTCCTACATCTACCCCTACACTTACTCCCTACACCTACATCTAATCCTACTCCTACTCCCACTTCTACTTCTGTTTATTCTCCTTATATTGCTTTAATCATTGTTGCAACGTGACTCTAAAATACTGGCTTTGTGAAATTATCTATTTGATATCTAAAGCTTCTGTTGGTCAGATATTAGAGAGTTTAAGCAACAAGCGTTCTTGATTCACGAACGGCGTTTTCTTTCAGTGTAAATTTTAATCTAAAACAAAGGAAATTAATCATTTTAAATTCCAAGAGCATCGCCAAGTATCGCAGTCGTCATTGTAAACAGAGGTCATCAGTAGCGTAGGGAGACCTACATTTTTTAGGGAGGTTACTTTTCTTCTGGAAACTCGAAGCATGGCGACGGTTATTGAACATATCATGACATGTCTTGTCATTAATACCGCCATGTATGTACCACTACTATACCTATGTATTACATGTATGTTGAGAGGATCATTTCAACTGAAGTCCCATTATGTTATTTTATATTATATTATATTATATTATATTATATTATATATGAACTATAATAATTACATATATGATTATTATCAATAAACTCCTCTAACACTGTTGCCCATTCAGATTAAGAGTACATTTATATTTCTGTTTTGATATGAATTGTTCAATCCAGTTTTAATTGTCTGGAATGACAGGTTTTCCTGGATGTACTGGATACAAGTTGCTACAAGAGAGGTCAAGAAACGAAAACTACGTCTCAAATCGAAGTCACTACGTGTGTGAAAACTCACTTTCAACTGGGTGGTACAGATTTGAAAATCCAGCAGGTTCTCGAATAGCGACAAAGTGTATACCCGAAGACCGATGTGGAACTCACGCTCCTGGATGGATGCAAGGTTCTCACCCAACAATTAAAGAAGGAATTGTGAACCGCACCGTCTGCTATAGCTGGGGTAACAATTGCTGCCGACGCACTAATTCCATCAGTGTACTGAATTGTGGACAATACTTCGCTTACAAACTTGGACCCATACCATGGTGCACCCATCG
The DNA here is from genome assembly GCA_030142905.1 of Heliopora coerulea. Taxonomy (NCBI): domain Eukaryota; kingdom Metazoa; phylum Cnidaria; class Anthozoa; order Scleralcyonacea; family Helioporidae; genus Heliopora; species Heliopora coerulea. The sequence continues at coordinate 602,581 of JASJOG010000170.1, read as the reverse complement.
TTACTGCAGTTCTTTCACTTAATTTCAGTGCTTCGAGTAATATTAATAATCATGACCTAATTAATAAATTAAGCATGGCGTACGGATTGTCACTCACTTACTTACTCACTCATTCATTCAAGGCATGGATAAAGGATTTTGCGGAAGCGGGGTTTGGCAGGCAGCTGTGGCTCCAGGTTTTTGAGAAGAGGGTCGTTAACCAGACCACTGGTTTTTTCTAAGTTTTTAAGGGAGTGGTGGTCCCTTTATCACAGATAATGGTCTTCAAGTCCATAAGCTCAGTTTCAAAGTTTTCAATAGACTTATTACTAAAACATTTTACAAAAGCTATTAGTAGAAACTTAGTCGAGTACTATTACAAATGCTGGATTCTGATTGGCTACGCTACTTGCTATCTATTTGTCGATAGATAGCGAGTAGCGAAAATAGCTTCCGCCTCTCGCTTTTGTGAAGTTTCTGAAGACGAAATAGAATGCTTACTTGAAAATGCAATCCCAGAGAAGAAGAAAAATGTTCTTTGCAAAGTGTGTTTCAACTAAAACAATTAGATTATTCGCTCTCGATTTCTATGAGGAGATAGTTGACGAGGGCGAAGCCCGAGTCAACTATCTCCTCATAGAAATCGAGAGCGAATAATCTAATTGTTAAGTAGAAATACTCTAGTACACACAATTTTTTAATTACACGGATTACAAACCTCTTTCTGGTTTGACCAGTTATGGTATTTTCAGTTTCTCTTAGCTACAGGAAGCCTCGAAGACCTGAACTTTATAGACTTCTATGAAAAACTACCCTCTATTCATTTCTACGGCTTGGAAGATTGAGAGCACGTGACTTCTTCGTTATAGAACGCATTGAAGAATAGGCCGTAGTTTCTACTCTAATGTCACCTATGATGTGGAAAGGGAAACCTTTAAATAACCCATCCAATTCACTGTCAAACAGGAAGGAGATCCTCGGTCTACCTCTTCTGAAGTCAACATGAACAGTTTTGGTCAAACTAATTTGCTTTAGGAAATAAACTACCCAACAAGTTAACACCAACTATCATAGACAGAAGTATTACATTTCATTTACAATGGGTAACATGCTACAATTTTCTTTTAAATTAGCTCATTGTACATTATGTATGTACATTAAACATAAAAATGCCTATAGGTATCACCATTTAACATGATAAATCAGATCATAAATTGAAATCTTAGCTAACATTTCAAACTCACCTTATCTTCACAATGGTACACGCTAATTTCCACGTTCTCAATCCATTTCCAGCTTTCGATCACAGCATATTATCTTATCACCAATATCACTAACACTTGATCAGCTTTGCAATAATTTCAGCGACGTCTACAGAAAAAGCGATATTTGCACACCAACCTTTAAAGAAAGGCGACGCCATCTTGGCAACGTGAATTCGTTACCAGAACAAAGGGAAAACTTGATGTAGTATTCCATGACACGTGTTTTGTTAATGTGGAATTCCCGTCCATGACTTCCATGTCGCGATTCCACCGTAGAGACCTTAAGCATCCGACGTTCTTGAGTAGCGGACGGCAACTGGAAGATTTCATAAACCGTTTTTGAATTCTGGGCATTATATTCTTCCAATCAAATTTTTCATCCAAACAAAGATGATGAATAGTTTAAAAATTCCAGGAGAGATCATGGCATCTCTAAGCAGCGAGTTAGCGACAAAGTTAACTGATAGATGTTGACGTTCTGGGAGTAGATGACGTCTTCAGAACGTGGAAACGTTGTTAGTGACGTCTGTGTAGAATGAAAACTGCGTTTTAGAGATTCGACTGCGCTATGGGGATGAAAAATAATTCACTGTCTTTGTTTTGCATAAAGAATTCTATTGAAAGGAAAAGCTGTTCGTGAATCAAAAACGTCTATTGCTTAAGTTCTCTAGTAATCTCGATCACGCGGATGGTGTGAAGGTTTGATCATGAAGCTTTTTAAATCTGCCACATTGCTACTGCATGCATGTATGCAGCCAGTTTGTTATAACTTGAGTGTTTTACACGTACACATCAAATGGCGTTCAATCTAGGGTATATCAGAAAGCAGTACGGGGATTCAGGGTGGATAAGGGTTTAGGCTGGTTAATTGGGTGTCTGAGCGCCGCATTTTCGGCAAGGAAAAAGTTTTTAAATCTTAAAAGTTGAACCTGCTTTGAAATTTGTGCAGACTCTTCGTTTTGAAAAGAATTTCTCACTGCACCTGCATGAAAATTTCTAAGGTTGAAGGAGACTAGTACTGAATTAGAAATTTTCAATCTTGGCCCACTGGACAGTTAGAAGTTAACTACCATGCAGGTTTAACCATTGTCGTTTTTGTCTCGAACATATTGTCTGGGAATATTTTTTTCTTGTATGACATTCAACATCGCACGAAATATGGCGTGAAGTGCTGTAATGTGTGTCTCCAAATTTTAATAATAAAAGTAATCTCATTCCGACCAACCTCATGTCAGAATCCTAAAGTATGTACAGCATCACAGAGCTTGTAATCTGTATTGAAAAAAAGGACATAACCAGAGCATGATTATTTCTGTTTCCTACTTTTTAAAAGAAGCACGTACCCTTGCATGAAAAGTTGTTGACGCGCCTACGTAATTTATCACGGCTAAATAAATCATCGACTAAGACTTTAAAGTGTGGTTTCCATTTAATCGTTGTAATCGCCGAAGATATTTTCCAGTGATCGCAACGATCTCGGCGTCCGTAGTGATTGTAGCGATTGTATGGAAAACAGGCTAAAATCTTTCGAGGCGTAAAATCGTCTGGCTTTAGCCAGATGAAAATAATAGAAGTCTTACGCCGCCGGGAAAGAGTTAAACAGTTTAGGACTAAAAATATCCCCTCGTCAAGTAATTTCACCTGGCGTTAGCCCGAGTAAAATAGCAGACTACGTTTTCAGACGGGAAAGTGTAGAGATCCCACGATATTAAATTCCTCGAGAAACAATGTTTTCTTTCAGCTGTTCACCCGGAATGCAATGAACATGCTTTGCTTTGTGACGGAAACAGATACGAGGACGACAGTTCTGGGGTTACTCAGTGCGACAGTATCCTGTTCACTGGATGCTACAGATTTGGAGGTGGTGCAGACCACCGACTATCAACAACATGTCACGAAGATGGATATGGTTGCGGCACCCAAGCCTCTGGATGTATGAAAGGATCCCATCCAACGACTAGTGAAAGCATTGTCAAAAGTAGGGTGTGCTTTGTCCTTTAGCTTTTATATTATTTCCTTTTGTACTATTTATCTTTTGTATTATTTCTTATTTTTTATATTGTTTTTTAACCTGATAAAATATTAAAAAGTGTAGTTGGAGATCAGTTAATTTCCATTTGGTATGAATCATAAGTTCCTCAATAATTTTCGAAACCATGGTTATGTATGATTAGAATTTGTGTAGTAGCGGCTACTAAACTCATAAAAATCATAACCAATAGCCTATAGGCTTGTGTTTTGGTGGTTGCCAAGTTAATGTAGGAATTAGCATGGTTTCGAGTGCAAGTTTTTATTATATTATTAAATATTAGACATAAAAATTCGCTAAATTTGTAATTTTGTATTGGTAGTAAAAAGCACGAGTCTGAAGGACGAGTGCTATTTAAAGTTTTTGAAAAACTCACGGTTGCTTATAATTAAGAAAGTACCCTCAAGTTGATAACGAATTGTCTTCGCTGAACAACATAATAAAAGCAGTGTAAACACAGCTGCTTCGTTATTTTCGTGATTATTCAGTTCACGTATGGCACTATGTTAAAACTTTAAAACTGTTAAAGATGGAAGCAGTTGTATTCATAAATATAAAGCTAACAGCGTTTGTGTCAGTAATTCGGAGTTCAAGGGTTCTAAACACAGAGACTCTGAATGTAAATAATACAACATAGTGAAGTTTTAATGAGGATTTGGAATGAAAAAAATAACTTGTCATCATTTCCAAGTGTCTAAAAGCGCTTGTGGCAGTAATTTGAACCTCAAGGTATGCCAGCACATGCTAATTACTGAAATACTCACAAGAGAATGTAAAAATTGCAACATAGTAAATTTTTTATGAGGATTCTAATAAAATTTATGCAAGTTAAAACTTGTTAACATTTTCTAGCGCCTCTATGCTGCCGAATCTTTACTTGACGACATTTTGACCAAACTAGACAACGAATGACCTAAGAAGAGTAGTATAACCGCTACGTTTTTAATTTCTGTCGTTTTCTAAATATCTGGATTACGTTGGACTTCTTGAGGAAGCCATGTCCTGAAAGTCTGTGTCTGACGACATCTTCCTGAAAGAGTTTTATTGAGTGTGTTGTCTCTCATATCGTCTATGAAACCACATTGAAACCTGGAACGTCATCCAACTTTGTAACGATCTTTCTCATAGCTTGACATCCAAAATGCAACATACGTAATTAGTGATATATTACGATGCAACTCAAATACGCTGTTAAATAAGAGCTTAACTTGCACTATTCCAATAATTGTGAGTTGGTAAAGAATTACAGATGTCTGTGAAAAAAGGTTAAATAATAGTGGAAAAAATATGCGAATTTTTTTAAGAACAAAAATATAAATATCTTTCATTTTCCACTAATATATGACGCATCTGACACGTAAATACTAATGAATGCTTTAATTTGAGAAAATGGCCAATGAACTAGCACAGTTTTTCAGTGTTACATTTGCATTACATATCGTCAATTTTAATTTGATCTACAAAAAATTTAAAGGAAAAATATCAAACCTGTGTGTAAGTTTGGAAAAAGATGTTCAGGGGATGATCTAAGACAAGCGTAACCCAAAATGGAAACATCTTTAGCGCGCAAATAATCCTCACAGTAAGGTGCAGGACTTGAATTGATGAATCTCCAAGGATAAAATACCATAATAAATCAACTGTTCCATCATATCTAAACAGATAATCTAATCTTCCTTCAAGAGCAAACCCTTACCTCCAAATTAGTTGGAGCATTCCTGGAGAAGATCAGTACTTGCACAGTTGCACTTTACGAAAAATTATAGCATCAGAATTTCATCGTTTTCAATGTGTAATAACTTTTGGAGACTTTCCAGGCCTTCATCGCTACTTATATATCTCAGGGTTAACGTTGTTTGACAACAGATAAGGGTTTTTCGAAACTGTGACTTGAATGGATGTTTTCCCATCTCTACACATCATCTGACTTTTTCTCTGTGTTCAAGGTGCTGTGTATGGACCTTACTTTCCGAACGAAGAAATTCGATTGCCCTTCAAAATGAAATAACGATTGTTTTCTTGTACGGTGGTATTTTGTCTCCATCAATCAACTCCAGCTGCCTAGCAGAACATAAGTTCTTATTTCGCAAAAAATATGGGAGGAGATTATTGGAGACAGAAGGAAACTCTTATGCAGATTCTATTCTTACTGAGCTAATATCAATAAAGTGTTAATCCACTTTTTTTTTTCCAAACAACAAAATGATGTGTGTTCGTTTGCTGTGAAGTGTTCGGCCTCGTGAACAAACTGGAGATCTTTCACAACGAGGAACTTCTTATTTCACCAATTTTCTTTTGCTGGATGCTAGTCCTTCCTCCTTGCATGTCTAATCTCATCTTACACTCTTTATAGCGCTCTTTGTAGTCTCGGACCAGTTAAACAAGATGCATTCACCGCGTATAAGTAACTTACTTAGGTAATGGATATAAATACTGCAACATCAAAATAATTTTCAAATTTGTTTAATTAATCTCTTGGCATAACGTTATGAATTGAAGATGAAAAATGCTAAAAGCAATTTATCTCGAGTTTAAAATTGCCAAAAGAATAATGAGAGAAGGTGTAGCTACTCGACCTACCTCTGAGTGAGTGGTGTTTGAAAGAAATACTATTGTGTTCTGTAAACTGTGGGTCCAGTTTTTGATGGACTGTCTTAACATACCCTGTGATCCTAAATTTTTTTACTTTCTGATACAAGTTGTTAGTGAAACAGATGTTAAATGTATCACCTTTTAAAAAAACGCGATTCTCATCCGAGGCACATACTAATCTAATTGCCTCAGCAGTGTTAGACAATGTGTAAGAAGCTAAAAGGGTCGAATAACGGCCGAAATTTAATAGATACAAAGTTGACATTTCGAGTGAAGGTTCTTTTGCTCCGACGAAAGGCTGGCCATAAAGCAATGGCTGGCTACCCTGAATCCATCAGTTGAATACAAGAACCAGAACACCTTACGACATGTAAAGACGGTTGCTGACCATAGCATAACAAAATAGATTTCGAAAAGCCTTCTGGTAGTTGTATTCAGAAGATAAATAAGGGAACAAGCCAGTTTGTGTATCTAAGCTGTAAGTCGTTCAACTATCTAGTTATCCAAAGTTTTACTGAATTGATCAGTTCCTTCTTGGTTTCATTCACTTATGCTAACTCTTTCCTTCCGGGATATCTTCTCTTGACGAATAAGGGGCTGCGTACATGAGACTGGTTCGAAGTCAGCCCATTTTTTTCCCAAATATAACGTTGAAACCACAAGTTCTAACCTAACATGCTGCATTTTTATCACAAGCTCCCCTACGCAAAATTCCGCACCGGCTTCTCTGAACGAAACTTTGTTACGCCTGATAATTAATAGAAATTCGTGCCAAGCAGAATAACAGCGAAATATTTTGCTCACTTTTTTTATCCAGCTCAGGTAGGATGAGGGACTGCTCACGCGTGAACTTTCATTTCGTGGGTGGCCAGCTCGAGGTGCATTCGAGGAAAAACATGGCGGCTTCTACAAGGAGTGTTGTGCTCGATTATGGTGTACAAGTGAAACTAAAATGTCAGTGCAAGGTAAGATGATAGATGTTATATTTTTGTCTGCAGTTGAAGTATTTGGTGTCCTTCATGCCTCTGGTTATTTCTAAGCTCTTCAGTCTTCTAAGTTTTACACGAATTCAACCGACCAAAAAAATGCCAAACAACAGCCATTTCCCCGTCTATTTTATTTGCTGTGACCTGAGTCAGCTAGAATATATTTCCAGCGACCATCCCCCATGAACTAGCACACTTCTATTTCTAAACTTTTCGTTGTACGTGGATCTTTGTATGGTAACACCGCGAAGTACCGTGCGAGAATAATTCAGTCTTGCTGACTGATAGAATTTTTAATCTAATATGGTACGGCCAGAGGTAACGAGGAACGTGGCTAGAAGGCATACCTGGGAAGAAGGATTAGGATTGGGATCAGGGTTAAGATTAGGATTAGGTTTAAGTTTAGGTTTGGGGCCAGGGCTGGGACTAGAACTAAGCCAAATTCTAACCGCAAACCTAACCCTAATCCTAACCCATCCTGACCCTAATCCTCATTCGATTCCTCCTCAGGTATACCTTCTAGCCAAGACCTAGGTACGAGTGGCAAGGAACACCGCTGGCTAATGCTACCCGTAACTTTTTAACGCTTTTATTTGTGTTCTTAATCTTACCTTTCGCGATAAGTGTGATAGCTGCCCGTTTTAGACCATGGTTTGTTCTGGTTCCTTATGATTAAATTCATTTTATCTGTTTTTTATTTATTTATTTGAATTGCCACCGGTATTACAGCTAGAAACTGAAGTTTATCAGACAATCTTACAAAAGGCAAGCAAAATAATGATAGCAATGATAATACCAATTATAACGAGAGATAGGTATCAATAGTGACAGGGGAACTGCAACAGCTTGCACCAATAACTGCACTCCCAGATTAGTTTTAAAGATTTTATAGACCAAGGACTAAAAACTACAAAAAAACATTTCGGTGATCAGTTGGAGGTCAATTGTAGCGGTGGAGAGTTCCAGTTAAAAACCCGACTGAGTCACATTTTAAACAAATTGATCTCCATATTGTGGAGTCGTCTTGGCCCCAGATCTCATCCACTGCTTTTGCGTAATACGACAGCATTCGTTTGCTTAAACATCCCTACTGATAAGAAAAAAAAACATGTCCACAATCCTACTTGTCACCTACAACAGTAACAGATGAGATTCATTTGTGAGAAGACCATCAACATGGCTACCATGAAACCCACCAATCAGAAACCTCAATTCAGTATAGTGCGATTAAATGATTTCAACTCTTTCGTGGCGGGAGCTCTCCGTTTGACGAGTAAAATCGTCCAGCGTTGGCCAGAGTAAAAAAATAGAGGTCTTATGGCCCCGGGAAAATGTTTATTTAACTCGTAATGCTAAAGCGAGATAACTAAAGAAAGTCGTAATGTTCCATTCATAAAATAAACGTTCAGACAAGTTGTGGCAAAGAAGTGAATGTAATTGAACCGTTCAGTTACATTCGCTTCTTTGCCACAACTTTGTAATTTTTCGGAGATATAACTACTTCAAGCCCTGCTGGTTCTAAAGTGGGCCGAGGTTCTCCTTCGGCAAATTCAAATTTGAATCGATGCATTAAAGCTGACGCTAATGAACATATTATTATTTTACCCAATGCCTGACCGGGGCACTCTCTGCGGCCAATCCCGAAGGGTATAAAACCCGGCAAAGTTGTCCACCCGACAAACATCCCATTGTCATCGAGGAAACGTTCAGGTTTAAAGGTATCGGCCTCGGGCCATTCTTTTTCACTTCGATGAATGTGGTAAACGTTGATAAAAACTGGTGTACGTTCCGGGATGTGGTAACCGCTGATGACTGTATCGCGGATTGCGTTAGTTAAGTGCACGGGCACCAGACGTGAGTGACGTAGCACTTCGCAGAGGGTGGCTTGCAGGTAAGGCAAGTTCTTAGCATCTTGCCAGCGTGGTAAGCGGTCTGTGCCCACCACTCGATCAAGTTCTTCGTGGATTTTCCGTTGGACATCTTGGTTTAAGAGCACGTACAAAATAAACCAGGTTATTAGACAAGAGGATGTGTCTGAGGCTCCACCCATTACCTCTAACATCAAAAACTGAATATCTTCAGTTGATCCGCCGTCTTTACCAGTCTCCTTTACCATCGCCTTCTCGTAGGCGCCGATGAAGTTGTCCGTTAGGTCCCGAGTAACACATGACGTGTAGGTGTTCTTGTGGGCTTGTAGTTCTGGGGCAAAGACTTTCTCCCTAGTCTTTACTACGTCTTTCAATTTACGATTGAACGTCGTTGGGAGGTAGGACAGCCTTGGGATTAGTTGGTAAAGAGTAGCCCTGGCCACCAGAACTCCAATTTCGGTGATTAATTTGTGAAGGGTTTTCACAGTGGGATGGTCGAGTGGGTATTTCTTCGACGTAATCCACTCCCACATCTGACTTATTATAGCTCTAGCGACGAACTTCTTGGGTGAGAACGGTTGACCTTCCATTGCCTCAATCTCCTTTAGCAAGTTCTGAACCGTGCGTTCTACTCGTTCTTCAGCCTGCTCGACGCCGTTTCCAAAAATACGCAATCCTGATTTGAAAACCTTTTTTCGAAACTTAAATGCCGTTCCGTAATCTGAAGCGAGAATCGTTCTTTCTCCAAGGATGACATCAAAGGGGTAAATTGATTCGGGGAGTTTGCCAGCAAGATCGTCTTTTCTTCGCAGTCGCGCCTCCCGCGCAAGCTCTGCGCTATTTATCACAACTGCGGCACCGCCGGGAAGTGTGACCGTGAAGATGTCTCCGTACTTTTGCACAAGTTTATTGAAGGGGTCAGCTGGATTAGTTACAAGTTGGGGCAAGTTACCAATGAAAGGAAATGGAAAAGGTCCAGGTGGCATTTGCCTTCTCTCTTGGTATGTCGTCAAGATATACCATACAAACCAAACGAGAAATAACGATGTGGCGACTTCCAAGAACATGCTCTGTTAGTTTTACTCTAAATAGGAGAAAATCGGAGGCACAAATTTTAGTTGGTTTATAAAATGTCAACTAGTAATAGTACTAACTATCCATTGCCTACCGATAAGTTGAGAAAGTATAAAACGAAACATACTCCGAATAAGGACATCTTGGAACTCAAGATTTGAGAAAAACAAGCCGAGACTAGGTAATTCAGTCATAGTTCGAATTTATTTCAAATTCATCTTTAGACAAATTTATGTTTCAGACTTTTTTTTTTCGTCTGAAGATGAATTTGAAATAAATTCGAAATATCACTGAATTACCTAGTCTCGTCTTGTTTTTCTCAAATCTTGAGTTCCAAGATGTCACTATTCGGAGTATGCTTCCGGTTTTAGTACTAACTATGCCTCAGTGTTTTCGTTGATAAAAATATTTCTTGGAAAAATCGTAATGCTGTTTGTATGTAAAAAAAGTGAAAATCAATGAAAAAGAAAAGAGGTTATCTATTTATTTACTTATTTATTCGTTTATTAGTTTGCTCGTTGATTTGCTTATTCGCCTACTCGTTTACTCGTTGACTCGTTGACTTGTTTACGTGTTTACCTGTACAATAACGGATCCAGTCTGCAACCTTGTGGTGTAAGACTTGTCATTGTAAAGACATCTGGTAAACGACCATTCACTTTAGGATATAGAGTTCTATTTGATTGATAACAATTTAGCCATATGCAAGCAGTACCTGTTATGTCGTAGATTGCGAGTATCTTTTTCTTTCTTTTCTTTTTTTTTAATGTTTTAGAATTTTATGATCTTCGGTGTTACAGCATTCATCAGGCCGAGGTTGATGCTCTTCTGCGATCTGTAAGTAATATTTAACTAGCTATTTCTTACAGAAAGTAAAATGCTGCGAGGAAGGCGTATCCAAGTTAAGAGTAAACGTCTCTACGTTTGGGATGGGATTTTTCGAGAGATGGGATTTTTTAGGAACATGAGGTCTCCATGTGTGAGGATCTGGTCGACTATGAGGGTCGTCTACGGACGAACTGCTTCTGATTCAGCAAACAACAAGGCCGACAAACTCATCATAGAACACTGTCTTCCTCTTGAAATATCACTAAATCGTTCGTGACCTTGATGACTACTTCCATCAACAAATAAAGTTGAATTTGACATTATAAGACATGTAGCTAACACTGACGAACATACTGAGCTTCTGCATGCAATGAGGGACGTACTGCCTGCCGCTGACCATACGATTATAATAATAATAATAATAATAATTTAAACTTATTTACACACGGTGGCCTTTCAGTTTCCTGTTTTTCAAAGGGCCGTGATAAGTTATGAACAACTGTATACGATACTAATTACAAACTGTCAATATATGAACAACTATATAAACAACTTTATAAACAACTCTACAATACTAGTTTACAAACTTACAATGTTACTCTACAGAAAACTATTGTGTGATATTATTATTGTCCCGGCTCAATTGCATACATCATTGATCACTCTCTTCAAGGCTTTGACAGTGATTTCAGTTAATTCTGTCATTGGAGCTTTGCCTGCTAAGGTTTCATTCCATAAAGCAGCTCCCCTGTAAGCAAAGCTCCGTTTTAGGAAGTTTGTTTTAGGCTTTTGCAAATAGAGAGTTTTATGATTACTTTGTAAGTCATACATGTGGTTAGTAGAGACCTTAAACATCTATATTAAGTATTCTGGAGCCATACCCTTAAGCACTTTGAACATCATAATAAGTTCTCTATTTTTTAATAATGACTGCATAGGGATCCAATTAAGCATTTGAAAAATATTGGAAGATCTTTCTTCATAGCCTAAACCAGTTATGACTCGGGCCGCACGCTTTTGAAGTTTAGCCATTTTTTTTAAGGTTCGCTCGATTACCATCGTGCCATACAGTTGAGCAGTAATTAAAATAAGGAAATACAAATGTCTTGTATATAGTCACTAAAGTTGCTTGGGGGACATAGGGTTTTACTTTTCTAAGTACGGCTATAGAACAAGAAATCTTTTTGCATTGTTCTTCTACATGCTTCGTCCATTGTAATTTATCTTCGATTATTACCCCGAGTACTTTTTTCTTGTGGACTCTTTTGATCGCATGGTCTCCAATTTTAATTACAGGTTCACTTGCTAACTGTTCTAAACGCTTTCTCGAGCCGATAAGCATGTACTCTGTTTTTCCTATATTCAACGTTAATTTGTTGGCGTCTAACCATGTTTTAACATTAACAATGTCTATCCCCAGCTTATAATCAATTTCAGAGACAGTCTGTCTGGTTGCAGTTAGACTTGTATCATCTGCAAACATAATAGGTTCGGTCATTTGTAAGATATTTGGCAAGTCGTTTATGTAAATCGTAAATAGAAGTGGTCCGAGATTGGACCCTTGTGGAATGCCACACGAAATATTGCGGAAAGTTGACAAAGAATTATTTACTTTGCACACTTGTTTCCTGTTGCTAAGATATGATCGAAACCATAATAGTGCTGACCCACGAACTCCATAGCACTCTAATTTAGATAAAAGAATTTTATGGTCAACTGTATCGAATGCCTTTTCAAGATCTAAGAACAACACCCCATTAATCAAACCCTCGTCCATGTTCGTTAACAAGTTATTTGTTGCATGGAGTAGTGTTGTTTCAGTTGAACGATTAGTGCGAAAACCCGATTGCAATTTGAATATTCTTTTTTGTTGTTCCAAGTGTCTCATCAGTTGTTCGTGTACTATTTTCTCAAAAATTGTAGCAACTACAGAAATAACAGAAATAGGCCTATAACTACCACACGAATTTCTTTGTTCTGACTTGTAGATAGGAGTTACTTTGGAAGTTTTCCAATCGTCAGGAAATATACCTGTCTTAAGTGACAAATTAAATATGTGTGTCAATGGTTCGACAATCGCATCTCCTACGGCATGCAACAGTTTTACAGAAATTTTGTCGTAACCCGATGATTTACTGTTTTTCATATGGTTGATTTTTTTCCTGACTTTATCTCGGGAGATCGTTTGGAAGATAAAATTATCCGATATAGGTGCCACGAACGCCAGTGGATCAACACCATTTGGTATGATTTCATCGGCCAACTTTGGGCCTATACACGAGAAGAAACGATTGAATTCGTTTGCAATGTTGTCGTTGCCTGTAATTTTTTCCGCATCAACAACCAATTCATTAATTATGGTAGCTTTGGATGTTTTGTTCAACAGTTCATCCTAACACAAGACACTTATCCTAACACTGAAGAACATACTGAGCTTCTGCATGCAATGAGGGACGTACTGCCTGCCACTGACCATACGATTACAAGAACTCAAAATTATTCCGACATATCAAAACCCTCAAATCGAGAATTTTGCTGCTATTCAAACACGCTGGTAGCCCAACTTCACTTACAAGATTAGTATTGCTGCTCCCGTAATGGCTCGCAGCAAAAATGCCGTGGTTGTAGAACTTAAAGGTCAGACGCCCTGTTGAGAATCATGAAGAAGATTTATAGATTTAGGTATGCGTCAGTTTTTTCACGATTTTCGCTATCACAGAAGTGATTGATATCGGCCGATAATCAATAGTTGCACCGAATTTAAATATTGGGATGACCCTTGCGATTTTCGAATGATCAGGGAAAATTCCAGTAGAGATTGATTGATTAAAAATTATGACGAACGGCCGTGGCTCGACTCATTGGAATTGTCTGCATTCTTCTTTAATTGTCTACCAAAAACCACTTCTCGCCAACAGTTTTAAAAAGTTAGTAAAGAATAAGATAAATTGCGAAAATGATCATCGTATAAAGACCCAACACTTAACGTCATAGCTGCCATGTTGGTGTACCTTAACAAAAGAATTCTGACCATCTTGTTTCGTTAGGAACACCAATACGGCCGCCATGACCTTTGTTTTTCGAGTCTCGGGTGGCTAATTGCATACGTTCTATACTGATTGCATGATATTGGGTTTCACGTAGATGATCTTTTTCGCGGATTAGGGACCTTTTTGCCCTTTATACATCGTTTAAGATAGGTAGGTAGGTAGGTGGGTGGACAAGTAGGTAGGTAGGAAGGTAAAACTTTATTTAATAACACTAGCCTCAACACCAAGAGCTTGTACTGAAGAGGGCATAAGTCTTGCCGAAATACGCATACAATTAAAACTTTAGTTCTTTACATGTAGTTCATTATGAAATATTATAATAAAAGTAATATGTTGAAATATAAAGAAAAGCAAATTGATAAAAAAGGAAAGTTTATGGGATTCGTGGTGTGACCCAACATGTGGTAAATTTAGGTTCGATAGATTTGTCTTATGAAGAAACTAAGCGACTCTGCCAATTTGGCATTCCACAGTTTAGCACCACTATATTTAAAGATCGCCTTAAGGAATTCTCGATTGGGCTTTGGGAGTGCCAAATCTATATGGTTATTCCTAAGGTCATAAGTATTTTGGTAGACATTCCTCATGGAGAAAGATTCTTTCAAGTTTGGAGCAGTATGGTTGCTAAGCACTTTGTCCATAAAAACGGCTTTTGTATAATATCGTTTTACATCCAGTATTTCTCATGCCACGGTGTCGAAAACATCTGCCGACCCAGTGTTATAACTTGCCCCGGAATAACTCTGGTTGCACGAGATTGAAATTTTTGCAATTCATCCTTCAGTTTTTTACCACAGTTGTCCGAAAGCAAGGAACAGCACTCAAAATACGGTTGTACTAGGGCTTTCTAGATGATTTGTAATGTATGAGCAGGCACAAAGAGCTTTATGCGCCTAATAGCCCCAAGATCAAAGGGTTGGAGATTCCCCACATAAACCCGTCATTTAAGAGCGGGACTTACTTGTATAAACACTTTCAGAAAGGCTGGCCCTCTTACTACGTATGCGTGCTTGATGCAGCCCTGCTAAAAGGGCCATAGATTAAAATTCCCATGTAAAAGCGAGATGAAATTTAGCTCTCTTACTACGGGTCCTACGGCTAGCCCTACCAAAAGATCTGGGTTGCCTCCATATAAACACCTCATAGTCTTGTTCTGACGTGCGCTATTAAACTAAAAGCCAGCCAGAGGGATTTCCTTTCATATTCATGTGTATATAATGCTATAACAGACAATTACGTTCGAATCAAACATCAAACTACATTCCATGCACATTTGTTGTTCAACAATGGTTAAAGGACCAAATTTAACTTAACAAGCCAGACGGGAAAGCGTAATCTTGTTGAGAATATTAATGTCCAACATAAAGTTTTTAATAAACCCATAATAACAGAGACATTAATAAACCAGAAATTCATTTTACTGACGTTTTGTCGTAAGGCTTGAGACATCTTCAGAGCGCTAACAACAGTTAGCATATACTCGAAACATCTATAAATATTCCTCACTCTGAAGATGTTGCAAGACTAGCAACGAAAAGTCAGTGAAATTAATTTCTATTTTGTTAATGTCTCCTTTATTATGTCTCTATTGAAAACTCTATGCTGGGTATTAATATCCTCAACAAATTTAACTAACATCTAATACAACTTATATCATTGTGTAATAAGAATCATAATGTCGGAAAATCAAGATAAGTTACAGTACCTGAAGGGTGGATCCCTGTTGGTTTCTACCAATTCAAAGATTTAAACTAAGCTAGATCTAGAATTTCGTAACTGACCCGACTGCTTGTGAGATTACATCTATCGTAATAAAGAAGATTCAACAGATTAAGCAGTTGTAGCCTGCAAAGCAGGCGCTCTCAGGGTACCTGCTTTTCGGGCTAAAGTGCTTGAAAGCTATGAACGTAGTATAATTAAATACAAAATAAAACAAATTCCGAAAATAGACATCTTGTGTTCTTGATATTCAAGTTAAAAAACAAGAGTGTACAGACAGAGTCGGTGATATTTCGTCTTTATTCCAAAGACATTGTCAAACCAATGAGACTACAAGCAAGCGGTGATCTATATGTATAGCTATTTACAGACGCAGCGGAAGTATACAATTACAGGATGGTGTAAGCCAATGTGATGGTCTAATGGCTCTAGAACAATGACAGTTTTTTACAAGCTTTAAGACCACTGTTGAGTTGTGGCATATTACGTTTTATCAATAGTGATTCTAGGATAAGGAGTTGATTAGGATTGTTATTATTACAACGATATAAGATTTTAGTATTAGTTGGAATTAGATTACAAGGATTGCAAAGTAAGTCAGTGAAGTCCTCCTCAGATTCAATGTCAGGAAATGATGAAAGGCGAGAGATGAAGTTTGCGTCTGGACAGTCTAGGAGATGTTGAGATATGGCACTAGAGTTATTGTAATTGGTAGCGTGCTGTGTTAGTCGAGATTGTAGGTTACGTTCAGTTTTGCCTATGTACGTTTGGCCACAGCCAGGACATTTAAATTCATAAACAACGTTAGCTTTAGAAAGTTCCGGAATTTTATCCTTTTTGGGACAGAAAAATGACGTTTTCTTGGTTTGATAAATCACGATTGGTTTAATGGGAATTTTCAAACTGCGACGGATTTTGCGAATGACGTTGAAAACTAGATTTTCACCTTGTTTTCCAAGATATGGTATTCTGAAATAAATTTTTGGCGAATCATTGTCGGCAATATGTTCCGTTGAATTAGTGTTAGATATAACCTTGTTTTTGAGTTTGTGAATCAAAAAGTTCCGGACTTTTAGAGGAAAACCGTTCCATGACATAAAAGATTTTAACGTACGAACTTGGTTATCAAATAATGTTTGATTAGAGCAGATCTTAAACGCGCGAAAGAATAAAGAGTTTATCCAAGTGGTTTTGCGGTTGAAAGGTTCAAAACTAGAAAAATGCGTGTACTGGCCTGTGTGAGTTGTTTTTTCGGAAAATATCAAGGCCGTCATCGGTAATCTTGAGATCGAGAAAGTGAACATGTGAGTCAGAAAAATCGTCAAACGTAAATTTAAGATTTTTATCAAAACTGTTAAATTTTGAAAGAACATGAGGAATATCAGAAGGCCGGATGAGAACCAAGGTGTCATCGACATAACGACGATAAAACTTAATGACACCTGAATTAATCAGATCTGAAACAATGACATTTTCAAATTCGGTGAGAATTATGTTTGCTAGAACGGGTCCTAGCGAAGACCCCATAGAAACGCCATCGAGTTGTTCATACAGAGTTCCATTGCATGAAAATATAGTTTTAGTGCATGATTCAAGAATAAGTTTTTTGAGAGTTGACTTCCGGAGTGTAGTATCAATTAGATTTTGTTTGTAGACGCGATCTAAGATTATGTTAATTGTTCTACGCAAAGGCACGTTAGTAAAAAGAGACTCGACATCGAAGGAGACAAATTTATAACCTTGGGAAATTAGATCTTTTGGTATAGATTTAATTGCTTCGGCAGCATCGAAAGAGTCTCGCAGTGAAAATTGATTAAGAGTAATGGGATTTAAAAGGCTGGCAATAAATTTTCCTACGTTGTAATGTGGCGTGTTCGTAGTGTCGATAATCGGTCGAAACTTAGGTAGTGAGTCGAATTGTTTGTGTGTTTTAGGTAATCCATGTGCTCTAGCGAAGTGTGCGTGATTCGGTCTCAAAAAAGCATGTTCAGTTACGTTGATCTCACCACGGTTGAGGAGTTTGCATAAGTAGGATTGTAAGGTAGAGAGTCTGGTGGAAGTAAGGTCCTTGGAAACACGTTTAAATTTCTGAGGATCATCAAACAAAGAGTTAAGAGAGTGTACGTAATCAGAGCGGTTTAACAAGACAATACCATTGCCTTTGTCAGGTTTGAGAATAGCGAAGTCAGTATTGAGTTTCTTAAGTATACGGATACGCTTACTATCGATATGGAATTGTTCTAAGTCTAAATCTAAATAATTGTATGTGAAAGAGCGGAGTGAGTTTTTAAGCTTATCTTTAACAAAATTACCGTCCTTAAATTGATTGAGTTTAGCAATCTGATCCCAGACGTCTTCAGCAACTGAGAGCATCTCAAGTTCATTAGGTCGTGTAGCAAAACCATAACAGAGACCAAGTTTCAACACGTCAATCTGTTCGTCAGAAAGATTGTGGCCAGTAAGGTTGAGAATAACATTGTTCGGGTTTTCTTGTAGGCCATCTATAGCGTTCTTCAGTGCCAGTAGGTTGTCCATCTTTTTATTGTGTCGCGCCTTGACTTTTGACATCTCAGACTTCAAAAGTCGGTTAATGGAGAAGGAGATAAAATGAGCTTTCATCCAAGTGGTCGAGTTAAAGAGAGCGGCCCGTAGATCGGCAGATAGTTTGGTGAGGTTGTTGATGCGTACGGTCTTGTCCTTAATCAAATCGTTCAGGAGTAGTCGGTGGTATTTGTTTCGGGATTTCATAGGCAGGGTGTCAATGTTCTTCCATTTGATAAACTTGGGATAGACATTTAGCTTCTTGCATTTCAACAAGAAGGCTAAATCATGTTCAGCCTTTTGCTTGCGTCGAATACAGCATTGGTAGGTTACAGCTTGCTTGTGAAGGTAGGGGTCGCTTTTTCGGAGATCAGACCAATGGCTGTGGCCAAACGAACATAGGCAAAACTGAACGTAACCTACAATCTCGACTAACACAGCACGCTACCAATTACAATAACTCTAGTGCCATATCTCAACATCTCCTAGACTGTCCAGACGCAAACTTCATCTCTCGCCTTTCATCATTTCCTGACATTGAATCTGAGGAGGACTTCACTGACTTACTTTGCAATCCTTGTAATCTAATTCCAACTAATACTAAAATCTTATATCGTTGTAATAATAACAATCCTAATCAACTCCTTATCCTAGAAACACTATTGATAAAACGTAATATGCCACAACTCAACAGTGGTCTTAAAGCTTGTAAAAAACTGTCATTGTTCTAGAGCCATTAGACCATCACATTGGCTTACACCATCCTGTAATTGTATACTTCCGCTGCGTCTGTAAATAGCTATACATATAGATCACCGCTTGCTTGTAGTCTCATTGGTTTGACAATGTCTTTGGAATAAAGACGAAATATCACCGACTCTGTCTGTACACTCTTGTTTTTTAACTTGAATATCAAGAACACAAGATGTCTATTTTCGGAATTTGTTTTATTTTGTATTTTCTTAAGTTGTCTGCTTGCCGTGGTTATTAGTATAATTAATGAAGTAATGTTTAACTAAAGAAATCACTAACAAAATCCTATTTATAACAACATGCTCAGATTTCTTTCACACTGGTCATATGACTATCCACGGATATAAACTTGACACACGAAATAACGACGAACTTCGATGGCTGCATCCTGTCATGATAATTTGGACCTCTAAAATGAGCAGTACCGTCCACACAAACATCGAAAGGGAATGCGACATCACGACAAGATCTATTAACTTCCGGCAATAAAAAAGCACAATCGTAGGTTATTTAGTCATAACATTCTTAAAAATCCTTAAGACTTGGAATAGGCGAGGAACAGCAACTGTCTTCACGAGAAATGGATAAGGGGCTTACAAATGATAGTAATGAGATGAGATTGGAATCCTTGAACAAAAACGAGTCAACTGACGATAAAGATCGAGGTTATGGGGACGACACTAGGCTGCAAACGAAAGACGGAGATATAGCAAGCGATAAAGGTCAAAGTGATGGTCATTTGAATGAAAGCAATGTTTTAATCACGGAGAAGGGAAGCTTGAAATGGCCCAAAGATTACAGAAATCTTTGTCAAGTTGTTGATCAACTACAACTACAGCCTGGGAAATGGACATCTCCGGGAGGCTAATGTAGACTATTTGATAATGGGGAAGTCTCGATACTATGGTACTCAAACAATGGAACTTTAACGCTGAAAGGAGAAAAGGCTGAAGAAATTAAAGAAAAACTCTTAAATTTTGATAGGAAAATGGGCGGCGAAGCCATTGTAAACCCTGAAAGTTCAAAGTTCGAAAGTTTCCATTCCACCTTAGAGTCACCAGATGGTAATTTGCACACGCGGTCACAAAACTGCAATTTGAACATTGAAATGATACGATCAAATGATCTCAACTCCCCCAGTAATCTAAACGATGCAAACTGCAACAATAATTCAGAAATTTATGAAATTAAACTCATGTTGGAGAGCTATACTCAGATTATTACTAGAAAATTAGAGTCCATTGCAGATGAAATTTCCATTATTAAAGAAAATAAAGAAAATAAAGCTTACTCTATCCTTGTCTTGGAGGATGTTGTAAGTGATCTAAAGAAGGAAAAGCTTGAACTTAACAGAGAAAATGATGAATTAAAAGAGAAAAATAATATCTTATTTCAATCCCTGTCAGATTTTAGAACTAAGGTCATAGAACTCCAAGATGAGAAATCGAGCTTAATGACCGCGATGAAGTTGATTCAACGTGAAAAAGAATTACCAGCAGAAAGAAAGAGGATTGGAGAGCTGGAAACTGAGAACAACAATCTAAGAGCAGCTGCAAGATCTCTACAAGAAGATCTTGATGATAAAAACAGGAAAGAAAAGCAGGAAAGAAAAGCAGGAATTCACCAAAGTAACGACACGGAATAGAGGAACATCTACAATAGTAGATACCTCAATTTCTCTGGAGACAAAGAAACGGTATGAAATCCTTAACATCAGTGATCAGGAAGACGATGTCAACAAATCTATAACCAAGGCTACCCTAACTGAACCATTGGAAGTTGGTCAGCAGAAAGTCACAGTTAGAAGCACTGACACAACCCCTAAAGGCAGGGACTCTAAACCAAAAATCTTGCTAGTTGGAGATTCTATGATTAAAGATATTAATCCCGAAAAGCTTTCAAAAAGCTCGACTCGAAAATTAATATATCCAGGAAAAACAGCAGAGGAAATAGCAAGTGAGATCCAAAGGGCCCAAGTGTATTCTTCACCCTCAGAAGTAATCATACACGCTGGTACTAACAACTTAATTACTAACTCAAGTCAGGAATGCTGCGACAATGTTAAGCATCTAAGCTCCACAATACAAAACAAGCTTAAGGAAGCCAGAATAGCGATATCCGGCCTAATACTTAGAAAAGATGTTGACGTAGCGTCAAAGATTCAAGAAACTAATGAATTACTAAAGAAATTATGCCAGAAACAGGGCTACACTTTCAATGACAACACGAATTTGGACGTGACCTGCCTTAATGGTACTAAGTTACATCTTAACCCAAGGGGTTCTGCGCTCCTGGCTGTCCAAATCATCAAGTTTCTTAGAAATGGACGATATTCACGATCGACTATTGGGGATTTTTCAAAGCAACTTCAAAATCTGGGGGAACTGTTGAGGATGCTCGTGCCACAGATGCCAAGGACAAGAACATATCGGTAGATGAATGGATGTCTGACTCAGAAGGTAACAAAGATATTAGTTTGCATGAAATTAAAAATCTCAAAGGGTTTAAGATTGCTAGCTTAAATATAAATAGTCTTTTAAGACATATTGATGAGCTTCGAATGATGATACCCAATTTAGATGTGGACGTTCTTGCTATAAATGAGACTAAAATTGATAATTATGTTATCGATAGTGAAATTAAAATTCCAGGATATAAGGTAATTCGTAGGGATCGTAATAGATTTGGGGGTGGAGTGGTTGTTTATATTCGAGAGGTACACTCATTTTGTGAACGAATGGATTTAAATTCGGATTGCCTTGAAATGATTTGTATTGAGATCTCAAAACAACGAAGTAGGCCATTTCTCATTAGTGCATGGTATAGACTGCCTAACTCTGAGATGGAACTGTTTAATGCATTTGAAATGTTTCTTAGTAAGTGTGATGCTGAAAACAAAGAACTGTTTGTAATAGGTGACCTGAACTGTAATATGCTTAAATCACAACAAGATTCTAACTCTAAGAAGTTAATGTTTTTGAGTGCATTATATAATTTAGAACAGTTGATTAAGAAACCAACCAGAGTTACTAATACATCATCAACTTTGATGGATCTAATATTCACCAATCAACCTAATAACATTTCCAGTAGTGGAGTTATTGATCTGGGAATGTCAGATCATAACTTAATTTACGCGGTGAAAAATATGACCATGCCAAAATATAGACAAACTTGCCTGAGAGTTCGAAATTATAAAAGATTTAATGACAATGACTTTATTCAGGATTTATCTAGAATACCTTGGAACATAATCACACAATGTGTGAACCCAAATGATTGTTGGCAAATTTGGAAATCCTTCTTTCTAGAAGTTCTCGATCGGCATGCCCCTTTAATTTACAAAAACATAAAGTATAAATCTGTTCCTTGGATAAATTCAGATATTAAAAATCTAATAAGATCTAGGGACCTGCATAAAAAGAGAGCAATGAAATATAATTCACAGACCCATTGGGACAAATATAAATCGGAGAGAAATTAAGTAAACTCGGAAATGAAAAGAGCCAAAGCAGTCTATTATCAAACGAAAATTAACGAACTTTCTCGGGCAAGAGATATGAAAAAAACATGGTCGCTCATTAACACCCTGTAGGCAAAGGTGGGAAATCTTCTAATGTTGCAGAAATTAACATAAATGGAAGTACAGATTATGAATGCCAACATATTGCTGAACATTTAAACGATTATTTCATTAATATTGGTCCAACTCTAGCTGCACAGTCAGTATGTTCATCTGTTAATGAAGAATTACCCAACAATTCAACTAATGTAAATTCGCAATTTAATTTTTATACAATTAATGAATCAATTGTTCTGAAAAATTTAAAAAGTCTAAAAGTATCCAAGGCTACTGGGGTTGACAGGATACCGGCTAAAATTCTGAAATTATCATGCAATATTATTACCCCATCTTTGGCCTATATTTTTAACCGTTCAATCTCTACGGGTGTATTTGTTGATGATTGGAAAAGAGCTAGGGTAATACCTGTCTATATATCAGAAGATAGACGAAAATGTGAAAACTATCGCCCAATTTCTATTCTTCCTATCATCAGCAAAATATTTGAGAAAGAAATATTTGGACAGCTGTATCAGTACTTGATTAATAATTCCTTACTTTCCCGATATCAATCAGGTTTTCGCCCAAAACATTCAACATTATCCCTTTTAATTCAAATGTGTGATAATTGGTTAGAAAAAATGGATAATGGGGAATTAGTTGGTTTAATTTCAATTGATATTAGGAAAGCCTTTGACTCTATTGATCATAAAATTTTATTAAGGAAGATGCATGAGCATTTTGGAATTCAAGGATTGGAGCTAAAATGGTTCCAATCCTACTTGACAAAAAGAAGCCAAGAATGTGTGGTTAATGGTTACACATCCTCAGCTAAAGAAATTGTATGCGGTGTTCCACAGGGATCTATTCTGGGACCCCTCTTGTTTCTGTTGTATATAAATGATCTGCCACAATGTTTACAAAACACAACTCCTGGTCTGTATGCTGATGATACTCAAATATATGCATCCTCGGTAAATTTCTCAGATTTAGTAGCAAAACTTAATAAAGACCTGGAAAATATAGTCAAATGGCTTTCCCAAAATAAATTACAACTTCATACCAAAAAAACATAACTGATGATTATAGGTTCATCCTATAACCTTAAAAACAAAGTTGGTAGTGACCAAGTAATGATAAACGATGAACCGGTTACTCGATATACCTCATTTCCATGTTTGGGTGTAGAACTCGATCAAAAGTTGAGTTGGGAAAACTATATAGATTCAATATGTAAAAAAGCAGGTACTGGTATTGGAATTATGAAAAGAGTTAAACCTTTCATACCATACGAAACTTTACTAAATTTATATAATTCTCTTGTACTCCCATACTTTGATTATTGTTCACCGCTATAGGACAACTGTGGAACTCTGCTGAAAGAGAAAATACAAAAATTACAAAATAGGGCAGTAAGAGTTATGACAGGTGCTAATTATGTGAGGTCGTCAGATCTGCTCCAAGCTATGTCATGGAAAAATCTGAACGACCGTCTTAAATTGAATAAATTAGTTTTGATTTACAAAATATTAAACAACCACTCAGCTCCAAATTTAAAAGATAAATTTATTATAAGAGAGGCAAATTTAAATAATTACAATCTTAGAAATGCCCACATTAACCTCTCAGTTCCTAAGCCCAAAACTGAATATTTGAAAAAAAGTTTTGGGTATAGTGGAGCTGTGCTATCCAATAGCCTACCAAAGGAGGCGAAGCTGACAGAGTCTATAACCAGCTTTAAAAATTTCATTCAAAAAGTGTTTGACTGAGTCAGACGTCGAGCATCGTCGAATTTTATCTTTTTAAACTTTTTTATACGTTAGGACTTAGATTAATTCTTTGTATGAATTCTTTATATGAATTCTTTGTAATTTTTGTGATGCCCCTCATGAAAACCATCATTTGATGATGAGGGTGGCGTGTTTAAATAAAAGTTACATTCATTCATTTATTCAACATTTGCACGTCACCTCCATTAGTACGCTCTGGAGACGATTTTGTTCACCGAAAACAAACTTAAAAAGTCTCACTTTTCCAAATCATCTTTGTTTTCTGAGTGTGGGACTCTTTGACTTTTACTTTTCATAACGAAGGTGAAAGACCTTTTTGTTGCCCGAGGCGTCGCCTGGATAGCCTATAGGTTGGTAAATCTCGATGAAGGGAAAGCTTCTTCGATTAACCATGGTTCGAGCACTTATCTCTCTTAAAGCTTTAGTCGGCGGATGGTATTTGAGTTTGGTTGTTCGCAGTATAGACGGGGCAGTCTATTTCTAAAGAGTCATCCTTCCGATAATCTATACGGAGCTTCGCCTAACCAGCCATGGTTACATTTTCGTCATTAATCAGGTCATTCTATCGATTCTGCTCTCTTAAAAAGAAAGACGTTCTATTCTTATCTCACGTTAGTATTAGGAAAAGTAAAGGATAAAACACAGACCGAAAAATGTCATCTTGTGACTTGATATTTAACTTGTCTGTTTCTTGTTTTAAATCGAATGTCAAGTTACAAGATGACATTTTTCGGTTAGTGCTTTATCCTTTACTTTTTCAAACTGTCCTCTGGTTGTGGTGTTTAGTATTAGGAGTTATATTAATTAACAATTATTCTTCTCAGGTTAATAATTGTTTTAGTATAATTACACAGATGATTGTTTGAAAAAAGTAGTGAATTAGAGCTTTTAAAATCTCCTTGGTAACATTGACAAAGGTAGCCAACATCTTGCTTCTGAGCCTTTACTATTATATTCACCTGCAAGTAAATATCGAGAATTATGACGCAATTTTCTGGCCAATCACCAAGTGGGATTTTCGATAATCACCTGTGTGATTATACTCAAAATCATTTAGTCCCACAACGCTTAATGAAGGTTTCTGATTGGTGGCTTTCACGGCAGCCATGTCGGTGGTCTTTTAACAAATGAATCTCATCAGTTACCGATTGTATCCATAAGACCCGAAACATTGTGGACGTGTCTTTTTCTTCTCAATAGCGAGTTTCAGGAAGTTGATACGTCGATAGAGTTTACCAAAATTGCTTGATTTTAATGTTTCATTGATATAATAAGCATTAAGTTACATTCGCCTCTTTGCTACAACTTTGTAATCTTTCGGACACAGTACTAAACGACGCCCAGCTGCTTCTAAAGTAGGTTGGCAATCTCCTTCGGCTAATTGAAATCTGAAACGATGCATTAATGCTGAGGCAAATGAAAATATCATTATTTTACCCAGTGCCCGACCAGGGCACTCTCTGCGGCCAATCCCAAAGGGCATAAAACTCGGAAAAGTTGTCCACCCGACAAACATCCCATTGTCATCGAGAAAACGTTCAGGTTTAAAGGTATCGGCCTCGAGCCATTCTTTTTCACTTCGATGAATGTGGTAAACGTTGATAAAAACTGGTGTACGTTCCGGGATGTGGTAACCGCTGATGACTGTATCGCGGATTGCGTTAGTTAAGTGCACGGGCACCAGACGTGAGTGACGTAGCACTTCGCAGAGGGTGGCTTGAAGGTAAGGCAAGTTCTTAGCATCTTGCCAGCGTGGTAAGCGGTCTGTGCCCACCACTCGATCAAGTTCTTCGTGGATTTTACGTTGGACATCTTGGTTTAAGAGCATGTACAAAATAAACCAAGTTGTTATAGAAGAGGATGTGTCCGAGGCGCCATCCAGGATTTCTAGCATCAAAAACTGAATATCTTCAATCGATCCAACCTTTATAGTAGTCTCCTTTGCTGTCTCTTTCTCGTAGGCGCCGATGAAGCTGTCGATTAGATCGCGAGTAACACTTGACGAGTAGGTATTCCAATGGGTTTGTAGTTCCGGGACAAAGACCTTCTCCCTCGTCTTTACTACGTCTTTCAATTTACGATTGAACGTTGTTGGAAGGTACGACAGCCATGGGATTAGTTGGTAAAGAGTAGCCCTGGCCACCAAAACTCCAATTTCGTTGATTAATTTGTGAAGCGTTTTCACAGTGGGATGGTCGAGGGGGTATTTCTTCGACGAAATCCACTCCCACATCTGACTTGTTATAGCTCTAGCGACGAACTTCTTGGGCGAGAACGGTTGACCTTCCATTGCCTCAATCTCCTTCAGTAAGTTCTGAACCGCGCGTTCTACTCGTTCTTCAGCCTGCTCGACGCCGTATCCAAAAATACGCAATCCTGATTTGAAAACCTTTTTTCGAAACTCAAATTCCGTTCCGTAATCTGAAGCGGAAATCGCTCTTTCTCCAAGGATGACATTAAAGGGGTAAATTGTATCGGGGCATTTACCAGCAAGATCGTCTTTTCTTCGCAGTCGCGCCTCCTGCGCAAGCTCTGCGCTATTTATCACAACTGCGGTACCGACGGGAAACGTGACCGTGAAGATATCTCCGTACTTTAGCACAAGTTTATTGAAGGGGTCAACTGGATCAGATCCAAGCTGGAGTAGGTTACCAAGGAAAGGAAACGGAAAAGGTCCAGGTGGCATTTTCCTTCTCTGTTGGTATGTCGTCAAGATATACCATACAAACCAAACGAAGAACAACGATGTGGCGACTTCCAAGAACATGCTATATCAATGCGATTCTATAAGCAAAGTAAATGGGAGACAATCAGATCTGCAAATTTAGATTGGTTTTCTCTTCATTCCTATTTCTTTCAACTTCTCTCCTTTCCTTATCTTTTCATTTTTTTAAAAAACATTTGCTCTGTAGGGTTAAGGTTTTGCGTATGATTTGTACCATAAAATAAGGTTTTTATTTTATTTTCCTTTTCTTTCCTTTCCTTTTCTTTCATTTTCTTTGCTTTCCTTTCTTGTGTCCTTGTCTTTTCCTTTCTTTCCTTTCCTTCTCTTTTTATTAAAAGGATTTACTCTGTAAGGCTTAAGTTTTTCGTTAGGTTTGTGCCATACAGGAGCTCACATGGTCTAAGTATCGTTTCAAATTACACAAAAAAAGCTTGGAAAGAAACTGGAAGAAATGTTCTAATTTCCCTCTAGAGAGTAATTTTTACCATAGAACAGACAAGTAAGATGGTCTTATTTTGTTTAGGGCAAAGCTAGTTTCTGTCCCTCATAAAGATATGCAAACCCTTCAATTTACCAACTACTCATTCCGCGCAATAAGTTGTAATAGGAGACAGGGAAATCAAATTCATGCACGGACAAACGAATTCAAGATTTTGGCCAAGTTCCCAATTGTTCCCAACATTGAAGATTTTGCCCTTTAGTTGCACTGCGATATTAGTCTTGTTCTGACGTGCGCAATTTCTAAAAATGGAAAAGCCAAGGGAAAATTAAGAGAATGATTGCGAACAAGTCATCTCAGAGGCGAAAATATCAATACAAGTTATGTCGATAAAAGAATGGTCATCTGATTCTAAGATCAATAATTCTGTTCATTTCTAAGTAATAACAATAACAACAGCTTGCTATACACAACGGCATATCTATAAAAATAAAAAGCCCTCCTTCGGCTTAAACACGCGGAATATTTCTTTGGATAGTAAGAATGAAGTAAACCAAGCACGAAATAAGGAATTTCTATCCGCAACGGGCCGCATTGAAGTATCAAGACACCGTCTGAACGACTTTGATAATTTCGAGTGAAGTAGATATATGTGGCTTTTTAAGTTTGCTATAGAAATCAGTAATCGTGCTAAACAGATTGGAGTGGAACCGAATACCTCGGTAGTTTTAAGTATAGACAGGCCAGTTCACTTGAGACGACTGATCGGTTCGATAGTCTATCAAGACTTTGCGCAAACATAAATAATTTCATTTTCGCCATTAATCACTTCATTCCACGTTTGAAATGTGTTGATGATATTACAAACAACTCATGGATTATTGTTAGTAATAATAACAACTAGAACATTCGGCCCTAGCTAGATATCTAACCATCAGATACCTTCGTCGACCTGGAAGCTGTTTCATCCGCCAAAATCGTCCCTTAAATATGTTTTAAGAGAAAACACAGACGGCCTTTCGACAACGTTAACCTTGTGACTGTCTATTAAGGATTTCTACTCGGTGGAATTCCACGAGCTACATTGTGTCTAATTTAGTGAAAGAAGATTTTAAAAACATACCAATGTATTACTCTTCTTGTTTGTCTTCCCTTCACATGTCACAGTTCTTCTGATCTTTCTTTATGCCGTAGGTTTTATTATTAGTTGAACAAGTGCCAGTGAGATTTCTCTTCTAGTCTGACGTGAAAATGGAGTGTTTGCGTAAGGGCCTATTTACACAATACAACTGTCTTGTACAGTTGTTCACCCTGGGTTATGTAATGTTGTGTGAAAGACACAATTCCTGCTTTCGATTCGTTCACTAATGTGGCAATACCTGCATAAGACTTTAATAATTTAATCGGATTAATCAGAACGAAGAATCGAGTACGACAATCATATCTTTATTTTATTTTATTTTACTTTATTTTATTTAGCTTTGCCTTGGTTAAAGTAAGTATTGTAGATAAGTTACAAGGTCTTGAATACCGCAACAACTAAAACCAGTTACTGCGGATCCATAAATACAACAAAGCACAATCATTATTTTGATAGTGCATTACAAACAATCTAAGTCTAGGAAGAAACTGGAAAAGAACTAAAAACAAGTGACACAAGTCAGGGAAAAGCGTAGACTTCAGACAGAGTTACACTTTATGGAAACTGTTTTCCAAGATCGTAAGTCATCGGGGTTGTAAGTAGACTGAACAGCAGGGTAGTAATAATCTTTAAGTTTAGTTTTAAAGGTTCTTAGAGTGGTTGCAGAAGTATTTGGTTGGGCAGTGCATTCCGTATTGTAGTTGCTCTTACTAAGTATGATTTCCTGTACTTTGATGTACTTCGTGTAAATAGGTCTTAAAGATATGTCACGTTTAGTACTGGTGATCGCATGGGGCGAAGTTCAATAACATTTTTGGAACTAAAAAAATATTTCCACTGCGTAATTATGTTAAATTTCTACGTCGGTCGTTTATTGCGCTGATGAATTGATGTATGGAATAAAAATGTGGATCACCGACCACAATTTAATATTGTATTAAATAGAAAAAACAGAGAAAGAGAGTAATGACAAATATGTCATCTCAGCGGCGATATGTCAATACGAGTTACGTGACGAAGTGTTATCTAATTCCGTGATTGTTAATTGACAGAATTCTTAAGCCAGCGCTAAGCTGCTTCCTGTTGTTGATGTAAGCCAGCGTTTTACAGTGAAACACGAAAGCTAATTTTCCCCCCTTTAATCGTCTAGTTTAACCATTTACGACCGATAATTCTGTTTCTTTCTTGGGAATAGCCTTGTCAATAGTTTGCGGTATATCTATAGAAACTAAAGGTTTCCTTTAAGCTTGTAAACACGGAATATTTCTTTGGATAGTCAGAATTATATAAACCAAGGATGCAACAAGGAATTTCCAAGAGTAAAGGTCGGATGGCAGTATCAAGGCATTGTCTGGGCGATTTTGATCATTTCAAGAGAAGTAGATCTACTCGCGTTTAAACGTTTTTTAGTTTGCTGTATCCTGTACTAATCAGTATAGCCGCGCAAAAAGAAATTGCAGTCGACCCAAATGTCTCGGTAGTTACGCACAAGCTGGCCTGTTCACTTGTGAGCACTGATCAGTCCGAAAGTCTATCAGAGGTTTGCGCAAACAGACATGGTTTCATTTTCGCCATTAATCAGGTCATTCCACGTTCAAATACGCTGATGATATTCCAAAGCGCCTACGAGAAGGAGAAGTCAAAGAACACTGGTAAAGATATTGGATCAATTGAAGATATTCAGTTTTTAATGTTGGATGTCCAAAATGCAGTTTCGCACACGTCCTCTTCTACAATAGCTTCGTTTATTTTATACGTGCTCCTAAACCAAGATGTCGAACGGAAAATCCACGAAGAACTTGATCGAGTGGTGGGGAGAGACCGCTTTCCGTACTGGCAAGATTCCAAGAACATGCCTTACCTTCAAGCCACCCTCTGCGAAGTGCTACGTCACTCAAGTCTGGTGCGCATGCTCTTTAAAAACGCTATCCGCAACACAACCATTCGTGGTTACCACATCCCTAAACGCACATCAGTTTTTATCAACATT
This sequence comes from Heliopora coerulea, assembly GCA_030142905.1. Classification (NCBI taxonomy): domain Eukaryota; kingdom Metazoa; phylum Cnidaria; class Anthozoa; order Scleralcyonacea; family Helioporidae; genus Heliopora; species Heliopora coerulea. Next base: position 572,250 of record JASJOG010000170.1, on the reverse strand, counting down.
TACCACATCCATCGAGATGAAAAAGAATGGCCTGAAGCCGATACCTTTAAACCTGAACATTTTCTCGATGTCAATGGGATGTTTGTCGGGTGGACAGCGTATCCGGGTTTTATGCCCTCCGGGATTGGCAGCAGAGAGTGCCCTAGTCAGGCATTGGGTAAAATAATCACATTTTCTTTTGCGTCAGCTTTAATGCATCGTTTCAATCTTGAATTTGCCGAAGGAGAACCCACAGCAAGTTTGGAACCAGATGGGCTTGAAATAGTACTGTGTCCGAAAGATTACAAATTTGTGGCAAAGAAGCGAATGTAACTGTACGCTATGAACGGAAGATCAAGACTTTGTATTGTTGTGTCGTGTTATATTTCGGAGTTGTGTTTAAAACTCATTTAGTCGAACAATATTTAAGATTGCTTCCGACTGACGGTGGGTTTCATAGTTGTCATGTTGTTGGTCTTCGAACAAATGAATCTCATCAGATACTATTGTACGTGACATCCAGCATGGTAGCCGTGTCCGTTTAGACCATTTGGCAATGTTGCTTTATTACAAGAACTTCTATTGAATAACCTATCATTGACGTTATAATGAATCGTGTATGTATGTTACCATTACGCCCTAGAACTCATCTACGCAGTTCTGCTCAGTTGGTCGACATTTAAAAAACTGAATACGTTATAGGACATTGTGGCATTGACACTCAATTAACAATTAAGTTTACAATATTGACAGAGGAAAATTTTGAAGAAGTGATTGGAGGCTAGCAGTAGTTTTCTACTTTTTTAAAAACATATTTTAAACAAAGCTTCAGGTTCATAACTAAACTATTAACACTTAAACACTTTGAGATATTTTTTTCCGTGTTTTATTCATGATGGCATGATGAGAAAACTTTCAAGTCACGTTGCTTGTAATATGCATAAACCTTTTCCATCTCTTATTATAACGGCGCTTCTGATTCGATGCGGTGAGGGCTCCGTTTTTCAATGGAGCACGGGAAGAAGCGATGGAAAAGATTTCGAAACAAAAAAATACTTCTGCTCTGTAACCTTGAGTTACTGAACTGGCTTTGTGAATCACTGTAATCACTTGGCTCTTCAGTGATACGTGGTTAAATAAAGTATTGATTGATTGAGAAATAATCAAAGCCAGCGCGCTAAAACATATTGATAAAAAAGAATATCGAGTTACTTCGACTGACGGAACTCATTTTGTGAATAATTATTAAGAAAAAAAAAAACCCAAAAAACAAAGAAAAAACAAGGCCACGAGGGTAACCCGATGTTCAAGCGGCCAATCAAAAATGTTCCGTATGCATATTACAAGCAACGTGACTTGAAAGTTTTCTCATCATGCCATCATGAATAAAACACGGAAAAAAATATCTCAAAGTGTTTAAGTGTTAATAGTTTAGTTATGAACCTGAAGCTTTGTTTAAAATATGTTTTTAAAAAAGTAGAAAACTACTGCTAGCCTCCAATCACTTCTTCAAAATTTTCCTCTGTCAATATTGTAAACTTAATTGTTAATTGAGTGTCAATGCCACAATGTCCTATAACGTATTCAGTTTTTTAAATGTCGACCAACTGAGCAGAACTGCGTAGATGAGTTCTAGGGCGTAATGGTAACATACATACACGATTCATTATAACGTCAATGATAGGTTATTCAATAGAAGTTCTTGTAATAAAGCAACATTGCCAAATGGTCTAAACGGACACGGCTACCATGCTGGATGTCACGTACAATAGTATCTGATGAGATTCATTTGTTCGAAGACCAACAACATGACAACTATGAAACCCACCGTCAGTCGGAAGCAATCTTAAATATTGTTCGACTAAATGAGTTTTAAACACAACTCCGAAATATAACACGACACAACAATACAAAGTCTTGATCTTCCGTTCATAGCGTACAGTTACATTCGCTTCTTTGCCACAAATTTGTAATCTTTCGGACACAGTACTATTTCAAGCCCATCTGGTTCCAAACTTGCTGTGGGTTCTCCTTCGGCAAATTCAAGATTGAAACGATGCATTAAAGCTGACGCAAAAGAAAATGTGATTATTTTACCCAATGCCTGACTAGGGCACTCTCTGCTGCCAATCCCGGAGGGCATAAAACCCGGATACGCTGTCCACCCGACAAACATCCCATTGACATCGAGAAAATGTTCAGGTTTAAAGGTATCGGCTTCAGGCCATTCTTTTTCATCTCGATGGATGTGGTAAATGTTGATAAAAACTGATGTGCGTTTAGGGATGTGGTAACCACGAATGGTTGTGTTGCGGATAGCGTTTTTAAAGAGCATGCGCACCAGACTTGAGTGACGTAGCACTTCGCAGAGGGTGGCTTGAAGGTAAGGCATGTTCTTGGAATCTTGCCAGTACGGAAAGCGGTCTCTCCCCACCACTCGATCAAGTTCTTCGTGGATTTTCCGTTCGACATCTTGGTTTAGGAGCACGTATAAAATAAACGAAGCTATTGTAGAAGAGGACGTGTGCGAAACTGCATTCTGGACATCCAACATTAAAAACTGAATATCTTCAATTGATCCAATATCTTTACCAGTGTTCTTTGACTTCTCCTTCTCGTAGGCGCTCAGGAAGCTGTCCGTTAGATCACGAATAACGCCTGACGCATAGGTTTCTCCATGGGCTTGAAGTTCCGGGGGAAAAAGCTCGTCTCTCGCCTTTATAACTTCTTCCAATTTCCGGTTGAATGTTGTAGGGAGATACGATAACCAAGGGATAAGTTGGTAAAGAGTTCCCTGCGCGCACAGATTTGCAATTTTCAAATTGAATTCCAAAACCGATTTCACAGTGAAATGGTGTAGAGAGCACTTTTTTGAGGAAATCCATTCCCACAATTGACTTATTATTGCACAAGCGACGAACTTCTTCGGCGAGAACGGTCGACCTTCCATTGCCTCAGTCTCCTTCAGCAAGTTCTGAACTGCATGTTCCATTCACTCTTCTGCATGCTCAATGCCGACTCCAAAAACATGCAATGCTGGTCTGAAAACCTTCTTGCGAAACTCATATGTTTCTCCATAGTCAGAGCTGATAACATCTCTTTTGCCGAAGATGACATTAATTGGATAAATTGAACTGGGCAATTTACCCGCAAGATCGGTTTTTCTCCTCACCAGCATCTCCCGCATAAGCTTTGCGTTATTTATGACCACACGAAACCGTGAAGATATTTCCGTACTTTTTCATGAGTTTACCAAAAGGATCAAGTGGATCTGATCCAAGCTGGGGCAAGTTACCAATGACAGGAAATGGAAAAGGTCCAGGTGGCATTTGCCTTCTCTCTTGGTATATCGTCAAGATATACCATACAAACCAAAGGAGGAACAACGATGTGGCGACTTCTAAGAACATGTTTTCTCAATACAACTCTATTAGCAAAATAAATGAGAGACAATCAGATCCGTAAATTTAAATTGGTTTTCTTTTATTTCATTTCTTTCATCTTTCTTACATTTTCTTCTCTTTAATTTTCTTTTCATTTTTTCAAAAGGATTTTCTGTGTAGGTTAAAATTTAGCTTCAGGTTACTGACATAAGGTAAGGTTTTTTTGGGTTATTTTTTTTTTCTTTCCTTTCCTTTTCTTTTTTTATGAAAGGATTTCCTCTGTCGGGCTCAGGTTTCGCCTCAAATTCCTGAAAAAAAGCTCGCAAAAGAACTGTGAGAAATATTCGAATTTCCCTCAACTGAATACGAAAATACGTGGTTTCATTTGGTTAGAGCTACGCTTGTTTCTTTCCCTTGAGATAAGGAAAGCCTTTAATTTACCATCTACTTATTCCCCCCAATAACTTGCAAGGGGACATAGAAATCAAATTCTATTCTGGCACTAATTCCGCACCCATAGCCGAACAAATTAAACATTTTAGTCGAGCCCCCTACTGTTCGTTACACAAGATGCCCTTTGGTTGTACTTTGATGTTAGTCTTGTTCTTACGTGTGCAATTTGTACAAGTAGAAAGACTAAGGGAGAAGAGGATGATTGCAAATATATCATTAAAGAGGCGAAGCTGTCAATACAAATTATGTCGATAAAGGAATAGTCATCTGATTCCAAGTGAGTTAATTGACAGAGTATTCTTAAGCCATCACTAAGGTGTCCCTTGTTGATGTAGACCAACACTTTACTGTGAAACAACAGGTCTAATTTCCCACCGGCAGTCGTTAATTTACCCATTTACAACCGATAATTCTGTTTCTGAGGAAAAACGGTGAGGACAGCTTGCTATAGACAACATGTCCTATTTTAGTGAAAGAGGTCAAGTGTACAGTACTGAATTTAATCAATATAAACTCCGAAAAAAAAATCTTTGTACCGAAATCATGAGTAAAAGCACAAAACAAAATTGAGAAGGTAATATAGTCGAAATATTACCTCTCAATTTTGTATTGTGCTTTTACTCGTATTTCGGGTACCAAGGTGCTTGTTTTCTTAGTTTGTTTTATATTATACTTATTAAAGTTGTCGACAGACATCGAATATTGAATTTAATGATGTGCAGAGTTCTAATTCCAAGATTTTTTAGAAATTTAGAGAATCGAAGATGCGATGTTTGGTTTTCACAGCAGGCAGCGAGTTGAGTGACTGTATGATAGCTACTTATTCTCGTTTGAACGTTAGACAGCCGTCTATCAAAATTAACTGTATTAAATTTATAGGCTGTGTCAGTTTAGTCATAGAAGACAATTTGGTAAAGCTTGTTATTTTAGCATTGAATGTCTTCTTATGATTTTCAACCATAGTTGTGGCGTGCCGATGTCTTTGTGGAGGGGGCAAGATGCCGTCCTGGCGCCCCCTTGCCCATTTCGTTATCATTTAACAAAAATATAAAACCAATTACCCCTCCCCCTAAACAATTTTATTGATTCTCAAAACAAGATTCTCGATTAAATGAAGAGCACTTTAGTTTCAAAGATAGACTAATACTTTCTTTAAAAAATTTCCCGGTATATATTTGGAATTTTGGCACCCCCTTCAGCCTGACGTCCGGGGGCGACTGCCCCTCCCTGCCCCGACCTCGCCACGCCACGGACGGCGTTTAATAACGTGTGCTTTAGACTCACTCCACTCGAAAAATGAGATCACGTGAGAATGCCAATGGACACATGCCTGGTAACCATGATACTCAGCTTTGAGAGAGCAGTATTAAAATTTTTTTAGAACAGGTCCTGATAAACAACGTAATATCTATAGAAATAGAAGGCTTTCTTTAAGCTTGTACACATGGAAAATTTCTTTGGATAGTAAGAATAATATATAATATAAAGTTACAGCACAACAAGGAATTTCGATGAGCAAGGGTTTTTAGGAAGTATCAAGGCACAGTCGGGGCAATTTTGATCATTTCAGGAAAAGTAGATATTCCTTGCGTTTTCAGTTCGCTGTACAAATGAGCAGACGTGCTAAAAAGATTGGAGTGTACCCAAATTACTCCGTATTTCTAAGTATAGACAAGGCTGTCGACTTGTGATTACTGATCCGTCGGAAAGACGATCAAGGCTACACATATTGTTCGCTACACAGGCGATTTTGCCCTTTGGTCTCAGTGGCAGTCAGTGCGATGTTAGTCGTGTTCTTACATGCGTAAGTTGCGAAAATCGAAGGAGCAAGCGAGAAGAGAATGATTACAAATAAGTCGTCTCAGAGGTAAAATGTCAATAGCAGTGATGCCGATAAAAGAATGGTCATCTGATTCCAAGAGTGTTTATTGACAGAATATTCTTAAGCCATCAATAAGCTGCTTCTCGTTGTTGATGTAAGCCAATGTTTTACAGTGAAGGAAATAACAAGGCTAATTTCCAAACCCCGGTTGTTTAGTTTACCCATTTACGACCGATATTTCTATTCCTCACTAAAGAACAACAATGATAACAGCTTGCTATCGACAACGGCATATCTATAGATATAAAATGCCCGCTTTCGGCTTTAACACACGGAATATTTCTTTGGATAGTCAGTATTGTGTAAACCAAGAACCCATGCAACAAGGAATCTTAAGGGATAGAAATTTAAAGGTTTATGCATGTTACAAGCAACGTGATTGGAAACTTTCGTCACCATGCCATCATGAAAAAAAACAAAAAACAACTATCCCTAAGTATTTGAGGGTTAATGTTGAGTGGTACTAGTTCAGTTGTCGACCTGACGCTTTGTTTAAAATGTATTTAACGAAAACTGAAACTACTGCTCTTCTCTAATCACTTCTTTAACATCACGAAGTTAAAATTAACACAACGGAAAAGTTCATGGCTACTAGTCTCTATATCATAATTTTTCATTCAAAACAAAACAAATGACTATATTGTAGTAGTAACAGTACTTTAATATCCCCTGCTTCTACCCTCTATACCATCGTCTATATTTCCCAGGCGTCCCGGCTACGTTGAAACAGAACCTAGAAAGTATTAAAAAATTTAAAAATGTCCTCACATTCTAAATTTTCCTCCATCAATAATGTTGTAAACTTAACTGTTAATGGAGTGTAAATGCCACAATGTCCCTAAAGATATACCCTTCTGCTCATCCGCATTACCACTATGTATAAACTGAATTCGTGACCAAGCTCTCGGCATCGGCCACCATACCTCAGTTGGCAGAGCATCACATTAGCAAGATTCCCGAAGTCGCGGGTTTGATTCCCAACCGGAAGGCCCAAAGTGACATTTTTCACTATAAGTCCCGGTCGGGTCTTAAAAATGTCCTAACACTCGAAATTTTCCTCTATAATGCAATAATCTTGTATCTGTTAATCGAATGCAAATGCTACAATGCCCTCTTACCTCGTCGACCAATTGAGCAGAACTGAGGAGAGTAGCTCAGATGCGTCATGGCAACGTACATACAAGATTGAGTATAACGTCAATGATATGTTATTCAAGTGAAATGCTTAAAATAAAGCAAAATTGCTAAATGCTCTAATCGTGTTAGCTTACTTAACTCTTTCAAGGCGAGAGCTTTCCCCTTGAAGAGTAAATAGTCTGGCATTAAGCAGAGTAAAATTGATGAAAGTCTTGTGCCACCGGGAAAGAGTTAAACCCCATGTTGATATGAAAAACACAACCACCATACAATAGTACCATACAATAGAATCTGATGAGGTTCATTTGTTCGAAGACCACCAACATGACAACTATGAAATCCACTGCCAATCGGAAGAAATCTTAAATATTGTTCGACTAAATAACTTTTAAACATAACTCCGAAATATAACACGAGACAACAATACTAAAAGTCTTGATCTTCGATTCATAGCGTTCAGTTACATTCGCTTCTTCGCCACAACTTTGTAATCTTTCGGACACAAAAATACTTCAGGCCAAGATGGTTCTAAACTTGGTTGGGGTTCTCCTTCGGCAAATTCAAGTTTGAAACTATGCATTAAAGCTGACGCAAAAGAAAATATTATTATTTTACCCAGTGCCTGACCAGGGCACTCTCTGCGGCCAATCCCGAAGGGCATAAAACCCGGGAACGCTGTCCACCCGACAAACATCCCATTATCATCGAGGAAACGTTCAGGTTTAAAGGTATCGGCTTCGGGCCATTCTTTTTCATCTTGATGAATGTGGCAAATGTTGATAAGAACTGCTGTGCTTTTTGGGATATGGTAACCGCCGATGGTTGTGTCGCGGATAGCGTTTGTAGCGAGCACGGGCACCAGATGTGAGTGACGTAGCACTTCGCAGAGGGTGGCTTGAAGGTAAGGCAAGTTCTTAGCATCTTGCCAGCGTGGTAAGCGGTCTTTGCCCACCACTCGATCAAGTTCTTCCTGGATTTTACGTAGGACATCTTGGTTCAAGAGCACGTATAAAATAAACCAGGTTATTAGAGTGGAGGATGTGTGCGAGGCGCCATCCAGGATTTCTAGCATAGAAGACTGAATATCTTCAATCGATCCAACGTTTATACTAGTCTCCTTTGCTGTCTCCTTCTCGTAGGCACCGATGAAGCTGTCGATTAGATCGCGAGTAACACTTGACGTGTAGGTATTCCGATGGGTTTGTAGTTCCGGGACAAAGATCTTCTCCCTAGTCTTTACTATTTCTTTCAATTTACGATTGAACGATGTTGGGAGGTAGGACAGCCATGGGATTAGTCGGTAAGGAGGAGCCCTGGCCAGCAGAACTGCAATATCGGTGATTAATTCGTAAAGCATTTTCACAGTGGGATGGTCGAGTGGGTATTTCTTCGACGAAATCCATTCCCACATCTGACTTATTATAGCTCTAGCGACGAACTTCTTGGGCGAGAACGGTTGACCTTCCATTGCCTCAATGTCCTTCAGCAAGTTCTGAACCGCGCGTTCTACTCGTTCTCCAGCCTGCTCAATGCCGCTTCCAAAAACACGCAATCCTGATTTGAAAATCTTCTTACGAAAAACAAATTCATGTTGTGAATTTGAAGTGGACATCGCTTTTTCTCCAAAGATGTCATTAAAGGGGTAAATTGTATCGCGGCATTTACCATCAAGATCGTCTTTTCTTCGCAGTCGCGCCTCCCGCGCAAGCTCGGCGCTATTTATCACAACTGCGGTACCGATGGGAAACGTGATCGTGAAGATGTCTCCGTACTTTTGCACAAGTTTATTAAAAGGGTCGAATGGATCAGATCCAAGTTGGAGAAGGTTACCTATATAAGGAAACGGACAAGGTCCAGGTGGCATTTTCCTTCTCTGTTAGTATGTCGTCAAGATATACCATATAAACCAAAGGAGGAACAACGATGTGGCGACGTCCAAGAACATGCTCTGTCAATGCGATTCTATTAGCAAAGTAGATGGGAGACAATCAGGTCCACAAATATAGACTGTTTCTCTCTTCATTCCTATTTCTCTCATTTTCTTTACTTTGCTTTCCTTTCTTTACTTTACTTTCACTTTTCATTTTTAAAAAACATTTGCTCTGAAAGCCTAAGGTTTTGCGTATGATTTGTACCAAAAGGGAAGGTTTTTCTTTTATTTTTTATTCCTTTCCTTTTCTTTCATTTACTTTGCTCTCCTTTCTTCTGTTATCTTTTCTTTTCCTTTCTTTCCTTTCCTTTTTATTGAAAGGATTTGCTCTGTGAGGCTAAGGTTTTGCGTTACGTTTGTGCCATACAGGAGTTCACATGGTCTAAGTATCGTTCCAAATTACACAAAAAAGCTTGGAAAGAAACTGTGAGAAATATTCTAATTTCCCTCAAGTGAATAATGTTAACCGTAAAAATGACATAAAAGAAATAGATGGTCTTATTTTGTTTAGGGCAAAGCTAGTTTCTGTCCCCCGTAAAGATATGTAAAGCCCTCAATCTACCATCTACTAATTCTGCGCAATAAGTTGTAAAGGGGACAGGGAAATCAAATTCATGCACAGACAAACGAATTCAAGATTTTCGCCAAGTCCCAATTGTTCCCAACATTGGAGATTTTGCCCTTTAGTTGCACTGCGATGTTAGTCTTGTTCTGAGGTGCGCAATTTCTAAAAACGGAAAAGCCAAGGGAGAAGAGAATGATTACAAATAAATCATCTCACGGCCAAAATGTCAAAACAAATTATGTCGATAAAAGAATGGTCATCTGATTTCAAAAGTGTTGATTGACAGAATATTGCAAAGTCATCACTAAGCTTCTCGTTGTTGATGTAAGCGAACGTTTTACAGTGAAACAAATAGAAAATCTAATTTCCCACAGCCACTAGTTTAGTTTACTTATTTACGACCAATAATTCTATTCCTTTCTAAAGAATAACAATAACAACAGCTTGTTATAGACAACGGCATATCTATAGAAATTAAAAGCCCGCTTTCGGCTTAAAACACGCGGAATATTTCTTTAGATAGTCAGAATGATGTAAACCAAGCACGAAATAAGGAATTTCTATCCGCAACGGGCCGCATTGAAGTATCAAGGCACTGTCTGAACGACTTTGATAATTTCGAGTGAAGTAGATATATGTGGCTTTTTTAGTTCGCTGTAAAAATCAGTAATCGTGCTAAACAGATTGGAGTGGAACCAAATACCTCGGTAGTTTTAAGTATAGACAGGCCAAGTTCACTCGTGACGACTGATCGGTTCGATAGTTTATCAAGATTTGCGCAAACATAAATGGTTTCATTTTCGCCATTAATCAGGTCATTCCACGTTCAAATACGCGGATGATATTACAAACAACTCATGGATTATTGTTAGTAATAATAACAACTAGAACATTCGGCCTAGCTAGATATCTAACCATCAGATACCTTACTCGACCTGGAAGCTGTTTCGTCCACCAAAATCGTCCCTTAAATATGTTTTAAGAGAAAACACAGACGGCCTTTCGACAACGTTAACCTTGTGATAATCTATTAAGGATTTCTACTCGGTGGAATTCCACGAGCTGCATTGTGTCTAACTTAGTGAAAGAAGATTTTAAAAACATACCAATGTATTACTCTTCTTGTTTGTCTTCCCTTCACAAGTCACAGTACTTCTGATCTTTCTTTATGCCGTAGGTTTTATTATTAGTTGAACAAGTGCCAATGAGATTCCTCTTCTCGTCTGACGTCAAAATTGTGTGTTTGGGCATGTAGAAAATGTTGAGTTTGTTTGTTACTAAGACAAGTGGATTAATCGGAACTGGCCGTGAGAAGAAAGGAAACAAGACCGAGTCTTGTTTAGAATGTTTTTAACCTTTTCTCCTCGTTTTGCCGTCTTTTTTTTCTTTTTTTCAGTTTGTAAACAAACTGAATTGGAACATTAAATCGTTTTAAAATGACTACATGGCGCCCAACGTGGGGTAGACGAACGAAAATTAGAATGCCCTCGGATAAAATCGACCGCTTGAAAGCCCAAAGAGCAGGCACAGAGGTGTTGCGACCGCGTTACTGAACGAAGTATTGGATATCATCACACATGAAGATTTTACTATACTCGTTTTAGACATGTAAGGTTGTTATCTTATTTTTTTGTGACTAGCACCATAATTGTTCCTCTCGAAATTGTCATGAATGATGATTACCGATCCAGCTTAAAAGGTTTTTGTTTATGTTATCAAATGTAAGGTCAAGGTACAAGTTGGTATTGTTAAATCCTTGCTTTGGTTTGTATTAAAGCAGCCTATGTTGATTGGATACTTTGCTGAACACCAGATATGATGTAATTCCTATTCAGATCAGATTTGAGCTCGAAATACGATGTGAAACTGTGAAATAACATAACTGAGATAAAGAACTAGTACATTTTGATTTTACTATTATAATTTTACAAAGAACTATATACATTTAGTTCCGAAAAATCTTTTTCAAACATCTTTGTTAATTATGTTACATTCCAAACAACGCCTTCGCCTGGCAGAGTGAAAGAGTTGGTCAGAATGTATCTGATTGGTCAACTTCTACTATCACTCACTGTCAACCAAAATTGCCCACCAAAAGCATAAAAAGAGATGCTCCTTTCCCAACAGCAGAGAGCAGTAAAGAGAGAACTAACGAAGAGAGCCAACACAACCAGGCAAAAGAGAGCAGACAAAGCAGAGCTGAAAAGCAAGTAGAAGAGAACTCAGACTCAGAAGAACCACTCACTGGAGTGAACAGTTACTGAATATTTATAAATCATTAGTTATTGTTGATTGTCTTGTGATCCAATAAAGATCCAGCACCTCCCCAAAATGTGACTCTACTGAGCTAACAGAACACCTTAATTTAACACATTTAATCGGATCCATTCGAACCAAGAATCGTATAAAACAATCGTGTCTTTATTTAATTTTATTTAGCTTTGCCTTGGTTACAATAAGTATTCTAGATAATTTACAAGGTCTGGAATACCGCAACAGCTAAAAACTATTACTGCGGATTAGAAGGTATTAAAGAATTTGAAAACGTCCTCACATTCTAAGTTTTCCTCCATCAATAATGTTGTAAACTTAACTGTTAATCGAGTGCAAATGCCTTAGTTTCCCTTAAGATATACCCTTTTACTCATCCACATTACCACCATATATAAACTGAATTGGTGACCAAGCTCTCCGCATCGGCTTCCATACCTCAGTTGGCAGAGCATCGCATTAGCTAGATCCCGAAGTCGCGGGTTTGATTCCCAAGCGGAAGGCCCAAAGTTGCATTTTTAGCTACAAGTCCCGGTCGGGTCCTAAAAATGCCCTGACACTCCAAATTTCTCTCTGTTATGCAATAATCTTGTAACTGTTAATCGAGTACAAGTGCTAAAATGTCCTCGTACCACGTCGACCAATTGAGGAGAACTGAGAAGAGCTCTGACGCATAATGTAAATCATTATAATGTAATGTAATCATTATAAAGTCGATAATATGTTATTCAAGTGAAATGCTTAAAATGAAGCAAAATTCCTAAATGCTCTGTACCCTGCTCAACTCTTTCAAGGCGAGAGCTTTCCCCTTGAAGTGTAAATCGTCTGGCATTAACAAGAGTAAAATGATGGAGGTCTTATGCCACCGGGAAAGAGTTAAACCTCCTTTTGATATGAAAAACACAGCCACCGTACAATAGTACCATACAATAGTACCATACAATAATGTTTGATGAGGTTCATTTGTTCGAAGACCAACAACATGACAACTATGAAACCCACAGTCAGTCGGAAGCAATCTTAAATATTGTTTGACTAAATGACTTAAACATAACTCAGAAATATACCCAGAGACAACAATACAAAGTCTTGATCGTCCATCCATAGCGTTCAGTTACATTCGTTTCTTCGCCACAACTTTGTAATCTTTTGGACACACTACTACTTGAGGCTCAGCTGGTTCTACACTAGGTCGGGGTTCTCCTTCGGCAAATTCAAATTTGAAACGATGCATTAAAGCTGACGCAAAAGAAAATATGATTATTTTACCCAATGCCTGACCAGGGCACTCTCTGCGGCCAATCCCGAAGGGCATAAAACTCGGAAAAGTTGTCCACCCGACAAACATTCCATTGTCGTCGAGAAAACGTTCAGGTTTAAAGATATCAGCTTCGGGCCATTCTTTTTCATCTCGATGAATGTAGTAAATGTTGATAAAAACTGGTGTGCGTTTAGGGATGTGGTAACCACCAATGGTTGTGTCGCGGATAGCGTTTGTAATGAGCGTGGGCAACAGACGGGAGTGACGTAGCACTTCGCAGAGGGTGGCTTGCAGGTAAGGCATATTCTTGGAATCTTGCCAGCATGGTAAGCGGTCTTTCCCCACCACTCGATCAAGTTCTTCGTGAATTTTCCGTTGGACATCTTGGTTTAGGGTTGTGTATAAAATAAACCAGGCTATTGTAGAAGAGGAAGTGTCCGAAGCTCCATTCTGGACATCCAACATTAAAAACTGAATATCTTCAATTGATCCAATATCCTTACCAGTCTTCTTTGACTTTTCCTTCTCGTAGGCGCTCAGGAAGCTGTCCGTTAGATCACGAATAACACCTGACGCATAGGTTTCTCGATGGGCTTGAAGTTCCGGGCCAAAAACCTCGTCTCTCGTCTTTATAACTTCTTTCAATTTACAGTTAAACGTTGTCGGGAGATACGATAACCAAGGGATAAGTTGGTAAAGAGTTCCCAGCGCGCACAGATTTGCAATTTTCTCGTTGAATTCGAAAAACGATTTCACAGTGGAATGGTGTAGAGAGCACTTTTTTGAGGAAATCCATTCCCACAATTGACTTATTATTGCACAAGCGACGAACTTCTTCGGCGAGAACGGTCGACCTTCCATTGCCTCAATCTCCTTCAGCAAGTTCTGAATTGCATGTTGCATTCGCTCTTCTGTCTCCTCGATGCCGGCTCCAAAAACATGCAATGCCGATTTGAAAATCTTCTTGCGAAACTCATGTGCCTCTCCGTAGTCAGAGCTGACAATATCTTTTTCGCTGAAGATAACATTAATTGGGTAAATTGAACTGGGCAATTTACCCGCAAGATCGGTTTTTCTGTTCACCCGCGCCTCCCGCGCAAGCTTTGCGCTATTTATGATCACAGCAGTTCCAAAAGGAAACGAAACCGTGAAGATATTTCCGTACTTTTTCATGAGTTTACCAAAAGGATCAAGTGGATCTGATCCAAGCTGAGGCAAGTTACCAATGACAGGAAACGGAAAAGGTCCAGGTGGCATTTGCCTTCTCTCTTGGTATGTCGTCCAGATATACCATATCAACCAACCGAGGAACAACGATAAGGCGACTTCTAAGACCATGTCTTCTCAATACGACTCTATTAGCAAAGTAAATGAGAGACAATCAGATCCGTAAATTTAAATTAGTTTTCTTTTCTTTCATTTCTTTTATCTTTCTTACATTTTCCCCCCGTAATTTTCTTTTCATTTTTTAAAAAGCATTTCCTGTGTAGGATTAAGGTTTAGCTTCAGGTTACTGCCATAAGTTTAGATTTTCCTGTATTTTTTCCTTCCCTTTCCTTTTCTTTATTAATGAAAGGATTTGCTCTGTAGGGCTCAGGTTTTGTGCAAGGTCTGTGCAGTACTCGACTAAATATCTCTTAAAATTACTGAAAAAAGGCTTGTGAAAGGACGGCGAGAAGTATTCGAGTTTCCCTCAACTAAATACGGAAATAGATGGTTTTAGTTTGGTTAGAGCTGCGCTTGTTCCTCTCCCTTGACATAAGGAAAGCCTTTAATTTACCATCTACTTATTCCCCCCAATAACTTGCAAAGGGGACATACAAATCAACTTCTATTCTGGCACTAGTTCCGCACTCATAGCCAAACAAATTCAACATTTTAGCCGAGCCCCCTCCTGTTCCTTACACAAGATGCCCTTTGGTTGCACTTTGATGTTAGTCTTGTTCTGACGTGCGCAATTTGATACAAATACAAAGACTAATGGAGAAGAAGACGATTGCAAATATGTCATTGGAGAGGTGAAGCCGTCAATACGAGTGATGTTGATAAAAGAATGGTCATCTGATTCGAAATGAGTTAATTGAAAGAATCATCTTAAGCCATCACTAAGCTGTCCCTTGTTGATGTAGACCAGCACTTTACAGTGAACCAACAGGTCTAATTTCCCACCGCCAGTCGTTAATTTACCCATTTACAAGCGATAATTCTGTTCCTTTCTGAGTAATAACGGTGAGGACAGCTTGCTTTTGACAACATGTCCTATTTTAGAGAAAGAGGACAAATGTGCCGTACTGAATTTAGTAAATATAAAACAATCCCCCAAAAGAAAAATCTTTGTATCCAAAATATGAGTAAAAGCACAAAGCAAAATAGAGAAGGTAATATAGAGGAAATATTACCTCTCAATTTTGTCTTTTCCTTTTACTCATATTTTGGTTAGCAAGGTACTTCTCTTCGGAGTTTGTTTTGTATTATATTTATTAAAGTTGTCGACAGGCATTGAATCCTGAATTTAATGGTGTGCAGAGTTCTAATTCTAAGATTTTTTAGAAATTTAGAGAATCGAAGATGTGGTGTTTGGTTTTCACAGCAGGCAAGGAGTTGAGTCAGTGACTGTGTGATAGCTACTTATGCTCGTTTGGATGTTAGACAACCCTCTATCAAAATTTACTGTATCAAATTTTTAGGTTGTCTCAGTCATAGAAGACAATTTGGTAAATTATAAGGCGCGGGGGTCCAGTGTCGATAGCTTCGATAAAACAACGGCGTTCTTGAGGTTATACACTATCTAAAAGATAGAAAAAAAGCTTCTCGACATTTCGAGCGAAGGCCCTTCGTCAGGAGTTAGTAGCATGGAATACAAAAACACGTGGGCTTTTATACGTCACGTGGCACAATTTTTTAGTTTTACTATAAAAGCCTACGTGTTTTTGTATTCAATGTTACTAATCTCCGGACGAAGGGCCTTCGCCCGAAACGTCAAGAATCTTTTTTTCTATCTTTTAGATAGTGTATAACCTCAAGAACGCCGCACTTTGGTAAAGCTTTTTATTTAAGTATTGAATGTTTTCTTATGATTTTAAACCATAGGCATTTAATAACATCTGCTTTGGACTTGTTTCCCTCCAAAATTGAAGTCAGGTGAGAATGCCAATGCACACATGCTTGGTAACCATGATACTCAGCTTTGGGAATGCAGTATTGAAATTTTCTTAAAATAAGTCCTTATAGACAACGGCATATCTATAGAAATAGAAGGCCTGCTTTCATCTTTTACACTTCCAAATATTTCTTAGGACGGTCAGAATAATATATGATATAAAATGAAAGCTCAACAAAGAATTTCGATGAGCAAGAGTTGGATAGTAGTATCAAGACACCGTCAGGGCAATTTTGATCGTTTTGGGAAAAATAGGTATTCCTTGCTTTTTTAGTTCGCTGTAGAAATCGGCAGACGTGCTAAATAGATTTGAGTCTACCCAAATGGCTCCGTAGTTCTAAGTATAGACAGGGCTGTCGACTTGTGATGACTGATGGGTCCGAAAGTCTATCGAGGCTACACATATTGTTTGCTACACAGGAGATTTTGTCCTTTGGTCTCAGTGCGATGTTAGTGTTGTTCTTACATGCACAATTGACGAAAATCGAAGAAGCAAGCGAGAAAAGAATGATTACAAAGAAGTCATCTCAGTGGCTAAATGTCAATAGAAGTGATGCCGATAAAAGAATGGTCATCTGATTCCAAGAGTCTTGATTGACAGAATATTCTTAAGCTATCACTAAGCTGTTTCTTGTTATTGATGTAAGACAACGTTTTACAGTGAAACAAATAACAAGGCTAATTTCCCGCCCCGGTTGTTTAGTTTACCCATTTACGACCGATAATTCTGTTCCTCTCTTACGAATAACAATGACAACAGCTTTCTATAAACAACGGCATATTAATACATTTATAATTCCCACTTTCCGATTCAACACACGGAATATTTCTTTGGATAATCAGAATCGTGAAAACCAAGTAGGCATGCAACAAGGAATTTCGATGCACAACGGGCCGGATGGTATTATCAAGGCACCGTCGGGACGACTTTGATCATTTCAAACGAAGTAGATAGACGTGACTTTTCTAGTTCGCTGTAGAAATCAGTAACCGTGCTAAACAGATTGGAGTCGACCCAAATATCTCGGTAGTTTTAAGTATAGAAAGGCCTGTTTACTTGTGACGACTGATCGGTTGGATAGTCTATCAAGGCTCTGCGCAAACAGACATGATTTCATTTTCGCCATTAATCAGGTCATTCCACGTTCAAAGGCGATGATGATATGACAAACAACTCATGGATTATTGTTAGTAATAATAACAAATAGAACATTCGCGCTGGCTAGATATCTAACCATCAGATACCTTCCTTGACCTGGAAGCTGTTTGTGACTATCTATTAAGGATTTCTACTAGGTTGAATTCCACGAGCTGCATTGTGTCTAATTTAGTAAAAGACGATTTTAAAAACATACCAATGTATTACTCTTCTTGTTTGTCTTCCCTTCACATGTCACAATACTTCTAATCTTTCTTCATGTCGTAGGTTTTATTATTACTTAAACAAGTGCCAATGAGATTCCTTTTCTAGTCTCACGTGAAAATTGAGTGTTTGCGCAAGGGTCTATTTACACGATACAATTGTCGCATACAATTGTTCATCCTGGGTTATGTAATGTTGTGTGAAAGACACAATTCCTGTTTCAATTCGTTCACCAATGTAGCAATACGTGCGTAAGACTCAAATAATTTAATCGGATCCATCAGAACGAACAATTGTATACGACAATCATATCTTTATTTTATTTTCTTTAGCTTTGCCTTGTTTACAATAAGTATTCTAGATAAGTTACAAGGTCTTGAATACCGCAACAGCTAAAACCAATTACTGCGGATCCGTAAATACAACATAGCACAATAATTATTTTGATAGTGCATTACGAACAATCTAAGTCGAGGAAGAAACTGGAAGAGGACTGAAAACAACAAGTCTGGGAAACAAGTAGACTTTGGACGGAGTTACATTTTTTCAAACTTTTTTCCAAGATTTTGAGTTATCCGGGTTTGAAGTAGACTCAACAGCAGAGTAGTAATAATATTTAAGTTTAGTTTTAAAGGTTCTTAGAGTGGTTGCAGAAGTATTTGGTTGGACAGTGCGTTCCATATTCTAGTTGCTCTTACTAAGTATGACTTCCTGTACGTAGATGTTCTGCGTGTAAATAGACCTTGAAGATATGTCACGTTTAGTACAGGTGATCGCATGGGGCAAAGTTCAATAACATTTTAGAATTAAAAAATGTTTGCGATGAGGAATTATGTAAAATTTATACGTCTGTCGTCTATTGCCCTAATGAATTGATGTATGAAATTAAAGAAGTGGGTCATCGGCCAAAATTTAAGAAATGTTTCGTGATTTGGCGTACTTCACTGAGTTATGGATTCATGGGTTAATAAAGAGAGTAAGAAAAAGCGTGAGTTGTGAGAGCACAGAAAAGTCGAGTTGAAGCCTAATGCAGCCCTGCATCTATAACTCATTGAAGCATAACAAACCATGAACCATTTATTTTATAACATAGAATGAGACACAATCTAAAACACAACAAACTCTATTTCACTGATTAAAAAGTGCTTTCTCCTTACTTTAGCCAAAACTTCGGAACAATTTTGATTGGTCGCTTAAAGATCGGGTGACCTTCTTAGCCTCGGGTTTGTTTTTTCTCCTTAAAAATTATTCACAAAGTGAGTTCCGTCACTCGAAGTAACGTGAAATTCTTTTTTATCAATATATTTTCGTGCGCAGACTTTGATTATTTCTCAATCAATCAATACTTTATTTAGGCACGTATCACTGAAGAGGCAAGTGATTACAGTGATTCACAAAGCCAGTTCGGTAACTCGAGGTTACAGAGCAGAAGTATTTTTTTGTTTCGAAATCTTTTCCAGCGCTTCTTCCCGTGCTCCATCGAAAAATGGAGCCCTCACCGCATCGAATCAGAAGCGCCGTTATCATAAAAGATGGAAAAGGTTTATGCATATTGCAAGCAACGTGATTTGAAACTTTGCTCATCATGCCATCATGAAAAAGACACTGAAAAAAGTATCCCAAAGTGTTTAAGTGTTAATAGTTTAGTTATGAACCTGAAGTTTTGTTGAAAAGATGTTTTAAAGAAAATAGAAATCTAATGATTTGTGATGACTGATCGGTCCGAAAGTCTATCAAGGCCGCACATATTGTTCGCTACACAGGAGATTTTGCCCTTTGGTCGCAGTCTCATGTTAGTCTTGTTCTTACGTGCGCAATTTGCGACAATCGAAGGACCAAGGGAGAAGAGAATGATTACCAATAAGTCATCTCAGAGGCTAAATGTCAATAGAAGTGATGCCGATAAAAAAATGTTCATCTGATTCCAAGAGTGTTGATTGACAGAATATTCTTAAGCCATCAATAAGCTGCTTCTTGTTGTTGATGTAAGACAATGTTTTACAGTGAAAGAAATAACAAGGCTAATTTCCCGCCCCGGATGTTTAGTTTACCCATTTACCACCGATAATTCTGTTCCTCTTATAGGAATAACAATGACAACAGCTTGCTATAGACAACGGCATATCTATAGATATAAAAGACCTGCTTTCTGCTTGAACACACGAAGTATTTTTTTGGATAGTCACAAGCGTGTAAACCAAGAACTTATGCAACAAGGAATTTCGATGCACAATAAACCGGATGGTATTATTAAGGCATCATCGGGACAACTTAAATCATTTCAAGTAAAGTAGATAGACGTGACTTTTCTTGTTCGCTGTAGCAATCATTTGCCGTGCTAAACAGATTGGAGTCGATCCAAATAACTCGGTAGTTTTAAGTATAGACGGGCCTGTTCACTTGTGAGGACTGATCGGTTCAATAGTCTATCAAGGCTTAGCGGAAACAGACATGGTTTCATTTTCGCCATTAATCAGCTCATTCCACGTTCAAAGGTGCTGATGTTATTACAAACAACTCGTGGATTATTGTTAGTAAGAATAACAACTAGAACATTCAGCCTAGGTAGATATCTAACCATCAGATACCTTACTCGACCTGGAAGCTCTTTCGTCCGCCAAAATCGTCCTTCAAATATTTCTTAAGGGAAAACAAAGATGGCCTTTCGTCAACGTCAACCTTGTGACTATCCATTAAGGATGTCTACTCGGTGGAATTCCTGAGGTGCAGTGTCTAATTTAGCGAAAGAAGATTTTAAAAACATACCGTTGTATTACTCTTCTTGTTTGTCTTCCCTTTACATGTCACGGTACTTCTGATCTTTCTTTATGCCGTAGGTTTTATTATCATTTGAACGACTACTAATGAGATTCCTCTTATAGTCTCACGTGAAAATCGAGTGTTTGCGTAAGGGTCTATATTCGTTCACTAATGTAGCACTACGTGGGTAAGACTCTAACTATTTATTCGAAGCCATCAGAACGAAGAATCGTATAAGAGAATTATTTAGCTTTGCCTTGGTTACAATTAGTATTCTAGGTAAGTTACAAAGTCTGGAGTATTGCAACTGCTAAAACCAATTACTGCGAATCCATAAATTCAACATAGCAGAATCATTATTTTGATAGTGCATTAGAAACAATCTAAGTTCAGGAAGAAACTGGAATAGAACTAAATACATAATTCGGAGAAACGCGTAGACTTCGAACAGAGTTACATTTTATGCAAACTGTTTTTCAAGATCGTGAGTCATCGGGGTTGGAAGTAGACTGAACAGCAGAGTAGTAATAATCTTTAAGTTTAGTTTTAAAGGTTCTTACAGTGGTTGACATAAGTAATTGGTTGGACAGTGCGTTCCATATTCTAGTGTTACAATACGTTATCCTCCCATATATACACGCTATATAGTCAAGGGGCAACATCACGGTGCAGAGAAAAAGCAAGCAGTGAATGTATGTGGTGACAACAATGTAGTAAATAAAGAATGTTGTGTTATCTATGTGCGTCTTTATGAAACAAATAGACCTTGAAGATATGTCACGTTTAGTACAGGTGATCGCATGGGGCCAAGTTCAATAACATTTCTGGAACTAAAAAAATATTTCCACTGCGGGATTATGTTAAATGTCTACGTCGGTCGTTTATTACCGTGATGAATTGATGTATTCAATAAAAAAGTGGATCACTGGCCACAATTTAATATTGTATTAAATAGAAAGACCAGAGAAAGAGATTAATGACAAATATGTCATCTCAGCGGCGAAATGTCAATACGAGTTACGTGAGGAATGGTCATCTAATTCCGTGAGTGTTAATTGACAGAATTCTTAAGCCAGCGCTAAGCTGCTCCCTGTTGTTGATGTAAGCCAGCGTTTTACATTTCCCACCGTTAATCATCTAGTTTACCCATTTACGACCAATAATTTTATTCCTTTCTTGGGAATAGCCTTATCAATGGTTTGGCAGTACATCTATAGAAATTAAAGGCTTGCTTTCGGCTTGTAAACACGGAAAACTCCTTTGGATAGTCAGAATTATATAAACCAAGGGCGCAACAAGGAATTTCGAAGAGCAAGGGTCGGATGGCAGTATCAAGGCATTTTCTGGGCGATTTTGATCATTTCATGAGAAGTAGATCTACGCACGTTTAAACGTTTTTTAGTTTGCTGTATCCTGTACTAATCAGTATAGCCGCGCAAAAAGAAATTGGAGTCGACCCAAATGGCTCGGTAGTTACGCACAAGCTGGCCTGTTCACTTGTGAGCACTGATCAGTCCAATAATCTGTCAAGGTTTTGCGCAACCAGACATGGTTTCATTTTCGCCATTAATCAGGTCATTCCACGTTCAAATACGCGGATGATATTACAAACAACTCATGGATTATTGTTAGTAATAATAACAACACGAACATTCGGCCAAGCTAGTTATCTAACCATCAAATTACTCTCTCGACCTGGTAGCTGTTTCGTCCTCCAAATTCTTTCTTTAAAAAATTGTTAAAAAGGAAAAGGAAAACTGCCTTTCGACAACGTTAACCTCGTGACTATTTATTAAGCATTTCTAGTCGGTAGAAAACATTGCGTGAGATTGTTTTGAACCGTAAAAATTGAACAACTGTCAAGTTAGTGCCGCAACTAAAGTAACACACGGAATATTGTCTGCCTGGAGGAAGTCCATCTTTGTTGCTGCGTCACGTTTTAATGTGAGTTCTGGGATAGAAATTTCGCGGAGTCGTAACTAATGTGAGTTCGCGCGCCTAGTGTGAGAATACGATTAGCCGTCCATTGTTTTTGAGCCTTTAAAATCGATCAGGGGTGGTAAAATGCGTCTTGACTTATGCAAGTCCACATGGCTCTCCAGTCCATCACAACTAACATGCGCGTGACCGCCATGTCGCGTGTTTCTTTGCCCACTTTGAGTGGCTAAGTAATCCCGTCATTCCAGAATACAGGCTACGGTGTCTAATTTGCTGAAAAAATATTTTGAAAACATACCAGTGTATTACACTTCTTGTTTGTATTCCATCCACACGGTGCCGTACTGACTTGTGCACTTGCTTTTCATCGAATTAAGAGAAGAATCACCGGGGACAAATTTAGGCGGGGGTGCAGTGGACGCGCGCCTTGCGTTTTTAATTAGTTGTCATGTGACTTTTTGCTTGGTTACAAAACGCACGCATTAAACATGTCGACTACCAAGAAGATTGATGATTATTTTCAAAGGGAATAATAACAAACAGCAAAGAAAAGAAAGAGTGAGTAGAAGAAATTCAATTTTAAAAATGATCGGAAACGACAATAACATAAAAATTCTTCCAACAAAACACAAAATAGTGGCATGAATTTGTAAAAATATTTTGCGCCCTCTTTCCCAAAATTGAGTCCCGCCCCTGACACAATTGTCGGATTTTACAGCATAGGTTTTGTTCCTTTAAGAACTCTGTGAATGAGGCGAACGTTCTTCGTTTACGTCAAAGTTTTGTGTTCGAGTAAATATTTGTCAAGTCTAGTACGTGAGATGGCACGGGGATGAGCGAAGGTTCAATTTCTCACTCATCCTTTTTAAGTTTCACAAAAATTTTTTAAAGGGGTACAGGCGTCGCCAAGGGGGTGCCTGTGGGGTGGGGCCTGTGCCCCCTTCCAAATTTGATTGGAGTGGTAAAGTTATTGCCTGAAATATTTCAAAAAATATTTTAGATTGCCTCCAACAATCTGTATCTAGGGTTTTAAAATTTGAAATTTAGCCAATGACTTTACTCCCAAGGCCAAAATTCTTGGTCCGTGCTTTAATTTGAGTTCCCATAAAGCCTCTCCTCTCCCTGCCCTCGAAAAAAATGTCTAGCGACGAATGTGAAACAGGGGAAAATGACTTCATATTAGCTAAAATTACAACAATAAAAAAAAAAAAACCCGTCAGGCTGGAACTGGGCAATTGTGAGGCGCGATGAACTGCTTGAAGTGCACGATCTGAGGGAAACCTAGAAAACAAAAATAAAAATAAAAGCAAAAAGTCCGCGGGAAAAATGCAGGCAAAAAACATAGAAAGAACGTAATTCCAATTACGTAGTAACTGAGCCAGAAAATTGAAATTAAATTGCAGTAAATTTATCAACTTTGTTATCAGACATGAAATTTGCGATATTAGTTATAAATCAGGCTTGCTAAGGAGTTTTAAGCTGTCTGCAATCACGCTTCAAACTGGTGTCTGGCAAATTACAAAATGCATTCGTCATTTTTTACAATTTGTTTGCCATGTTATACTTTGTAGACCAGTTTAGTGGTAATCTTATGGAGTGGCATGTTGGGTGGGCAGGCAGTTTGCCAATCCATGCTAAAACTTTCGGTAAAAATAATGAAAATGAAATCCAGTGGAAATGACCTGACACTTAAATCCATATAGATAGACAGATACAGGACACAAGGTGCAGCACAGGTTTTGGTAACAAGATCAGTATGGGTTACACAATTTCCTTCCACCCTGGTAATGGTGCCCCTACAACACCAATCTGTACCAGCCATATGTGACAGTAATTTCATAAAATTATTAATAAGGGTGACAGGAATGTGCACATTTAAGTTCTTGACTTTACATCTGGTTAATTTATTTTGTTCAATACATTCATTATTAGATTATAATCTAGGTACACGTTAGGTTTTGATAACAAATTTTAGCTCATGTCAATGGTTTACAAAGTCAAAACAACAAAGCTACTTGGATCATGTTATGGTAATTTTACAACATAAAAATAAACTCTATATTTTTGCCTGGAAAGATAGTCCCTTTTCCCTTTTTTGTCTTTTTGTACCATTAGAACTACAAAGCCTGTGGTATATCTAGGTTAATAAAAAGAGAAGTATATATAGAATTAGACCAACTGGCGACCATTTGGTAAAGAATGTGTAACACAAACCAGCATATGGAAAAGTTTGTTGAGTAGGAATAACATTAAGTCTTAAAACACTTGTATTAATTTCATGTTTAAAGTTTTGCTGGATTTGATGTGAATGGTTTTTGCAGAAATTATGTATTATGCCAGATCTGTCAGGAAAGTTGTATCCATATCAAGGTGTTACTCAAGCATTTTTGTAATGATAGATAGTAGAAACTAAAAATGTTGTTGTGTATGAAGTAAAATATCAGTTGATGTTAATGACATCACTAAAGCCTTGTAATAATGTCTGAGCTGGGTATTTATTAAATGGGATTCCAATGGTTAGCAAAATGAAATAACTAAGATGTAGTAGTTATGTTGATTGGTATATAAAGTAAGGAAAGGAGGAGGAGGAGGAAAGGAAGGAAGAAAGAAAGAAAGAAAGAAAGAAAAGAAAGAAAGAAAGAAAGAAAGTAGAAAGAAAAAGAAAGAAGGGAAGAAGAGAGGAAGAAAGAAAGAAAGGAAGAATGAAAGGAAGAAAGAAAGAAAGAAATTAAAGTAATAAGGAAAGAAAGGAAAGAAGAACGAGAAAAAGAAAGAGAGGGAGAGAGAAGGAGGGAAAGAAAGAAGGATGGAAGAAAGAAAGGAAAAGGAAAGAAAGAAAGAAGGAAAGAAAGAAATTACCGCTGCTTTCAGTTGGATGTCGTGTTTCCCATCCAGGCCAGTCATTTCGCTGCTGTACCTCAACAATCATAATAACCACCATGACACCATATCCATGTTGCCACCTCCACACGTGAGCCCTGAAGTATTAATGGTTGTAGTATATTTTATGATTTATCAACACTAAACGTGGTTTGTATCTCGTGGTAGAAGATTTTCAGACTGTTAAGATATCGTTCGATTATGGTTACGTTAATCGTAGTCATAATAATTGTTAGATGGTAGATGAACGATCTTCAAGCTCGATACTCAGAAAATGATTTCTGAGCCCCAGACGGGGATCGAACCCGCAACCTTCTGATTACCGGTTAGAAGGTTGCGGGTTCTAACCGGTCATCAGAAGGTTGCGGGTTCGATCCCCGTCTGGGGCTCAGAAATCATTTTCTGAGTATCGAGCTTGAAGATCGTTCATCTACCATAATATATCCAAGCTCTCACGTTTCTCTAACATCAAACTGCAATAATTGTTAGAGTCGTAGAACTTGAATCTCCCTCGGTCTACTTTCACGATTTTTACAGGTACGACAAGACAGTGGTGTGGCAATTGCTAGGTTGTAATCACTCCCCTGTTACTGGGAAATTCTTTGAAACAAAAGTATTTGCACAAATTATTCGATCGATTGAACGTCGGAACTGTGAAGTTACCCTGTACAACGAAACGTCAAAATAAAAGTATATCGTGTCTTTACTTCCCATTTTATACTGGGCTTTCATATTTTTTCCAGGGTTAACTATTCGATGTCCTGACAATATTTCTTACCAGCTCAACAGTTACCCAATGTTGCTATTACCTGTATCCAAAATGTAACGACACTGTAGTGAATTTTTGACGTTGTTGGTACAAGTAGAAAAGCTACAGTCTTTTAAAGTTTTCGCTTATATTGCTGTAGACGGCTTGTTAATCTGATCTCTCCCGTGCAAATACAACTAGATTTCCTTCACTAAGAGGTCAACTAAAGGTAAGACATTCTTGGATGACGATATTCACTCCTGTGGTCTCAAAAAGTCCTTTCGTTGCGTGGATGGAGAAGAAATTGTCAAGCGGCAGTTCCTACTTTGAGCAATTGACACTGGCTCCATTCTTTTACGTTTACAGAAGGACGAAATCAATATTTCCTGAATTGTCTCGTTACAAATGTTACAGCCCAGCAAATAATTTTGACAAACACCATCGTTCACAATTCAAACAATTCAAACAGGAGATATTTTTAACTGGGGTCTCGTTACTTATCAATTAAAACCTGTTAAAAGCATTGAGACTGGTTGACACTGTTGAGTTTAAGTTATCCTTCACGATTACAAAAATAGAATACGATTAATTTTTAAGTGAGATAGAGAGTCGTGGGGTGGAGACAGTTGAAAACGTAGAGACAGGTGAAGACAGGCGAATAATTAATACTTCTTATTTCACATAAGCTGGTATTCGTTTCACGTCGGGTATGTTAATTGTAACGATTTCCTGAATTGGTTATTAGCCAATCAGGGAAGTAGGACTGAGGGCCGGCTGGGGGAGAGTACCATTGAGTGGGGAAGATAAGTGCAAAGTAGGCAAGCTTGTCAAACATTGAAATCGGATTAACACTTCCTAGGACAGGGTCAAGGGCATATCCTTCCGGGTAAGAGTTATAACTATCATAATTATAATTTTTGCATGTAACGAACATTTCAATTATTCCATTTGTGCATACATAGCACCTTACCTTTGATAGCTGCTTATCATATAAAATTTTATACGAGAATCGCTTTGAAAAACGTTTTAACCATGGTGAATGGTTATAGTTGGCAGTTCTGAAAAGAACTATAGGAAGTCCCGCACAGTGTGAAACAATAAATATTAAAAAGAAATACTATGCATTTCGGCAGACCGCTCTTCAGGAGCAAACATCTGCTAACTATTGAGAAATTAGCTTTCTGCTTATATTTATACCTGGTGTATAAATATAAACAGAAAACTCATAATACGTTAATACGTTTTTCAAAGTGATTTTGAAATTTGTTACCACGCCAAAATCTTTGTTTATATACTAGTAATAACGTAGTCATGTTGGACAGGTTTGTCTTATAGATAACCAGTTTAATGAGATCGTAAGTTTCGGATCAAATATCATGAAAATTAAGCAAAACATCAAAATTACAAGCTACCTGGTTGAAGTAAAGAAGGGTAGCACTGGTCGCTAGCAATTGTATGTGACAGTCTACGACCATTAACAGAGGCAAATTTCCATTTACTCTAGCTCTAAAGCTAATCTTGCGGGAATTTTCCTGATATATGCTTTGCGAAGAGTTCTTCCGCGCTACATCTTGCTATGTGAAAGTTACTTTAAGTCAGAAGGGGTAACAAAACTCATACCAATTGCGTTGATGTGTACAAACAACGTTTGACGTCGAGGTTCTATAATAGGGGATTAACATCTACCACGTCAACTTGAGCCATGATGTCCTCTAAAATTTCGGCGTTTAAAGAAACCAGAGTTTATTGACCGACGTGCTAGATACAAAATCCGGTGCCAGCAGACAATATGAAATAAAGTAAAAAACAAATCCCGAAAAACAATGACATCTTGAAAACCCAAGATATGAGTTAATAACAAGACGACGAATGATTGCGATGATATTTCGACTTTATTGCAAAGTCATTATCAAATCGAAATGAAGATGCTTGTGGCTTGTTTTATGACTCTTAAAACGCTCTAGTTCTTCAATATCGACTGAAGTCTCGGATTCAATTCAATCTCAAGTAACAGCTTTTTTCAGTCCGATAGCTGACGTCGTCTTCAAGACGTGAAAATAGTGCGATTACCATTGTATGCAGAACGATGACGGTGTTGAGAATGCTCTGGGGAGTAAAAATTATTTATTCTCTTCGTTTTGCATGAAGAATTCTTTTGTTTAATGAACGTCTTGGTTGAAGTTTACGTCGTAGATTCTAAAGTCCCTAATATACATTTACTAGGACACGGCCTTAACCCTTTCCAGATTGGGTTTCTCTCCATGACAAGTTATATTTTCCAGTGTTACCCTGAGTAAAACGGTAGAGTTCGTCGTTAGTCGGGAAACTGTCGATGTTTTAGCTTGTTACGTTATCGAAGAGTAATGCTGATCCTCCAAACCACTGAAAACGTGAAACATAACAAATTTGTGGGGACAGCGAACTCTAAGTTTAAAAGTAATTCACTTTTTTATGCTTTCCACGTTGTCTCGATTAATAATTCTTACCTTAATTGAATAACGAGGCTAGGCATTGTACTACAACATCGACTTTACGATAACCTTGATCCACAGGGTAAATTATTTCGGCGCGTTGGGGAACGCGGTTCCTCACGCTCCTTCGCTCATTGAAAATGCCCTGGGGGGGATTGCTCAGTAAATAGTTCCATTTGTATCGATAACGTTTAGGAACTCCACTCACAAGGGTCAAGGTGATCTGGTGTCGATGACGACATAACAGTCTCGAAAAGTGGCGATTGGCTGTTTTGTACTTCAGCAAACAAGCCAGTGGCAGCAATATTTCCGGTCATACTGTCAATAACAACACAAGTTCAAAGAGATGGCCGCTTTGCTATCATTTGGTCTTTATACTGCTGTCATCGCTGTGTGAAAATCCGTCAAAATAGCAAACCATTACCTTACTTGTATTTATATTCGCGTGGTATTACAAATCGCACAGACCAAAGGTGCGTGAAATGAAAACTGAGCGAAAAATAATCCATGCGAAAAGGTCACCACGAGAAAATTTGAAAGAAAGCGAAATGAAAGTTTTAATAACCTAAACAAAAGCTTGAGAACAATTGGAGACCAGTGTTCCTTTAAAAAATACGCAAGAAAAGGAGGACCCCATTGAAGTTTGAACAATACAAGTTAACGAGGAAATAATTACACAACTCACAAAGCTTAAAAAGGAAGAGGGAGCCCTGGCCCTTTGAACTTTGGACAATATCAATAAATATCGTTTCTGTTGGACAGTAGTATGAAACTCGAAATTATTTCATGTTCCGTTTCCAACTCTTGTTATGTATACATTTACTTGATTGTTTTAATTTGTCATACTTGCTTGTTTTCCTTCACTGACATATTACCTATTACGCTTTGTATATTTTCAAAAAATAGCAAACTGTGAGAGTTAATTCTATTTCAGAATCATCCTCAGAGATATACATGAAGAGAAACTTTTTCATGATAATCTCACATTGCCAAAGTCAACTGAAAAATATTGACTCGCCTCCAATCCCTGTGGACTCGATAGCTCAACAGGTAGAGCGGCGGACCGGTATCCCGAAGGTGCGCGTCCAAATCCCGGTCGAGCTTCATTATCATGAAAAAGTTTCTCTTCATATGTGAATTAACCATGGCAACACTTGTATACGAATTTTTTGAATGGACTTTACTGCTGGTTCAGGTCATTCCTCTTGCTAGTTACGTTGATAAATTATTGTTAGAACGCGTCACACTCAACCTGAATCCCCGGTATACTCATGGGCCTCCTTGAAAGGTGCGCCAAATTAAAAATGATCGAATATATGGTGTTTAGGGTGCGCGAATTTAAGACTGAGCGAATAATAGTAGTATGCGAATTTAAATACAAGAAGGGTAATTCAATCGAGGATTTCTAAAGAAGTTGTCGTCAGCCGAATCTACTTCGTAACAGCTATGTGGTGAATACCTTCTATAGTACTTCACATTTTGACTAAACAGTAACCATATACAAAAACCTGATGTTGTCTATTATGATGACTTTGCACTTGAAATTTTTGAACAGAACTCTTATCTCCATTCTCCGATTGCGTTTTCGACACGGCAAATCGGTAGCCACGATTACAGGGCTTTGGTTTAAGATCATGAATAGGTGCCCATCCTAGGAGAGTATTCGTCTGTAAATCTGCTTGGATTAGTTAAAAAGTTATTAAAGATAGGAACATAGCCGGTGATTTGGCAGGTATTCTGCTAGAATACCCGCCGAAGCTCCATCGCTAGACAGGTCTTAATGAAAGCAGTACAATTATGACCTGCATAAATTGCATGGCGCAATCTTATAATGATTTGCTGGTAGCTTTGGTTTTACAGAGGACTATATTGAACAATGCCTTGCTTCCTTTGATTTTGAGCAAGCCGACTACATATTCTACCAAGAAACACCTTTCATTCTTGGGCCGGTTGCTCAAAGCACGATTAGCGATAATTCAGGATTACCAGTTCATCTGTTGTTTTTAGTTTCGTTTATTTTGGTTGAAAAATCTTGTTCAGATTTCACAGCTTAAAACCTCTCTGTATAGAACCGAAATCTGTTAAAGGGAACTCCAATTTTTTTCAATAACATCATCAGAAAGTTGTCCACGAAATGTTCGCTTTCCTTGGATTAAGCTAATTGTCCATTCAACAAATGGGCCCAGATGGGAAATTGTTTCGCAGTTTTTGTCTTGACCGGAACTGGTACTTTCTGTTGGAGACCTTTCGTGGGAATCTTCTCCCATCATCGGCCGAGTGATCTAATCATGCCTGAGCTTATATATGTCTATTTTTAGAAGATTTGTAATGAGCTGATTTTCAAAAACACGCTGAGACAATCCTACCATATAAGGACATTCCTACCATATAAGGACAATCCTACCATAAAAGGACAATCTTACCTTTTAGTCCGAAACACCGACCCACCGCAACACATGAAACCCATTCCTCAATAAGTCAAATTTGTTTCTCATTAGGTACATAGTAGCGGCCAATCTTTTCTTCCAAATTTTTCAAAGTTTTAGTTTTTAACTCACAACACATGCTCTAGTCTAAAATTTGCCCACACTGAATTTTTACATATAACATACACGAAAAGACGGTCAAAATGTATTGCTCTTTTCTTGAACATCAAGAGATTTATAATGCACGTAATTCATCACAACAAATAATCGAATAGCGAAGATCTGTCGAAACCTACGTTACCTGATATTCACGACAATTGCGGGCATTCTGTTGAATTCTTGTTAAACTTTGGTACACAGCGAAAGGAACTTTAGTTAAACAGCGTCTCCGACCCAAAATACCTGCTTGCCTGGCAAGTAGGATTTAATTTCATTCTGTACCCACTGTATACGAATGGGGAATGAGTGGGCGGGCTATGTTGTCATTTCAAGATCACGTGATCTTGAACCGTCTTAAAACCTCCCGATAAATCGGCAGGTGTCTTTGTAACTATTTAGCAGACAACTCGGCAACCGTCTTGAGATCTTCTCCCTTGCAGTAGCCATGGATATTCAGATAAATCGGCAGGGAGTTTGCAACTATGTAGCAGACGACTGGCCGACAACTGACAGCAAAGGACACAACTGTTGTGCATATTCGCATTTATTATGTGCATTTATTATGTACATTTATTTATTATTGTGCATTTATTATATCTAAAATGCACAATATTAAAGGGACTGCGGACGCTGAGGGAATGGGTTCAACTTTTGGCGAGTTTACTCTCGTTTTCGATTAACGATTGTTCACGAACTGGTGAACAAAAGTCTCTATTGAGCCAGGAAGAAATTCACCTATCCATCCTCGCCAATTAATCTCCTACAATTCTTGTATCCTCTCCTTCGCGATTCCAGATATCATGCAATCATGTTCTGTATAACTTAATGATATCGTAATAAACTAGTATAAATTTACCAAATAATTGGCAGATTATGATTGCCAAACATTCAACGTTTCGATGCGGTTCTAATTCTGAAGGTTCCATAACCAAAACGCTTGTAACGTAGTTGCAAGCAATGTGTTTAGGCGATATTCTTAAGTTATGGCCAAAACCAAACAGTGAACATCTATTCAATGTTTGAACATAAATCCGTAAGGATATGGCCTAAATCAAACTATCTACGCTTGTTTAATGTCTGACCGTTTGGTTTGGCCATATCCATCTCCTAATGGAGATTAGACTTTATCTCAAGACATACTCACTCATTAGTATTCAGGAGTGTGACAACCATTCACCAAAGTGCTCTCTTGATAACAGTGAAATGAACGGCTTATCGCATGCTAATGAGTGAATTACTTGATTTCTTATGACCAACGTTTCTTCCAAAACGAAAACAAGCAACAAACGATTTCATAAAAAACCATTACCAGCCGACAACTTAAAGAAGTAAAGCAAGAAACACACTCCGAAGAATACCATCTTGTAGGCTCAATATTTGAGCTATCAGACAAGACGAAACAAATCACGGTAATATTTCGACTTTATTTCAAAGTCATTGTCAGGTTTGACAATGACTGATAGTAGTGTTGACTGATTGCTTCGTCTTGTCTAATAGCTCAGACACCGAGTTTACAAGATGGTGTTCTTCGGAGTATGTTTTTTTGCTGAACGATTTCATTCTGGATGAGTCATGAGATAAGGTGGTTAATCAAATGTTCACTCGTGTGATAAAGGATTTAACATCGCTCGTAAATTAACGTTTGGACGCTCTCTCGGGGCCTATGGTCCCTTGTGTGCGTTAAGCTTCACTCGCGACGATAAATCCTTGATCACAGTCGTGACCGTTGATTAACCTTTACATACAACGAACTTCGGTCGAGTCCACGAGTGGTTAATCGTAGTTTATAGATAGCTTAGACGGAATATAATACATGACGTTTATTGGAAAATTAAATGACAATGAAAAGTGAACACGGAGGTTAAATTGTGCGAGAGGATTAGAATAAAGAAAGAGAAACAGACCGGATATTAGCGTTGAGAGAGGGGTTTAGTTTGGGGTTCCTGCCTGGTTATTCAATTGCAACAATGGTGATTAGGAGCTAATACTGCAGAAAATCAAGTGAATAATGAGCCTGAACCACTGGCATAGCTAGGGCGAGCAGGGGTGGCCACCTCCGGCCTCTGAGGTGCCGTTTGTCAGACAATTCAGGTGTGAGAAAGCGTCGAAAAATCCAGTCACAAAGAGAAAATAAAACGATTCAATTTATTACAGATCCAAATAATGACGCTTCATATTGCTTTTTGACAAGAATCTTAGGAAAGTTAATTAGTGGAGAGAAACAACGAGCCGTCAGATAAGCAAAGTATAGTACTTCCATCCACGCCATGTCACGCGTGCCGACTTGGTTGATTCGTTCGCCAGCACGTAACAGGTATCTCCGTTCAGTGCGCGTTTTAACAGTAGATGAAATTCGAGACGAAACAGGAATACGCACGTGGTTACTGTGCGATAAGTTTGTTTGTAGACCTCTGTAATGACACCTCTGTAATTCTATAGCTAAGCTCATTTGCATGAAATATATCTTTCGCTCTTTCACTGTATCACTCAATCTCCGATGATGTTGCAAGATGCAACGAAACAGTAATGAATAATATGTTTATAGTTCAAATCGTAGATCAGCTGCCACCGTTTTGCCACAAAATAGCCAGACTTCTTTGGACAAGGTTAGTCTTGCATGAATGCTTGAAAACAGCATTGTTTTTCTCTTTCAGGCAGGAAGTCAGTGATTAGTAAGCATGTCCAGCCAGCCAATCACTGTTAAAAAGAGCCACAGGAGGTCAAATATGTGATTTGATAACTTCACTCTGCATCTGTGGAAGTGCACAACCGTCCCTTCTATTTGTCTGGACATGAATGAACTATATGATCGAAATTGTCCTCACATGTTAAACTGGTAAGTTCGAGATTGACTCTCAAGTATCGTCTTTCCAACGTTGCACCTTTAAGCTTAAACTGTTTGTGAAGATTGATCACCCAAGTTCTTGCGTAGTAGGAAATCGCAGGATCCCTACTTTGAAGGTGGTATCATCTTCTTTGCTGATGATGACAACCACATTTTCGTCGAACGTTCTGCATAAAATACTACAAACAACTAAGTTGTCAGCTGCCAATTGAACTGAATACATCAGTTTACACACTACCTGTACCTGAACTGTCCAAAATGGCCAAACAGTAACGAATTCGCCATGTTCACACATGCGTGTACAACATCAAACATGGCTACTTGCTGACCTTTCGGATTATTTTGCAAGCATTGGAGATTTTATTTGACGTCATGTGACTGTAGGACTACGTAGACAACAGGAACGTTTATTTTAACGTAGATAAATTTTGCCTCGTGATTGCGGCTGCCGTAATAAATATCGTAGTGGTTCATTTAGTCTCCTGTGGTCTACAGTTGAGGCGAGCAGACGCGTAATGCAATAGTTAGAAGTCAAAACCGAAACTGTTGGGTGTGAAACGGCACCAACGCTAGAACAGGAACTCGATTAAACAACAATTTGCTTTTGTAGAACTCCTATTTGGGATACATTCATTTGGAGAAGAAACTTGATTTGGAACGATAAGCAGTAAACGGTAAAGTTACGCTTGGGTTGAAGAATAACGAGCATGTGAAATACACTTCTTATGAAACGTAATATCGTGATAGCGTCAAAAGCTTGACCGTCCAAAAGTAAACAAATGGCCAACTATATTGAGTCGAATGAAGTAGCCAGGCCGTATCGAAAAACCAAGAGACGTGGCAAGCAACCAGACAAGCTCTGTGTTGTACCGTTCCTCATTGAAGAGGAGAATACTACGAGGATCAATAAAAACATGTGTTCAAAGTCCGAAATTGAGAGGTTGAAGAGTAATGGATTTGGTCCGCCACCTGACGGTAAGGAATTTCTCAACTGTTGAAACAAAAGCATCGTGTGTTTGTTTTTGAATTTAGTTTTGAGTTGGATGCAGTCTTGGTTGTAGTTTTGCAATGTTTTCATTTGCATTGTTGCTTTGATTAACACAACACAGCACGTATTAGATATCTTCTCCAACTTCTGCTTACAATCTCTCTTCTTTTCTCCTTTCATTGCATGCACCGTTCTAATTCTTCTTCGTCGCTGGATTTTTATCTTAGTTCCTTCTTTTCCTCTTTATCTCTCTCTCCTCGCCTCCCTCTGTTCGATTCCTTCCTCTTGCCCAAGGTGGGCTTTCTCTCCTCTACAAATGCGTTAACTCTTATACCAATTCCATATTTGCCCCGATAATTAACTGCAGACACGGCTGAACAAAAGTGATGATTATAATGATAATAATTATAATAATCTTGGCTATTGATTTTCCGGGCGGAAAGCGCAATCGCAATATAAAGATCAGATCCCAGCTCAGAATTCTAAAATGTATCGCCATAGTAAAAGAGGCAACTCGAAAAGTTTTAAAACATGTTTATTGACGTTTCGTTGCGACGTGCAACATCTTCAGAGTATAGATTTACAAAAGTGAGGAAAAACTATATATGTATGGATATATATATATATAATTGTAATCATAATCATATTATTATTATTATTATTATTATTATTATTCGATCATATATACAGTAAGAAAAATTTACATAATAGTTACCATAATTGTCAAATAACACTATCTATCATAATCATGATAGTCGTAATAATATCATAATAATACTAATAATAAAAATCATAAGCCTAATCATAATGATCATAATAACAGTTATATGATAATAGTCTTAGTAATAATAATTGTAATTATAATCATAACAAAAGTAATGTGATGATAATATGATATTAATGATAGTCGTAATATGAGTAAGAATTGTAGAAGTAATTAGAATAATAATAATAATAACTGATAGTGATTTTGGAGCCACGGGCGACTTGAAGATTTACCAATGATAGCTGAAGCACTTAGAGCGACTGGAAAGAATCTTCAACGGCTTGAGCTGATCGACATAGACTGTCGTACACACCATTTGCTGAAAATGTGTTTATTAAACCTGGTTCACTCTTTCGACATTATGGTAGTAACGATGACAACGACGGTGAAAGAGATGATGGTGATAGTGATGACAATGATGATAGCAATAAAAATAATTCCCATCGCTTCTTCAGTACGTTAATTCTCTTACATTTTCAATGAGTACAAATTTCTTTTTATTACATTAGATTTTATAAACGCGGATGGAAAAGTCGAATTTCAGTTCTCATTGTCGGTTGAACAATTTAAAGATAAGCTTGTGGAAATCTATCCAAAGCTTCGCGATGCGCCCTTTTTATTAATGAAAGCAAATAAGAGCAATGTTCTTGAACGCCTTAACATCGCACCTTCCTACTACAACCCAGAAGAAGTCTACTACAGCAATCTTGGCCAAGGGAAACTTTACATTCGCCGTGCAAATGACGTCGAGGTAAGAACTAGGAAATTAAGAATAGCGATGGGTTTTGAGTTACTTTTGTTGAAATATATGCGTGATAAACGTTTCAGAGTAAAACCTGATCAACAGCTCATTAAAAGGTGGTAAATCTAAAGTGAAATAACGAAACAAATTAAGAACAAAGCTTCGATAAAACGAAGTTTTTTTCGTAGAAAGCAAGATATAAATTGAATTAGCCCTTCCCAAATGATAAAGATACTGTGCATATCGTAGGTTCTACGTACATGTCGTGCTTATTAACATAAGGAGGCTCCTTGGACGAATTTTCAGAGTTACTCGACATGTATGGGTAGATTGTAGTCTAGTCTTGTCATTTTATGACAAAAATAACCAAGTCAATTCAAAAATTCCATTATTGGACGTTTGTGTCGGTGACTTACTTCAAAACTTTCTAAGTAAAGAAAACAGAATAAGTTTAACGGAATTATACACTCAAAATTTTTCATAAGTCAGACTTTTTTCCTTTTTCTAGAGGATCGACAAGCTTATTGCAAAGTCCGCATATAAAGTCCGATAGCTCTATTACAAAACGGGAGGCAACCTATATATAGGCAACCTTCCTTAACTCTTTTCCAATTAGAGCTCTCGTGTTGACAATAAAATTATTAGGCATTAGCCAAAATAAAATCACACAAGTCTTGTCCCGCAGGGGGAAAGTTAATTTTGGTGGAAATAGCAGGAAAAACAGAAGATAATGTGTCTTAATTGCGTTAATATATGACAAAATTTCAACGATGTTTCTAGTTTTGCTTTAACTTTGTGCAGTTACATAGTTTTGGTTTTTTAGCCAGTCCTTTTATTTTAAAAATGCTCTGGACGAATCGAAAGCTATAATGCGGGAAGGCAATAATAAACACTAAGTTAGTGATTGTTCTAATTTCCAGGATCTGGAAGAACCTACTTCATCCCCGGCCCAGAAAAAATCCAGAGACGAAGAACCTAAAAACCAATCATCTGTCTCAAGTGAATCACGTACTTTTTCAAACAGAAACGTGACAATACCAGTTTATCGATCTATTCGCCCTAAACCAGCCGCACAACCATCTTGGAGCAGTATTTCTGGAGCCGTTCAGGTGTCTACTGCTCCAGATCCAAGTGCATCCGTTAATACCGTCACAATAAATCTTTCTAACACTGCGGTGACTTCTGCAGAAAGTTCTTCTGCAAACCGTGTTGACCAGGTTATGTCCACTGGCCTTTCATCTGTCGCTCCATCAGCGAAGTTGCCTGAAAATGTTTCTGGAATGGAAGTCCATGAAGGTGCAACTGGTGTTATGCCGTCGGTGTCTGAACTTAATAATAGGGTTCTATTAAACGGCGCAGACAGAAGTTTGCCACAAGTTCACTCCAATGTTGAAACAGAAGCAAAACAACAACAACAGCAACAACAACTACAACAACAACAACAACAACAACAGCAGCAGCAACAACAACAGCTTCAAAAACAACCGCAACAACATCATCAGCTTCAGCAGCAGCAGCAACAGCAACAAAAACAACAACAGCAACATCAACTAAAACAACAACAGCAACATCAACTACAGCAGCAGCAACTCCAACAGCAGCAGCAACAACATCAGTTACTACAACAACAACAGCAGCTCCAACAACAGCAATTACTTCAGCAACAACTAATGCTGCTGTCACCACAAATTGCTCAGTGTTTAAGAAACCTCTCCCCTGTTGTACAAGTCTCTGCAAGCGAGCGAGCGGCTCAACAAAACAGAATCATTCAAGCGCTATTTTCTTCAAGTTCAGCAGTGACACACCCTCGGCCAACTTTCCCGAATAACGATCTCTTGAACACTCAGCCTCGCAGCTTGGTTCGAAACTCGTTTCAACCATCCCATCCTGTGATTCCCTGTTCGACTGAAATCTCTGCTCAGCTGCAGTATAATGCTCAGGCTGTATCAACTACGGCCAGTCAGTCTTCATTTCCGCTCTCTTCATACCAGGGCATCCTGAACAGAACTGCTCCATCATTTACTTTATCTAACACCTTTCCATCAGAAACAAATCGTGAAATTCCTTCACCTTTAAATACCTTGGCGGACGCCACTGTTGGGCGTGGACCAATAAATGAGGAAGGACAGCAGTTTGACCAAGGTGATCTTGGAGAAACTAATATACAGATGGGAAGAAACCAGCAGGTAAAGTAATCCAGGTAGTAATTCTTCTTCTTCTTCTTCTTCTTCTTCTTCTTCTTCTTCTTCTTCTTCTTCTTCTTCTTCTTCTTCTTCTTCCTCTTCTTCTTCTTCTTCTTCTTCTTCTTCTTCTTCTTCTTCTTCTTCCTCTTCTTCTTCTTCTTCTTCTTCTTCCTCTTCTTCTTCTTCTTCTTCTTCCTCTTCTTCTTCTTCCTCTTCTTCTTCCTCTTCTTCTTCTTCTTCTTCTTCTTCTTCGTCTTCTTCTTCCTCTTCTTGTTCTTGATCTTCTTCACGCCCTTCTTGCTCTTCTTTCTCTTCTTCATCCTCTTTATCTCCTTCCCATTCTTCGTCTTCCCGTTCTTCCTCTTCTTCTTCCTCATCATCTTCTTCTTCCTCGTTATCTTCTTCTTCCCCTCATTTTTCTTTCTCTTCATCTTCTTCTTCTTCTTCCCTTCATTTTTGTTTATCTTCCTGCCAGTCTTTTTCTTCTCCATCTTCTTCCTCTCATTCTTCTTCTCAATTTTTATTTTTTGTAATTTTGCAGTCTTCTTATTCATCTTCTTTCTTGTTCATCTTACCTGTCCTTTCTTTTTCACCCCAACCTATGACCCCTACTAAATCTACCTCAATGTTTTGCATTTTTAATACAACAAAACATTTTATGATAAACATGAAAATATTTTATATGATAAGCAAAATAGTGTTGTGTAATAAATAATACAAGGTTTTTGCATATTCAGCTCTTACATTAAATCGGGTGTGAAAATTTAAAATATTTGATTGCAGTTTATGTTTCTCACAGGAGCCCAGGTCGGTTTTATCTTTGGCGAAATCGCACTCCTTTTCTGAGATATGTAAGTTTTTATTGCATACGTATGTAATCTAAATTTGTTTGCTGAAGCTCTTAAGTATATACAAAACTCAAGTTTTCTGTTTCTTTTAGCGGATGTCGATACTTTTATTGAGGATTGCAAACAAACTGGTTGTCTTAAAATATCCCAGAAGACTATTCAGAACAAAAATGTTCTGCAACGTCTACAGGAAGAAAACATGACTATTCATTCCTTGACAATAGATCCGCCATGTCAAGTGGAGGAAATACTCAAAGTGTACGTACCTTCTCCTTTTCTAAAGTCCCTTTCCATAAAGAGAAACCATCTGGACGATAATGATATTCAGAGCTTATTAATCAACGCTATTTTTAAGCTCAATAGTTTAGAAAAGCTCGACTTCTTGGGTACAAAGTTTTTAAGTGATAAACACTATATTCTTCTCTCAGGATTAGCCGTGTTGAAAAATCTTAAGCGATTATGTTTAGATAACAATAGTTTAGGTCATCGCGGTGCTGAGGC
Source organism: Heliopora coerulea (assembly GCA_030142905.1). Classification (NCBI taxonomy): domain Eukaryota; kingdom Metazoa; phylum Cnidaria; class Anthozoa; order Scleralcyonacea; family Helioporidae; genus Heliopora; species Heliopora coerulea. The sequence continues at coordinate 532,611 of JASJOG010000170.1, read as the reverse complement.
TTTGGCAGTTGCACTAACATCTCTTAGCAATCTCGAAGTTTTGAATTTGAGTGAGAATGACTTACTGGATGACGGCGTCAATGCAATAAGCAGCAAGTTAGGAGATCTCAAAAATCTGAGAACTGTAGAGTTGTCGGCTAATGGCATCACGGAAACCGGGGCATCGTTGTTTATTGAACGAATTTCAGGTCTCTTCTTTCTAGAAAAACTCGATCTTTCTCGTAATGCTGTCGGTGATGTCTTGTTCGAGAAAGTCGCTATAGAGCAGATAAAATTTCTCCCTCATCTAAAAGAGCTGTTGTTGAAATCTAACGACATGACTCCCCTTGGCATTAGCCTTCTCTGTTCGATGCTGCATTTATGTAGGTCGCTCCAAAGACTTGATCTTGGTTCGAATCATGTGGGTAATTCAATATGGGCATTAGCTGGAACAGGAAGGTCACTCCAGAATTTAAAGACGCTGCGTTTGGCTGGCACTAACATCAACGGAGTAGCAGCTGATGGTCTTAAAGCTTTATTAAGAAATTTCAGACATCTTGAAGAATTAGATTTAAGTTCTAACAACCTGTCGGACAATGATATTCTCTCCCTCGAACCCTCTTTGTCGAATTTCAATCATTTGAAGGTATTAAATTTTGCAGAAAATCCCAATTGTACTCCGGTTCATTCAGTTTTGCAACGTGTCCTTCCCAAGTTAACATCCTTGGAAGATCTAAATTTGCGAAACACCAGCCAGGATACTGGACAGTTTGCGATGATGTGTCCAGCGTTAGGTTTGTTAAGAAACATCAAGAAACTCGAGTTGCAATCGACTAAAATAGGTCTAAGTGGGATATCAGCTTTAGTGGATGTTTTACCGTCACTTTCACTGTTGGAAGAATTGAGTCTTTGTGGAAATGGAATTGATGACAGTGTCACTAAACTTTATCATGCGATAAGTTCTTTGAAGTGTCTGAGGAAACTAGAATTCAGCAAAGGTACGATTGGTTTTTCGGGTGCAGAAACTTTGGCTAAAGTCTTAGAATCATTGCAGATCTTGGAAGAGCTCGACTTAAGTAATAATTTAGTCCATGAAGACAGTACTAAAATATTGTATCCTGCAGTAAAGTCTTTGAAGTATCTGAGGAAACTTGATTTTGAAGGTAATCGTTTTGGCCCTAAGGGCTCAGAAGCTCTACGCAGTGTGTTACCATCATTGTCGCAGTTGGAAGAGCTGGATTTGGGTTACAATGAAATTGGTGACGACGGTATTAAGATACTGTGTCCTGCGGTAAGTTGCTTGAAATCTATGAGGAAACTTGATCTTAAAGGTAATCTCTTCGGTGCTACGGGTTCAGAAGCATTAGCTAGAGTGCTGCCATCACTGGTACTGCTGGAAGAGTTGAATTTGGGTGAGAATGAAATAGGTAAAGATGGAATTAAAACACTGTGTTTTGCGATAAGCTCTTTGAAGTATCTGCGGAAACTTTATTTATACCGCAGTGAGATAGGTTCTATGGGTGCAGAGGGTTTGGCTCGTGCGTTACCATCGCTACAGCTGTTGGAAAAGCTTGATTTGAGTCACAATAGTATTGATGATAATTGTATTAGAACGTTAAGTCTGGCCATACGTTCTATGACCTATATGAGGGAACTCGTTTTAAGCTATAATTTGATAAACTTTGGTGGTGCAGAAGATTTAGCTAGGGTATTACTCGCACTGCCGCGGTTACAAACTGTTTTTCTGACAAATATTGATCTTAGTGATTGGGAAAAACGTAGTATTTGTTCCAGACTAGGTTCGAAGGTGAAATTAGAGTGATAGACTTTGAATAAAAAGGCTCTCTTTAAACGATAGCCAGAACCCAGTCAACGTCAAAACTTTAGAATCTGCCAATTTTTTAAAGTTCTTCTGTTACATAACGTTTTTAGTGTCATTGAAAAGATATCTTATCATAGACATGTCATTACAAAAGGTCAAGCTCTATTCTAGTGCAACGTTTGGACGATAACAGTACGCCATTTAAAAAAAGAAATAAAAAGTAAAGTTCAAAAGTTTGAAATGCTTATTTATATATAAAAATGTACTGAGTAATATATTTTCGTGTATGTTTATTTTATTTTGTTTTTATTTAAAATGAAAATAAATTAGTATCTTTGTTTTGATTTTGATTTTATATTTACTCTAGTATTATAATTTTATCTTTATTTTTTAAATATTTTCTATATTTTTTACCGATATTTATGTTTACCTTTATATTTTTTATTTTTATCTTTATTCTTAATTTTATTTTAATTCAATAATAAAATAGATATAAAATTAGAATATTTTAATTGATTTTATTGTAGTTTAGTTTAACTGTTTAAAAAACAAACAATAAGGGCAAATAAATTTACTTGAATTAGGCATGCATGGCGTATTATCCCTGTCGAAACGTTTTGATAAAATGATTTTAATCTCTGATTTTTGTATTAAAACTTCTAAAAAAAGACGCTTACGAAGATTTTATGTAGAAGACAACTAAAAGAACTGTTTTATTCAATAATTATAAAAGTTTAAAGTTCTAGGAATGGTAAAAATGAACGAAGTAGACATTTCTGTAACTAATACCCCAGTTTACACCAACGAAGCCTGTTTAGTTTAACTACTTTTTTCCCTAAACATTTGACGTTTCTGCCGCTATTTTAAGTTAAAGCTGAAGACTGCCTTTAAGTTAGAGATGAATTTTCAAGACGTTCTACAGAAACGACTAATGTATCCATCGTAAAAACAGTAATCGTCAGTGAATATATGAGATCGCTCGCGAAAGATATTTTAAACGAAAATTCTCCATACTCACGAAGCTTTGGTCTGCATTTCTCAGTCTTGACAGAATTAGAGAAGCATGACCATTAACTAATCAATCTTTTCTCTTTATTTTTTAAGCATGTGCAAGTAAGGCTTAAGTTTATATCGATTTTAAGTTACAAACAAGCTTTTGTCCGTTGTTGTAAAACCGAACAGTATCATATCGTCAGTAGAATTTACGTGATGAAACTGTTTTGTTCATTTAACTTCGTGTATAAGGTTTTCAAATTATAATTATTGTAATACATTCAGTGGTTGGTTAGTTTGATTGTGTAAAGGCAAAGTCACCAAATGAACAATACTACATCAGTCTACAAAGGAAAACAAAGAGATTTCTTTTCCTTCCGTTTGCTCGATGTTGACTATATACGCGAGTTACTTGATGCTTTCTCTGGGTTTCCTTGTGATCTTTATCACTCAGTAGAAGCTTGCTTATGATTGACGTCTGCTTAAATTAACTTTTCCAGACAAACTCTGCAGTTTAAAGCAAAACGTTTAACCCCAACGAAACTTGTGTAATTAATCTGGTTTTCTGGGCAAAATTTGTTTACAATTTTACGCCGCCACATGCAGTTCATGTGTTAATCTTTCTAATCATCCAGAAGCTCAATATAAGATACCAAATTAAATACTTTAAAATATTGTTTGAACGTTTACAAAAACAGGACAATCATTTGCAGGAATCTTGCCATAAAAGTGATATTCAAAGTGTTTCGAGAAGATTTGGATTTTTCTTATATTCATGCATTTGACGCCTTTACATAAACCAAACCAAAAAGAGTATATTATTAATAAAGAACTGTCTCTAGTTTTATAGTATTTCGTCGAATTTTTAATAAAAATTCTGAAGTGACGTCGAAACGACTTTTGTCAGTCAGTGAATGTGCCCGTTGATGTATACTTTTTAATATTGAGATGCGTTCCAGTCAAAGTCTGGATATGTTAGACACTGGGCGTTAACAACCATGAACAAGTTGTGGGTTTATAGGCCAGTTGTCCACGCAAGTATAGCAAGCACAAGAACGAAACGAAAGAGGAGACAAAGCAGGTATTTGTATGACGGTAAGCGCAATCACGAGGACATGAAGTAAGTGGGGAAAAAAGCCCAAGAATCAGACAAAAGAACAAACAAGGGTTTTCTCTTTCATGTTTGAGCCTGTTCTTGTTTTACCTTTGTTCACTCGCAAATTCGCTTTGCTTGTATTTTCACTTGCGTTGTTTGTGCATGTGAACCAGGTTTATGATAGGAAAATGGGAAAAATGGGTTATTTAACACAAACACTTCTGGATACCTTTGTAATTATACAGCAGTTGCTAAAAAGGTAAGTCGAATCTTAATGTATTTCCAATTCCGAACATTTTAATTTAGTCCATGACAACATAAAGCAACAGGAACTGGAGATTGTGGGTTACACCATGAGTAATTTTTAATCTGAAATATCAGCCTGTGAACTCGTGCCGTCAAACTACATGAAGCATTTTATGATGATTTAACAACGTAAATTAGCTTAATTTTAGGAAAGGAAAGTTCATTTTTTTTCTTTCATTCTTTTCTTCATTTTTTTTTTTCACCTATGGTGCTACAGTGCATCTGGTATATCTAGAATGATTAAAGAAAAGGAATTGGACCTGTTAGTGACCATTAACTTTTAACTGCTTGAATAAGACTTTTATTATTTTAGTCCAGCTATCGCCAGATTATTTTACTCCGGCCGATGCCAAGGAAGAAGCCTCGACGGCCAAACTGTTCTTGAATATTATTTAATATAAAGCGATTGTGTAAAGGATGCATAGATGCAGCAACCCCAGCAAGGAATAGAAACGACGCTTGCTGTATACAAGTCTTAATGGGCAGCCCTTTGGTCCGTTTACCAGAGATGGGTGAAAGTTCGAATCCTTGGTAACTTTGAATGTTTCATTCTACTTTGAAGGTTGGGGTGGGCCATTATAACTCTTGAGACGAAGGGCGAAAATTTTTTAAATCATGAATGTGTTTTTTTTCTCTAAATGCCTTGCTCGATTTCGTTCAGGATATTTTTTTCGAGACTTTTCGTTTGGGTCTTTTTTCCTCGGTTTGCTCCAGTTTGCTTACATGAATTTTCGATTTTTCTTCTAATCTACTCTTGCAGGATTTCTATTCCTAATTTTTCCTTGTGCAATTTTTTTGAGGAAATCTTCATAGCCGCACAAGATTTCTAGCGCACGGGCTAAGAAACATTTCTAAGATTTTGGCTGGAAGAATGTTCGCTAGTTGTCTTCGAATGGGGAAGGAAAATTAAATAATTACCGTCGTGTTCAGTTGCACGTCGGGTTTCCCTTCCGGGCCAGACATTTTCTTGCTCTGACAGGAACGTCACGATGAGCCGTGCGACTAAAGTTCGATGTTGACATGTCCACACACGAAGCCTAAGGTACCAATGATGATAGTAGTTGACAGTAGTAGTTACTAGTGTTTGGTAGTTAGTAGCTGGTAGTTAGTTGGTGGTTAGTAAATGGTATTATCAGTTAGCAGTAGTAGTTAGTATTTTGTAGTTGTAGTTTGTTGTAGTAGTTTTAATAGTGTTGGTATTAGTTATTATAATGATAATGGTTATAATATATTTAGGTCTACAGATTACGAAAAAATGGATGAAACGTAGCCAGGATTATACATCGTGAAGGGGAATGACAACACGTTCTCTTACCAAAGAATTTATTTATACGAACCTTTGGTTACCAGACTGCAACCTTCGACGGATGAACAGAAAATGAAAGAAGATCAATTGACAGGTCTAATATATGGAGGATGACGATGATGTGCTTCAAGCTTGTCAGTGTTATTTTCCAGAGATCTTGTTAACTTCAGGGCATTCTGCCTGGCCTATTGGCGAATATACGGAAAAAATGGAAGAAGCGTGGCCGGGATTGTACATCATGAAGGAGAATTACAATACGTTCTCTGACCAAAGAGTATATTTATACGAGCTTTCGGCCTCTTTCCCAAGAGGCGAAGCTGAATGCCCTGAAGTTTGCAAGATGTGTGGAAAAGAACACTTACAAGTTTGAGGCACATCATCGTCATCCTCCATATATTATACTTGTCAATTAATCTTCTTTCATTATCCCTGAAGATATTATAATGTAGACAATTAAATGTAAGATTAAGCTTTATTTTGCCTTTATTTCCAGTTTTGTGACTGAAGTCCCACCTTCTACACACACGAATCTCCCCAACCACTTGGGAATCTCAGTCATTACTGCCGAAACGCTGCTTAATCCACCAAGGGTTTATCCCTTGTTTAAACAAAACGTCTTTGTAATTCCCAGAAACACTTTTCAGTTTTCTCGCGAAATAATGAATTATGTTGTTAAGTTTGGCCTTGTACAGGAAGTTTGTTTGCTGAAGTCATGCTGGCATCGGCTTTGTCGTGCGATAGACAGTCTCACCTAACACGAACGGAAATTTCAGTTGTAACCTGGTTTCGTTTCTGGGAGAACGTTTAGTTTCTTCTTTTCAAATTAAGATTTAAATACGAAACCTTGTTGATTTTACCGTTCGGTAAAGTATCAGCACTTGCTAGCGCTAATGTCAACTTCTTCTCCTTTGTCTACTTATGAAAAGGAAGTTTATCGACGTGTGATCTCTTCACATAATACAGGAGTATAAAGCTTGTCTTTATCGCATGCACTATCCAAATGCACGACGATCACACCGTACTGGCGCAGCTAATTCAGTGGTAGCCATCTAAATATGCATGGTTCATTACCACACACTAGTTGTAAATCGTTGAATTCGGGTCTTCTTTTCGTGAAATTGCCAGTTATATAGCGTCTTGATCAATAAGGAACTTTCGCTTTGAAATATTCTCGAGTCCCGCGACAAATGAAACGCGTTTGGATAAAAACCGAAGACATTTTCTTAAAGCAACACAAGCTCCACTACAAGTTTCACAAAGGATAAATAACGTTGACCGCCCGCTCGCCCACTGGTTTTGCACCCTCTGCCAAATGGCAGAAGAAACCGTGACTCGATCTATTCACCTTATCTTTGTTTGACACATTCAATCAATGATGATGTTGCGAGGGGCGACGAAACGTTAAAACTTTATTAAAATTTCATCCTACGATGCCTATGTTCCGCGTTTTATGCTGGGCTTTGATATTTCTACGATTACATTTTCCGCCCGGTTTGTCAATCGCATCAATGCCAGTTCCTATGATGACCATTAGCGAACCACAACAGTAATAGTGACGTCACTTTAACATGCAAGTTTTCAAAAAACGTTAAAACTAAACGTTAGTTTCTGTCCCGATTCTCATTCTAATGTGGCCATCCTGGTGAATACAACGCGACTGGAAACTTTTTCACACTCACGAGACGATTTCTCCTACTCAGAGAATTTTAGTTCTGTACATCCTACGTACTTGGATTCTTCAAAATGCTTCATTCTAATCAATCAAAATTGTTTGTATTTTAAGCCCCAAAGCAGATCCTTATCAAACAGACCACGTATTTTCCCGAGATTTTTGAAGTTTTAGTCCCTTGAGAGCAAATTGTGCTCCTGTATTCTGCATAAGCAGAACTACAGTTTTTAGTGCTTATGCAGTCTTCAGATCATCTTCAAACCTATGGTATTTGTGTTTTCAGTTTTTATCATCTTCACCACCTTTTTTATCATAACTGCATTGCACCAACTTTCTTTCTGGAAGGAAACCGATAAACCTGGCGTAAGCTCACGATTTTCGGCAGAGAGCTGACGCGCACTTCTTACATGTGACCAAATACCCCCGATTCTCGTTGGCTCAGTCTTACCTCTTAGTCTTACCTTTCAAATATTAAAGTCAGTCTTACCTCACAAGTATTATGATCATGCTTGTTTGAGAATATCGATGGCTCTATAAACTCGGAATGTTAGGAAGTCTTCACTGGTCTCACACCAAATGATAATGATGCCACCTAGTCGATGTTCTGTTTACATACCAATCATCAGACGGACATTTCCGCCCCTTAACGCAACATACTTTTGCTCCGCAAGAATCAACCAAGTTTGAGAGGACTCTAGTGAGCTGATATATCACTGCTCTGTCCTCGTTGAATGTTCACCCTGTGGTTTAAACAGAGCAACGGAGGCCTTAAACCCAAGCGAAAAATTCTTCTTAATGACGACGGCGTGGCTTCCTTCACCAAATAAAAGTTATTTGCTCCATTAATTTATTCGACAAACACAACCTACCGAATATATTGGGCTTCGCAGGAAAAGGTCACAGGGTGAAACGGTGACACTGTTAAACGGTACACATTTGTCACCACTTGAGCCTTACAGCACTTGAGTTTTCAAATAGAAAGGATTGCATTTCTAAAAATAGGCTAATTTGATAGAGTCTTCTTTGTAAAAAGTCACGACTTACAGTGGAGAGCTGTCGAAAACTCCGTAAATACAGTCAAATATCAAAGACGCACTGCTCGCCTCAGTGAGGCGAGCGGGCTTCAGTATTCGAACACTTCATGTTCTTGGGGAGGGCATTCGCTCGGACGACTGAGAGACGGACTCCTCACAGTCTCACTAAAGAATGTGAAAGTGAGCCTTACCTGACAAACATTATGATCATCCTTGTTAGAGTTCGTCGATGTTTCTAAAAGCCCGGAATGTTGCAAAGTCTTCGCTGGTCTCGAGCCAACTGATAATCACGTCTCCAAGTGACTGACTGTTCTTTTATACCCGTCAGACCAGTTACTATTACCGACCTAAACGCAAAGCTCCGGGACACTGTCGATGTGGGTGAGTTACAGTGATTGGCTTAAGGTGATAAGGTACTCTTGAAAATAAAACTTTTTAGTTTGAGTTTTTCTCAACATATTCCTGGTGCAACAGATAGGAAATAAGTTACTGATGCAAAAAATCAGCCACTTATGAGCATGTTCTTCCATAGTAACCGAGGTACTACCCCCTATGGTGAAATTTAGGGCACTTATGCCAAAAATTATAGGGACTAAAGTAAAGACTAGACACATACAAAACTAAGTTTAATAGAGCCTCAATACATGTACCTATGACATGAACCTAAAAAAAGAAGTGATTTGAAGCTTTAAGTCTTGAAATTTTAATTTATTTGAAACTGCTTCAAAATACAGTTCGATACAACGGATATAGTGATCGTTTTCTTCAAAAACTTTCTTATATGGATGATTATTGAGGTTCACATCATAGACCTATTTGTTGTTGACAAATGCTGAAAATTTGACACCAATTGGACAAATATGAAATGCAGGAGAGTTTTTGGCACCGAGCAAGACAGCAAACTAAGAAAATTAAGTTTAAAGTTTTCAAACAAATTTTTAAGAGGATCAACGATACATTACAGACCAAATAAAGTCAAAAAGTTGTTGAAATGATCCTGTTGAATAGGTTTTCCCTTCTCTCTTCTGGTTGTTGTCTCCTTGTCTCTTCCTTTTTCCTCCGAGGAACTTCCTGCGTGTTTTTACAACTTCTGATGGTTTATAGTTCGCTCTGCTTACACGAAGGGAATCTGTTTGTTGAAGTCCAGCAAGACAAAATGCTCCTGGTTTCATTCCCAGCCCTTCCAAAATCTCAGCAGTCGCCCTCCCACTTAATGTAAAGGGCTTCTTTGAGTTTTAATGAAAAAGGAGAGTCAGCAGTGTCTAGGATACGAAAGCATGAGACACTGCTGACTCTCCTTTTTCATTAAAACTCAAAGAAGCCCTTTACATTAAGAAACTTAAACCGGATCTTAATAAACAGATACACCATCTTAACACCGTTTTTAACTTGTAAATAATTAAATTGTAATTTAATTGAAAATGTTTCAATTAAATTACAATGTTAAGAAGGCGGAAAATATTTACAAGTTAAAAACGGTGTTAAGATGGTGTATCTGTTTATTAAGATCCGATTTAAGTTTCTTAATGTAAAGGGCTTCTTTGAGTTTTAATGAAAAAGGAGAGTCAGCAGTGTCTAGGATACGAAAGCATGAGACACTGCTGACTCTCCTTTTTCATTAAAACTCAAAGAAGCCCTTTACATTAAGAAACTTAAACCGGATCTTAATAAACAGATACACCATCTTAACACCGTTTTTAACTTGTAAATATTTTCCGCCTTCTTAACATTGTAATTTAATATCCACATCACTTGACATGACATGAATATATAACCTTATGTAAATTAGAACTAGATCTCTTCCACTGTACTGAGGATGGCATAAGTATGCCGAAACATGTTTACAATTAAAAAATTTTGAAAATGTTTCCGTGCTCGTGTCATGTATGAATGGAGCTGCTTTTCATTTTTCAAAATTACTCATCCAACTCTACTTTCAATTCGCTCCGACATCTCAGTCAATTTCGGAACAGACCGATTTCTCCGCCTTCGTCCCGCCCTTTACAGTCATGTAAACGCACTGATTCGCTTATCGTGGAGGTGTGCACGATAGCATGCAGTGATCACGCATAACACGCCCTTGTGTACATGGATGGCATAGCCTTATCACGCTATAGCCATGTTATGCCTCCATTGCATTATGGGTAATTCTGTATACCTTCAACAGCACCCACCTTCCCCCTTTCATATAATATATCTTATACTAAACCACAAAGCCAAACATATCCTAGGCGAGAGACCTACGTACATATCTAAAAGATATGCCACTCTAAATTTTTCAAAAAATTTTTTCACACACCTACAGCCCTAAACCTATTACGACTCTCAGTTGCGCCTCTGCCGAGAACGCCCACGTCGGGAGCAAATTCTCGACGAATAAAGGCACCTCCCGATTCTTTGAAAGGCTTATGGCAGATCGGCCATCCTCAGACTTTACATGATGTTCCTTAGACCAGCTGCGACTGTTATGCAGGAGCCGAATTTCATGCTTGACGGACCAGCCACAAATCCTGCGACTGACCGCCATTACCAACGTCTCTCGCAAAGAAAAACATTCCAATGCGCGCCAAAATCACAGCCTACCGCTGGTCACCTCACGTTAATACATAGTAAAATGGATTCAAATCTTACAATAAGGACGGAGAGGTGGTTAAGAATCATTGTAGAAACAGTCCAGTGATAACAATTTGACAATAGCAATTCGTTGCTATGGCGGTTGCTAAGGGACAATTAAAAAGGATGGGCAATTTCTTTTCAATATTTAATCCTTTTGCGTTGTCGAAATCAAGAAAATAGCAACGAGGAATGAAAAAGTAATGTTTAATAATGTTAAATTTCATAATTCCAAAAAATCGACTTTTTGAAATGTTAAGAGTACCATACCATCTTAAGTGTTAGAGTTACCGTGATTTACAAGTCACTTGATATTCGTTGTGAGTATAAATAGATTTCACTTCAGCAAACTGATTCGACGACACTCGAAGAAAACAATGTAAACGTCATTTTACCAAGGTAAAGGGAATAGCTGGTTTCCCTTATTACGTCACCTGTTGTAACGACCAGAACACTTGCGTTTTTCTTAATTTACATGCAAACATTGAATTCTCAAAGCAAATTTTTTTTTTGGCCTATTTTGAGGTATTTTTGAGGAGTTACCTAAGGAACAACAACAAGGAAAATTTTCAACCAAGGCTGAAATTTCAAAAGCTCAGCCCGAGCTCAATATTTAGTCATTTAATCGTCAGATAATTTTTAAGATTTCTTCACGAGCCCAGGATCAGATTTCAACCACGAAACCTAACTGAAATTGTTGATGAGTTCATTAAGCTGCTTCGTATTAATAGACGAGTAAATATTCTTGTCCCATTCGTCGCTCTTTGGCAAGCGAAAATTGTCTGGCGTTGTCCTAACTAGAGTAATAAAAGACTTACCCAAAGAGAGAGGAGTAAATTCTGTAGAGCTAGTTTGTCTGGCGTTAGCTACAGTAAAACGCCAAGGGTTTGCCTTCGTCTGGAAAGAGTAAAGATTTTTCAGATATTCTGCGCGATTTTTTTAACGAAATTCACAAGAAATCTTATATCTCAAACTCATTAACAATTCATAAGCAAAACACAGAGGAGATCAGTATCGAGACGTAGTTTGCATATCTGATCTTAATTAGCACAGAATTTCGACAAATTTAAACTCGATTTTCTCTAAATCAATCGTTTGAGATGTAATATCCTACACTCGAAAGTCATGTTTCATCAGATACCCAAACACCTCGAAGTCAGTTGGCAAACTCAGCTATCGCTTCGTTTTCCAACTCACTTCCCGGTGTTTGGATATCTGGTAAAACACTCCTCGTGTGTGATATATTACATGAAAGGCAATCCGATTCCTCGGTAAATATACTACATACGATGTTCAACTAACGTGTACAATATCTAAGCACCCGTGAGGGTGAATAAACGCTTTGCACTAATGAACGCCTGATCTCCCCAAAGGTAAAAGTTTTTCTCTACCACTAGTATTACCACTTCCACCACTACGGATACTGCCACTGTCACAGTCACTCTACCACAGAAAGACAAAAACTCACCAAGCTCATACCTCAAAGACGGTTTCTGAACCGAACTTGGGTCGAACAAAGTCGAACTTGTATCTTAGCTCGCCGTCAGCGTCTCGGTGGCTCAATGGTCAGAGCGTCTCTCTGGCCATCAGAAGGTTGAGAGTTCGATCCTCGTGTGGGGCTCAGAAATTATCGTTCTGAGGATTCAGCTTGGTAATTGTCTAATGACCATCCGTGATAATCTTCAAACTCACACATACAAAGCATCCGTGTCATTGAACATTATTATCATATTGTGCTTGGAGCATTGAACATATCTGAAAATTTTTGCGTTAGTTCGCCATTTGCGCGCGTCTCCTTGGCTCAACGTTTCGTTCGAGCGTCACACCGGTCAGAAGGTTGCTGGTTCGATCCCCATCTGAAGCAGAAAATTAAAATCGTTTTCCTGAGGATTGAGTTCCGGCAAACGTTCATATACCATCCGTGGTATCTTCAAGGTAACACATCTCACCAAAGTATTTTTAAAGATTTCTATAATTTCTTTTGCTTTCAGGAAGCTAAGACAGAAGACAAGGCGAATCTAACTGTTTCCTCCAGTTTTTGACATTTTGTTAACTCTTTAAACCTTTTATTTGACTGATTGGTATGCACAGGGTAACAACCATTGAAGGAATGTAACAGCTATTCGGAGGAACATGATAACTATTTATTACCGTTATTATCGAATACTTATGATTATATCTTACTCCAACTTTTTCTTCTCAAGAGGCTTTAGGAAACAAACAACAAAATAATACAATTTCCATTTGAGGCTGTGTAATAAGATTAGGTGGTTAAACAATGTTCATTCTGATGACAAGTAAGGGTTAGTCCTAGGTCAAAGGCGTGACAAAAGAATTAAAAGTGCGAGTGAACGTTAATACCCATGAAAGACTGTACACTTCTAGCAGATGTTCAAAATACCTGAAACTTTTGGTTTTTGACGATTTTTAGACCAATTTCCAACTTTCGAAATACGGTGAAAATATAAAAGTTTATTGCATAGAAGCTAGTTTTGCAGTGACATGAGTGGTTTTCCGGGGAAGTTACGTTGAATATTTTAGATCCAAAAATTTGACCAAAAATTAAAGGGGTTAAACTTTGGTTTTTGGCTTTTTGTCGACCAATTTCCAACTTTCGAAATAAGGTCCACATATGAAAGTTTATTGCATTGTAGCTAGTTTTTCAGTGATTTGAGTGGCTTTTCGCTGAAATTACCTTGAATATTTTAGGTCGACAATTTTGACCAAAAAGTAAAAGGGTTAAATTTTGGTTTTTGACAATTTTTCGACCTATTTCTAACAGTCGAAATAAGGTCAAAATATTAAAGTTTATTGCATAGACGCTAGTTTTCCAGTGATTGGTGTGGTTTTTCGGTGAAATTACGTTCAATATTTTAGGTCGAAAACTTAACCTTTGACGATTTTCGACCAATTTGCAACTTTCGAAATAAGGTGAAAATGTGAAGGTTTATTGTATAGAAGCTAGTTTTGAAGTGATTTCAGTGGTTTTTGAGCGAAATTCCGTTGAAAATTTTAGGTAGAAAAATTTGACGACAAAGTAAAGGGTTAACCTTTGGGTTTCTGGTTCGAAATAAGGTGAAAAAATAAAGGTTTATTGCGTAGAAGCTAGTTTCGCAATGATTTGAGTGGTTTTTGAGCGAAATTACTTTGAAAATTTTAGGTGGAAAAGTTTGACCAAAAAGTAAAGGGGTTAACCTTTGGTTTTTGATGATTTTTCGACCAATTTGCTACTTTCGAAATAAGGTGAAAATATGAAAGCTTATTGCATAGAAGCTAGTTTTGCAGTGATTTGAGTGGTTTTTTAGCGAAATTACTTTGAAAATTTTAGGTGGAAAAATTTGACCAAAAAGTAAAGGGGTTAACCTTTGGTTTTTGACGATTTTTCGACCAATTTACAGCTTTCGAAATAAGGTAAAAATATGAAAGTTTATTGCATAGAAGCTAGTTTTGCAGTGATTTGAGTGGTTTCTTAGCGAAATTACTTTGAAAATTTTAGGTGGAAAAATTTGACCAAAAAGTAAAGGGGTTAACCTTTGGTTTTTGACGATTTTTCGACCAATTTACAGCTTTCGAAATAAGGTAAAAATATGAAAGTTTATTGCATAGAAGCTAGTTTTGCAGTGATTTGAGTGGTTTTTTAGCGAAATTACTTTGAAAATTTTAGGTGGAAAAATTTGACCAAAAAGTGAAGGGGTTAACCTTTGGTTTTTGACGATTTTTCGACCAATTTGCTACTTTCGAAATAAGGTGAAAATATGAAAGTTTATTGCATAGAAGCTAGTTTTGCAATGATTTGAGTGGTTTTTGAGCGAAATTACATTGAAAATTTTACGTGGAAAAGTTTGACCAAAAAGTAAAGGGGTTAACCTTTGGTTTTTGAAGATTTTTCGTTCAACTTGCAACTTTCGAAATAAGGTGAAAATATGAAAGCTTATTGCATAGAAGCTAGTCTTGCAGTGATTTGAGTGGTTTTTGAGCGAAATTACTTTGAAAATTTTAGGTGGAAAAGTTTGGCCAAAAAGTAAAGGGGTTAACCTTTGGTTTTTGACGATTTTTCGACCAATTTGCTACTTTTGAAATAAGGTGAAAATATGAAAGTTTATTGCATAGAAGCTAGTTTTGCAATGATTTGAGTGGTTTTTGAGCGAAATTACATTGAAAATTTTACGTGGAAAAGTTTGACCAAAAAGTAAAGGGGTTAACCTTTGGTTTTTGAAGATTTTTCGTTCAACTTGCAACTTTCGAAATAAGGTGAAAATATGAAAGCTTATTGCATAGAAGCTAGTTTTGCAATGATTTGAGTGGTTTTTTCGCGAAATTACTTTGAAAATTTTAGGTGGAAAAGTTTGGCCAAAAAGTAAAGGGGTTAACCTTTGGTTTTTGGTTCGAAATAAGGTGAAAAAATAAAAGTTTATTGCATAGAAGCTAGTTTTGCCGTGATTAGAGTGGGTTTTTGGCGAAATTAGGTTGAATATTTAAGGTCGAAAAATTTGATCAAAAAGTAAAGGTTTTTGACGATTTTTCGACCCATTGCTAAATTTCGAAATAAGGTGAAAATACAGGGTGTTCCAAAAGTATATGTCACATTTTAAGAACCCATATATCATGAACTACAAATGGTAGTAAGATGAAACTGATACCATTTAAAAGCTAAAATCTTCAAGTTTTCTTCTGTTAATTCTGTTTTTTGTCTCTTTTCAGATCCAGTGATGCCGTTCACAAAACAAGAGAAGTCGTTTTGCGTCCTAGAATTCGCTAAAACTGAATCATGGACACGTGTTCAACGCAACTTTCGTACAAAGTTTACAAAGCAGCCACTAGACAGACGTTCCATTTTGAATTGGCACGCAAAATTTAAGGAGGGGTGTTTGTGAATAACTGAAGCCTTGGCAACCATCGATAACGCTATGCTAGGTCGCGTTTGGCAGGAAATGGATTATCGTTTGGATGTGTGTCGTGTAACCCGCGGCGCACACATAGAACACCTGTGACAATAATTAATAATAAATTTCTTGCACTTTTGTGTTCAAATTTCTTGTGCAGAAACTGGAAAATATTAGCTTTAAGGAAATATAAATCGAGTTTTCATATCCTCAATAGTTATTGAGATATAACGTGTCGTAATGTGACATATACTTATGGAACACCCTGTATTAAAGTTAATTGCATTGAAGCTAGTTTCGCAGTGATTTGGGTGGTTTTCCAATAAAATTACGTTTTCTCACGTTTTACGTGGAAAACGTCCCGTTAACAGAAGTGCGGTTTATAGACGAGAGAATTCAGATTAATATAAGAAACTTTCGCGTAATTATATTGAGCAATTACAAAGTCATTTGTAATACATTTTCAAGGGAAAAATTCATTCGTTAACTTCGAGTTATCTGTGATGAACTTTTTGTGAAAATTTATCAGTTTGACATGCAGTGCTTTTAGATTACCGTATTTATTCTAATAAACGCCCTCTATCTAATAAACGCCCCACTCCAATAAACGCCCCCCCCCCCCCAACCCACTGAGATTTGTATTAAACGCCCCTCTCCAATAAACGCCCCTCTCTTATAAACGCCCCTCCCTGAGAAGATAAAATGACAAATTCATTTACATTCACTTTTAATAATGTAAGGACTTTCGTAGAGCAATGACTGTTTGTACTCGAATTCAAAATGAGTGTATTTGTCTCTAATTCGGGTCAGTTCTTCTTGAAGAATTCTCGAACATGCTTTAGATTTGGTCCTACATAGGTAGATACCCGGAACTATTAGGCCTAGCTCTCGCTTCCTTTTCCCACAGACTTCTACTGAAACGGTGTTTTCTTGCGAAGCTTTAAGAAATGTTGCGATCAATCGTGAAAGTTGTATGGGAACATGTCCTACCAATCGCGCGTCGGCACCATTTGCTGATCTCACACTGGTATACACACCAACTGCATTCGAGTCATACTCTGACGCTTCCGCCCGGTCGTCTTTCTCACAACTTAAGACTTCACCTAATACTGGGGTCCACGTTTCTTTGTATACATGATGTCCTCGTATTGCTGTTTTAAATTTGATCTGAACCACATTTCGTAACGAAAAGAGCAAGTAGTTCGTGCCATTGTCTTGAATGTTATAATTGAGCAATGCATCAACGCAAGCGGCACAACTGATAGTGTAATTGGAGATTGGCGGGTACCGGTAGCTACGAGGTGAAATTTAATAGTTTCGGCACAATCATGCTTTTGTGTTCATTCATTTTTCGGCTTTTCGCCAAGGTGAGTTTTAGACACACACTGTCACACATCAACAGGTTCTGTTCAGATAAAAAAATATAACATGAACGAAGATACTGCTGCAGCAACCTCTCAAAAGAGAAACTTAAAACGAAGTTTCTCGATGTCATTTAAAAAGGAAACCATTACTTTTGCTGAGACGACGACTAACCATGACGCCGCTAGGAAATTCAATGTTGATGTTAAACGAATTCGGGAGTGGCGTCAGAAAAAAGCTGAAATTGTCGACACTTGTGCGAAAGCAAAGGGACAAGGAAAGCGAAGATTAGAAGGTGGCGGACGAAAGATTACGGACGAAAGATTACGGACGAAAGATTACGGACGAAGGACTGGAAGAGCAACTGTTAGAATGGATCCATGGGCGGCGATCTAGCGGTTTAAGAGTTTCGCGTAAATTAATCATGATGAAAGCCAAATTTTTATATGACGAAACATGTGACGAAAGTGAGAAGGACCTCTTTCTCGCCAGTAATGGATGGCTTCAAAAATTTATGCGCCGAAATGGATTGTCGTTAAGAAGAAAAACCACAACTGCTCAGAAAGACCCTGCCAAGCTTATTGACAAGTTAATTTCGTATGTTCTACATGTTCGACGACTTTCAAAAGCGTATAATTATCAACCATCTTGCATAATTGCAATGGACGAGACATCGGTGTGGGACGACATGGTTTCAAACACGACAGTTGACTATGTTGGTGCTAAATCTATATCTTTGAAAATCACCGGCCACGAAAAGGTTATGGTGTCTGTTTGCTTGGCGGCCAAAGCAGATGGGACAAAACTTAAGCCGATGATCGTCTTTCGTGGCGCTAAACGGGAAACGAAAGCTCTTGCTGAAGAGTTTAAGAATCGCTGTGTTGTAGCTAGTTCAAAGAACGCCTGGATGAATGAAGAACTCACGTTACTTTGGGTGCAACGGGTAATAGGAGCTTTTTCGTTTAACCGACGTTTATTAGCGTGGGATTCGTTTGAGTGTCATATAATGGACACTGTCAAAGAAGCCTTAAAACGAATGAATGTTGATCAAGCCGTAATTCCTGGTGGATATACGAAGTACATTCAAGCCCCCGACGTATGTTGGAATAAACCTTTCAAGACAAAGGTTACCGAAATGTACGATGAGTGGATGAGCAATGGCATTCATCAATTTACGTCAGGTGGAAATATGAAGCCACCGACAAGGAGAACCATTGTCCAGTGGGTTCTTGAAGCGTGGTCTCCGTTGTCGACAGAAATCATTAAAAAATCCTTCAAGACATGTGCGCTTAACCTCCCAGTTGATGGATCCCAGGATAGCGATATCCATTGCTTTAAGGAAGGCCAGCCGTGTGCAGCAGGATCGACGTCACTTCAGTCTCAGCTATCACTTCTGGACGAAAGCGAACGCCCCGACCCTTTCAAAGACATCTCCGATTCGGACATTGAAGATGCTGTAGACGAATATTTTACACTGGACGAGTCGGAAGACGATGACATTGATATTATGTAAACATTCAGTAGTTACATGTTGCTACTACTGCAGTATACTAACTGCTATTGTTATTATATTAATAAATATTTGCTCAATATATTTTGCTGCATTGCGTGAACATTTGTTTGCATTTTGTCCAGATTTTGTATTTCTGAGGTTATAATTATGAACTTTTGAAATAAACGCCTCTCTCTAACAAACGCCTCTCTCTAATAATCGCCCCCCCCCTTCCGAAGTATTTTTTAAATAAACGCCCGGGGCGTTTATTAGAATAAATACGGTAACCCAGTAAGTTTTTAGTTAATTTTATTCAGTAGTTTTGGAGGATGTTTCAGTTGAATTTCCTCAAAAATGTTAGATTTTGGAATTTTTTTAGGGGCGAGTTGATAGTGGTGGACTTTTTTGTGAAGATTCACCAAATTGTAAGATGATGTTTCCAGATTAATCCTGTTGATAAATGATGAAATTCATTCAGTTTTATAAAGAAGGAATACCTCAAATTTGTAAATTTAATTTATTTTTTACCTTTACAGAATCTTTTTATAGACATAAATGAGATTGTAAGCAGATGCTTCAAGGATAATTCTGTGCATTTATCATAAATTCACTGATCATTCACAATTCATTTATCATTCACTAGTTTTGTAAAATACTATCGTTGAATTGAACTAAAAAATGTAAGACTCTGGAATGTTTTTTCCCCCGATTAATTGCAATAAAACTTCTCTGTGCAAATTTAGCAGTTTCTGAGCGAAGGTTTATAGATTAATCCGATATGTTTATGTTGGACTTCATTCAGTGGCGTGTAATGTATTTTTATTGTTGAATTTCCTTAGATATTTTAAAATTTGGAATATTTTTCCAGTTGATGTTAGTAAAAATTTACCAGTTTGTGAACAAATTTCTCATACTTAAATGCCCGTGAATTCATGATCAATAGCAATCTATGGTTTTGTTAAAGATATTGGTTGAATTTTCTCATGTATATTGAATTTTTGTAAACACGCGTTGCCATTAATTCTCTGAATTTGTACTAAGGTTCATTCAATTTTTTGTTGGTTTTCCTCAGAAATGTGAGGTTTTGGAAGAATTTCGTTGCCGGCGAACGTACGTGATTGCTCACGCGTCCCACAATTTTATAACTTGATTCTGATGTTTAAAAAGGCAAAGCAATGTTTTTCCCAAGGTTTGTCAAAATCAAAAAAGAACACCCTTTATCAACCCAGAAGGGAAATAGTTCGCAGATTTTAGAATCTCCAGACACATTAGTTCAACTCATAGACTTAAAGTGAACCATTTCATCGGCAGAACTATTTATTTGATAATAAATTTTTTTTGCTTAAATTTATTCAAAACCTGGTATCTATATACAAATAGCAAGAATTACATTTATTACATGTGGGAGTCGAACGTCCGCGAACGTCCGTTTTCATTGTTTACAGCAGTCCCACATTTTTTAACTAGCCAGAGCTTCATAAATTTACAAGGATTTCTATGCTTCGTAATCTTGACTTTCCGCGATAACTCTTCTGCTTCTCTTTGGGCGAGGCCTGAAGTTGAGTGCGGGAGTCCGAATCGCCTGGATAAGTCAAGCTCCGGCCGCTCCTTCTTGTAAGGAGTCCGCTTACGGTGGGCTCCTCTCAGGAAGGTTGTGGCTGGTCCGGCGCGGAGCCCTGTTGGGTTAAATCCCAACAAGGGTACTGAGTTGGGCAAGGTCCGTCTAACCAGACGACAAACCCTGAAACGACAAAGAAACAAAATATACTTATACATATATAACAGATAATATATATATATATATATATATTATGAATTTTTAATTTTTTTTTGAATAATTTGGTTTTGGAATATTCAGTTATGCAAAATATGCCAACGTCACTAATCTACGATAATTACCAAAACCATCTACCTAGTGCACGCTAATTACTTTTATGCAACTTTATGCAAATTTATTATAATTAGGTATAAATTATGTTAATCAGCTCATTAAAGGTCAATGACGTACTTAAATTTAGCACTATATATACTGAAGTTAGTTACTTTGCACATGTGGGAGTGAAACTGAGTTGCGCGCATGCGCAATAAAATTTTATTCAAATACGGCATACATGTTGAGAATTACAACGTACCGCATGTGGGACTAAATTTGAGTTTAGGCATGCGCAAAAAATGTTAACTAAATATTGATATTCCATTTTATTACGTTATCACCAAGTACCTCTGAATTTGCCAAGGATTTTTCGCACGTTTCTAAAGAACTTTACCAATATTACAAGGTTAATCGCTAAAATCACCAGCCAGTTCGTGTCTAATTTAACTTAAACAACAAATATTTTAGTTCAGAAACACCTAAGTACCCAATCAATACCAACGAACTGAAAGATAAAGACCTATATTTCGACAGAAATCGCTGCATCATAGTAGGCTTCGAGTAAACAACCGTGCATAGAAACAACTCTTAACTTCTTTCCCGGCTGGAGCTCCCCATCTGACGAGTGTAATCGTCTGGAGATAGCCACCGTAAAATAAGGGAAGTCTTACCCCTCCGCGAAAGAGTTAATCTTGCTTTAACCAGAAGGGTTTGGGAAGACGATCATCTCAAAAAACGTTTCGTCATCCACGCTAATCTCACTATCTTCTTACTAATGATAAATAAACGTTTGTCAAGGTCAATTAATTCACTTTGTGTTCAGTGAGGTGAACAGTTCTTGTCATTCCGGTGTAGTTTACTCGAAGAAACATTGGTTATGTTCATCCTACTAGTTCTACTGGCTAATTTGGACAAGTTAGCTTACAACATTATCTCTAGCAAACGTGATAAAAACCTTTTTCGACAACGCAAGGAACAGGAACACGAATTTTTAATGTTTTAATGTTGGCTATTGATTTTCCGGGCGGAAAGGGCAATCGCAATATAAAGATCAGAGCCCAGCTCAGAATTCTTAAATGTATCGCCATAGTAAAAGAGGCAACTCGAAAAGTTTTAACATGATTATTAACGTTTCGTTGCGGCGTGCAACATCTTCGACGTCTTCATGCTTTTGCTGATAGCAGTGGCTAAACATAGCAACCGATCATGCTATGCAAATTTAACATTACTCAAGCATAGCAACAGGTTATGCCACACAAATTTGAAATGATCTATGATATTCAGATATAAACCATATACGCCCACCAACGCAGTGGTTGCTATATTAAATTGTAACAAATTAGTGTTCAAGCTAGTGGCATGCTAAGCATGGTTAGAAATTCCTATCGAAATGCCTGTTGAAGGATACGTTTTACTTCGTGTCTAAATATTGTACATAATTTTACATTTCCATAGGATAACCTGTTGCCATGCAGGAGAATTTTAAATTTGCATATCATGACCAGTTGCTATGCTTGTTTCGCCACCTGCTGATAGTATTTGCTCCTGTCGTCTGCTTGTTTAAAGTGCAGTTTGCACCGAGTAGCGCTCGAAACTAAGGACTCCAAATCACAGGCCAAATTAAACATACGAATCTGATTTTGTCCATGGCAAGTAGCTTTAGTAAAAACGCAACCGGTACATTGCGGGACGAAGATAGATAATATACTTCATCAAGGTTGTGAAAATTTTTTGCTCAATCCTGTAGAGCTAGATTTATTTTAATTTTATCACTATGTTTATACGGGAAAACCAGGTTTTAATGGCACTAAAACAGTTGAGTATAATTTCATAGTTGACTATCAAAAATCCCGCTTGGTGACTGGTCAAAAGTCACGTCGTACTTCCCTGTAATCACCAACAAGTGAATTTGCGCAAAATGGTGGCTACATTTTAGCTTGTAAATGTCACCGAAGAACTTTTAAAACAACTCGTTCTCTATTCAACATCGCAACAGCCGGGTTGAACACCATCACCTGAGTACGCAAAAAATTTGTCCTTTAAAGTTTGTTTCCATTCACTAAGTTGTCGCTAAGAGTTTTTATTACGTTTGGTTGGGATTATTCTCAAGTTCTTGCAGCAAAGGACAATATTTTAAGGTCATTATCAAATTAGAAAGTAGAAATACTGGAACTAGGTGTACTAGTATTTCTTTTGTTAAACGAAACCAGCATGACAAATAAGTTTTATTTCTCCAAACAAAAAGCAAATTAACTTATGACAAATCCTTGGCAATCTTACATTAACACTTGGGTACAACTTAAAAATTTATTGCTCCTGCGTAACTTCATTTTAATCTCATTTGTGCAATGTACTCACTCTCAGAATATATATTACTTGATTTAATTACAATATATTGAAAATTTGAGCTAATTTTCATAATTTATGCATAAATATAATCGGTTTGCACAGTAGCAACTATTTGTTTTTCGAAGTATTGAAGGTTTTGGTTTCTTAACGTTTTTTAATGACGTCAACAATTTAGCATAATTGAATTCTACAAAACCAAATTATTCGGGTGTCAAATAATAAGCCATTTCGCATGCTGAAAAACCTCTTGAAACGGCAACTAAGATGTAACGAAATTTCTTACAAAAATACTGAAATTTTTCTGTTTGCATACTGACCATTTAAAGATCCATCAATTCTGTTTTGACCACGTAAATTACATAAAATGAACGTGTGGTACAATACCTTTGAATATGTTACATTTTGATGTCTGAACTCCCATCAATTCTGTTGTTGAATTTGCAATCAGTTAAATCTTCCATCTAAAATGTGTAAAGAAATATTATCATGAGTCTCCAAGGCATAAAAAGAACCACAGCAAACCACGATCCAGAATAAACTTCAAGATGAAACAAATTAAACAGAAAAGTAATGTCACAATGAAAATCCAAGATTTGAGTTAATTACAAGACGAGACTAAAACAGCAAAAGAACTAAAATATTGCCACATTATTTGTTGTATCTACTCACTGATTCAAATGTTAAATTTTGAAAATATAGTTATTACTCAGGTAATGTTTAATTGAACTTCAGCCTAGAGTACAATTTAAAAAGGGGGCAGAGTAACGTACACTGCTCCTAATTTTTTTCTCAAACTCTCATTTTCCACAAAATTTTGACCCTTATTCCCACATTCTTATTTCCTTCAAATTCTGACACACCCCAATTTCCTCAAATTTAGACACCCTCTAATTTTTCTCAACACAATTTGACAAACCAACATTTTTCCCAATAAAATTTTGACACTCGAATTCTTCCCCAAAATTTTGATAATCTCTAATTTTCATCCCACATTGCAACATTCTTAAATTTCATAGCAAATTTTGACACCCTGTAATCTTTTAAGTAGTTATCCTTCCAAATTTTGGCAGTTTCTAATTTTGGCTTAAATTAAGGTCACTATCAGATTTTTTCTCCTTGATATATGACTCCCTCTACTTTCTTGTTGCCCAATTTTATTACCCTATAACTTTTGCCTTCAAATATTCAACACTGCTTAACTTTCACTTCAACATTTTTTATAAAATTATGAATTTTAATCAATAATTTATTGTAAAATAGATATTCATTTTAAAATAACAAAGACTGCATGTAAAATTTGGTTATAAACAATCCACTACATTTGTTTAAATACACATTAACGTGGCAGCACTGCCTTATAATATTATAACTATCAAATGCAGGAAGATGAAAGTGGCATGGTTTGGTGTAAATAGGGATACACATGATTTCTCCAGAAACCTTAAATGTTTATTATGTTGTATTTGTAATCCTATCACAACAGCTCCTTCTGGGCAAGTATGAAAGTTAAATTTTTGGACATTTGCTTGAGTGAATTTCATTACAACTTGGTAAACAAAGCAAACTTAATAAGTGTAACAACGAAACTAAATTTCAGAGTTTTTAATAGAACAGAACTTTTCAAAATCTACTAACTTTTCAGCCTAATTTAAAAATCTGTCTCAGCAACCTCATCAGACATTTTGTTATGTTATTCTTTAATGAAATATCCAAACTTATACTAATTTTCAGAAAACTTTACGAAAGAAAACAAAAGATGACCTTCTTTAATCATAATGACTGTGATGTCACATCAAAATTCAAATGAAACTGTTACAATGGTAACAATTGTAAATTGCACAATTTGACAAATGTCTTATGTGTATAACACTCCTTCAAAAGTTATAATAGGACAGAAATGCCCATAAATGTTAGAAAAGAAACTTAAAAGAAAGCCATCATAAATCTCATTGGTATCAAAACAGCAATCAAAATATTTAACAGTTATTCACTAAAGGCAAAGTGAATATTGTTGAATAATCCCCGAGACAAAGTCGAGGATATAATTCAACACTATTCACTTTGCCTGAGACAAATACTGTAACTGTTGAAGTATAATTACACAGGAGGTTATTTGAAAGAAAACTGCGAACAAGTTGTTACAAAGGTAGTCACCACTTTGCATTAATGCTTACACTGTTATATTCACCTGTAGGTAATTATCAAGAAGTACGATGAAATTTTGGGCCAATCACCATGCAGGATTTTTGATAATCACCTGTGTAATTATACTAATAATAATTGGATAAGATTGACCTGTGATTCAAAGAGATCAACCTAGGGATTTACAATTGATTAGTAAATATTATATTAGAAAATTTTAATGGGAAAATTCTAAGCAAAAGCAGACAATTAGACCTAACCATGACCAGTTTTGAAATATGTAACTTCAAGGTGTTTTCACAAGATGGAAACCTTCAACTTTGGAAATCTAATCCTAAAACCGGTCTAAAAACGCCCCATTGGAATTGAGTAAAATTTTTGGCTAGGCTATTCTTTCATCGATGAAACTTCAGCACCAAAAACCGCTCTCAACAATTGCTAAAGCGCTATTACCATTTTTATTTATTCAAACAGCATTGGAACCGGATTGGTCTAATTACGCTATGTAAACAAACTAATCAGATAACTACGTACAGGACATCAAATATTTTAAATTTACAAATAACTGCTGACAGTTATAGTACAGTAAACCTTTTTCTACATACCTTATGAACTGCTGAAACATCCCTGGAGTCCAGAATTGACCAGAAAATCCTCATTTAGCGATAAAAACTCTTCAAAATACCGTAAAGAAATACTAATTATTGAATTCCTTATGCACTTCCGGATAAACAAGCAGGTTGCCAAAGTCTCCGGTAAAAGTTCGTACGTTGTCGTGGTTTGCCGAAATGACCGTCCCAGGACAGCGCGACCCGGCAATCTTAATTTACTGAGCCAATACTTCACTACAAGAATCAAATTAACCACTGAATTTTTGAAAATAGCGTTCAGTTTCATGTTTTGGACAAACCAAAATAAGTACCATTGGGTAAACCAAAATAAATACCATCGCCTACCCACAATTTAAAGAAATAAGGTAGAAAATAAATCCTGAAAATAACCATTTCGTTAACATATTCCACGATTACTGGAATCTGATTGACCTTATATCCAACCTCTCTGCATTCAAACACAATAGTATGGCCGTCGAAGAACATAGAGCTGAATCCTGAAACTCATTGGTACTTCATGCATATTCAAAACCTCTATAACGCCTGAGGCCACGTCCACAATTAACTGGATAAATTTGAAAACAGCGTTTTCGCCCTTAACTCATCAAATGTTCTCTGTCCACTATATCGTTTTCGTATCCTTTTTGCCGTCCACACTAACACTCTTCCACCGCCTCAGAAACTCTAAATACACTGTGAGGCATGCGCAAATGACCGTTGTGACATCTGCGTTTTGAAAAAACTCCGTTTTCTACGTCCACACCAAAACACATAACTGGCGTTCTCAAATTTATCAAACCCAGGAGAGCGTTTTGAAAAAGCTCCATTTTCGGCAGTCAAAAAGCCATTTTAGGGGGTGTTTATATGGAGGTGGGTCAGCCTTCTTGGTAGGGCAAGTCCTAGTGAGCGGGCTGAATTTCACCTCGCTTTTACATGAGAATTTTCTGGCCCTTCTAGCAGGGATGGATCTAACACACATGCTTAATAGGAGGGTCAGCCTTTCTAAGTGTGTTTACAGAGAAAATTGTAGCCCTCCAAGGCGAGATCTCGCCTAGTCAATAGTGAGATCTCGCTTAGGAAGGGTGGCTTTCCGCTCATGTAAATGAAAACAAATTTTACGAGGAAATTCACAAGGAGGTGAGATCTCGGCAAAAAGGACCAGCCAAACTAGGAGGGCTGGTTCGCTTCCATTTAAACACCACCTTAGTGCGATCAGAAGGCGAAACCGGAGAAAGAAAAAAAATGCGTTCTCCAATTCATCCAAAGCATGGAAGTAGTGTTGTGAAAAGTAATTGTAAAATTGATGCGATTCCGAGTTTAAATAAATATTTTTCTCTCTCTCTAACTCTCTCTCTCTCTATCTCTCTCTCTCTCTAACTCTCTCTCTCTCTCTCTCTCTCTCTCTCTCTCTCTCTCTCTCTCGCTCTCTCTCTCTCTCCCTCTCTCCCTAGGATTATAACATCTGATCCTATGAGATTGGAGAGGAACTGAGTCGGAAAACGCTAAATAAAACGAGAAATCAACACAAAGTTATTCTTGTATATAAAGCGCTTAACGGCTTGGCTCCTCCATATTTACTAGATTACTGCAATTTTTGTAATTATTCAGAAAGGTACAATCTTAGAGATCGAGATAATAACATTGGCTTACCAAGGCCTAAAACAAAATATTTGAAAAATAGCTTTGTATATAGTGCTGGAAAATTATGGAATAGCCTACCTAAAGAAGCCAGACTAGCAACAGACTTAAAGTTTTTCATAGATCAAGTTTCCTCCTTCAATTTCACACAACAGTAATTATGCATTAAATTTGTAAATATGATAATATTATTTATGTAATTCTTTACTTTATATAGATTTCGGCTCACGTGAAAAGCAATTGTAAAACTGATGTGATTCCGAGTTTAAATAAATATTTCTCTCTGTCTCTGTCTCTGTCTCTGTCTCTGTCTCTGTCTCTGTCTCTGTCTCTCTCAATCTGTTTCTTTTATCTCTCAATCCCTCTCTCCCTGTCTCTCCATCATCCGTCTGTCAGTGAATTTGCCTGTCTCTTTGTCTCCTCTCTGGTTGCCTCTCTCTCCCTCTCTCTCATTACTGCTTCTCTCCCACCCTGTAGAAAAGTTTACTCTGTACAACTCTCCCACCCGTACGACAGTTTATCGAGTTTATTTGGCAATCAAGGCTCGGTATTTCTCGTCGTAAAACTAAGCTAACACGAGATGGTGCAAAGAGGAATATTATTTCGTCTTGCGTCTCCACAACTAACATTTGCAATGGGCATTGTGACAGTTAAAATCAACAGAGAACGTTTCAAACAAACCTGTATACACAATGGCACGTGTGGTTGTCTTTGGTGATCCTTTCGAAAACAATATAATTACGTGCCGACTTAAATACTGAACACCCAACTTGACAAACTGTGCTTTACTCTATAGAGCAAATAATGCCCTCCCAATGCTTGCCCAAAGATTCTTTGTCAACATAGTTGAAGAGCTACATTATAATTTATATTCTAGACATTACAGACATCGAATGACTTGTCCTCGGGCT
Source organism: Heliopora coerulea (assembly GCA_030142905.1). Classification (NCBI taxonomy): domain Eukaryota; kingdom Metazoa; phylum Cnidaria; class Anthozoa; order Scleralcyonacea; family Helioporidae; genus Heliopora; species Heliopora coerulea. The sequence goes on along the minus strand of JASJOG010000170.1, from coordinate 504,532 downwards.
TCATTTCAAGTAGAAGACAAGAAAAAAAATCACAGTCGTTTTTATCTTTCTACATTCAGCTTGTTATGCGGGAAAACCGTAAAATTGAACTACCGTATACGTAGGAACAGACAGTGACAAATCAGTTCATTCAATTGAAAAACCAATGTTATTCCCTTCTTTCTGGCAATTTATATCCACTTTTCAAACGAGATTTTGGTTTAACACACTGTCAACTCAAATCACATTTGTGATATCAATCTTAAACTGGAAAATATACGAAAATGAACTACGTGAAACTACCTAGCAGTAGGTTAAGTTTCTTTTAACCCTTGTCCATGAAAACTCAACAACATTTAATACTGCCATGGTTGCTGTGCACGACAGGTGGATTTTATCGCAAAAGTAGGACTCCTGCGGTTGATGAAACTCTGCGCGTTTATTGGCTGAGCGTCCGTCAATGATTAATCACAATCGTGTTCGCTTGTTAAGTGATTAAGCGACTGTGATTAAGTCGCCGTCTCATATCCACGAGACTCATTTCCACCCGTTATTTTCACCTCCACAAACAGGATGCAAGGCATTGTGTCTTTGTGTATTTATCTAACTTTGAGGATGAACTGGACCGCGCGAATAGAGTTTCGAATGAAAACGTCCAAGGGCTCATATTCCAACAGCTCACGTTGCTCCGAACTGCCAAGAATTCTAATGAGCTCAAGGCCAAGGTCCATCCCTAGAGTGGTTGACCTCATAAAATACATTATAAGTTATATTCGGTGGTAATCTATGAATATCGCAGAAGAATGTAACCTTGAAATATCGATGTATTCAGAATAACTTTAAATGAGAGCGACTTTGTCTTTTTTGGTTTTTTTATTTTACTAAATCCTCAGGGGTTTTAAAACCAAGAAAACATTTCTTGTATTAGATTTAAGAGTTCCGTCAGGTAGCCGAGCGAAATAGTTTGATCCAAAATGGGTTGATCCCTGTCAGATTATGACAATCCTTGAACAATATTTTGGTGAAACACTCTTAATGAATAAATGCGAGTAATATTTGCGTAAATTTACAGCAATTCATTTTGGCGTAACTTCAAATCTTTCAGGAAGATCTGTTTGTTAAACTTTTCTATTTGAAAAGCGTCAAAGACTCGCTTTTCATGAACGTCCTAAGTTCTAAGTTAGTGATATCAACAACGATATTAATATTTCGAAGAAAGAAAAAAGACTGACAAATTGAACTTCCTTGCATGTCAGACAAGCATAAAAGGGTCGCTTCTCAAACACACGCAGAGTTCTACGTCAGAAAGATGAATAACTTCGTGGCAAATTTTAAAGAAAGACAATCAGCGATCTTCGGGCAGTTTTGTTTACTTGTTTCAAGGCGTAAAGGGTCACAGATTTCGGGCCAAGATTAATGGCCAAACAATCAAACTTACTCAAGAAAACGAAAGACCCCAGCGGGTCCCTATTGATGAGTATTTGGTCAAATCAAAGCAGAATATTGATAATAATCTTAGCCAGTTGGAATCCAACGAACCATTCGTCTTTGTCTTCATGTGGTGCTTTGTTTTAAGCAATACTAATAATTTACTCGACAAGCCAAGGTTTCGAGAAAGTATTCATTAGCGAAGAACAGTCGCACTAAAACCACAAAAAAAATTAAAATCTCAGTGAAGACGATCTGTTCGATCTTAACTTACTGAAGAAAGTTCAGATGGTTTCCATTATGATGAGCTCTATTTTAATTCTGAGTTGATTTTCGCTGGTGAGAGAAGCCTGAAGTAATTTGATGTTTTCTAACGCCAGTGGTTGGCCCAATAAGACAATGCTCTCGTTACGTCATGGATCCATTTAGTATATAATTACTCTGAAAATAAGTATGTTTCCATTGGCTGGAGAACTACACTGCAAATCGATCGACAAACATGCCCGAAGAAGTCGAAGTAAAGCAAGAAGATTTGAGCAGCGTGGTTCCTTCGGAATTCGAAACCAAATCTTCATTGGACAACACAATGGACTCAAAAAAGAAAGAAGCTGGGATAAATCCACCTGTCCTTGTTCCAAGTCGTCGAAGGCGTTCCAATTCCACTCGGACAACCGTTAAGCAAAAAGAACCGGAGGTGGTAGCTCGGAGAAACGCAAGGGAACGGAGAAGGGTAAAGCTTGTCAACGACGGCTTCTTGAGACTTAGGAAACACGTCCCAACTGACCCAAAGAATAAGAAATTAAGCAAAGTAAAAACTTTGCGAAGTGCAATTGAGTACATTAGGCACCTGCAACAACTGCTAAACCAAGCCAGCAAGAATCCAAATCTCCAGTTGACGGATGTTAGTAAATTGGAAGTTCTACAAAGTGCGACAGTAAACGGTTCGGCAGCGTGGTTTCCAAGTTTGGATTTGGTAAGTTAATGCATTCATCTCAAACACCACAAATAGCGTAGAAATTTAAAGAAAACCTGCTCCTTGTGACACAAACTAAAGACGGGTATCCCAATAAGAGGAGATTATCTAAATCTTCCCAAGTTCGCCTCTACACGTATATCAATTTTCGCGAATTGAAAGGTGAATTCATAGGAAATCTGGCGCGGTAACTTCTCCAAGTACTTCCCAAACATTACAAGTTCAAAAGCTGCGTTGTCTATCTAGAGTTATTAGAATAATACAGAGCTGTTACTCAAAAGATCCATCGTCAATTTTGCTTTGAGAAACTTATTCTCGAGAAATACGAAATTCGAGCCTTGTAAAGTGATGTACCAGAAACTATTCAATCTATTGCGTTTTGGTTATGAATAAAAAGGAAGTTTTTGTCCATATATGATTATTCGCAAAATATTCTGAAGTTCGTGATCAATAATAAATGAAGTGTTATTACTTCTACGTTCTTCCACTTGTATTTTATTCCTATAAGAAAACACAAGATTTAATTTTTCGGGAATTTTTAATCCCTACTCGTGATTCTCTACTTTATTCACTGATGAATCGAGGAGAAATGTGGAGGACAAAAGAGATCATATTCATATGAGGTTGAAACATTTCCATAATTACTAATCATTAATGAATTTTAGGCTCAAAATTTTATCCTGTGTTTCCTTTAATGTTTCACTACAATTCTCAAGATAATTATTTCAACGAAGCCAACTTCCAATCCAGCAGGCTTAGTCGGGAAACTTCCTATAAGTTTTCTTAAGACCACAAAAAGCATTTCTATACGAAACTCCATGCAAGTGACCGCACTAAGGAGAGCGAGAAAATTTTTAATGAATACACGGTTTACTTTAGGACTCTTTCAAACGGTCAGTTGTTAATGAAATGTAAACCAGTTGCTTTTCAGCAAGCAGACTAATCCTTCGTCTATCCAATCTATGCCGAGATGTACTCACAATTCAATAATTTATGTATAAAGGATACATTTTTCATGGTCCTTTCTTTGAGTCGTGAGAAATTTAATTTGCTCGGAAGGCCAGTGTAAATGGGATCCACAGATATTACACATGCAGCTGTCATCAGAAGAAGGCCTTAAATGTTATGATTAAAGAGCCAGCCGTCCATTTTCCATAACGCTTCTTAATGTAGTTTTCGTTTGGCCTCGATTATGAAAAGCTTCATTGTACAGTTGATCCCACAGTTTATAGATAAATTCATAAGTAACACAGGATTGAGATATCAAACATCCTACGTCTTATTGGATTCTAAAACAAAGTTGAACCAATTCATAAACCCTAAACGCAGTGCACGCATAAATGTAGTTTTAAATTACCACATGCATTTGCCCGCTCTTTTATTCCAGCACAAGAAGGACGCGCACGATTACAAAGAATTCGAAGATGCGTTCTTCGCTCCGTCGAGAATTCTACCAAGAGCGCCATTACAACTTTGAGACAGGGAGGCGAATCGAATATAAGTCTTCAGATAAGAAGATTTATCGACAATCGTGGAAAACTCTCAACACAAGATTTGATCGAGGAAAGATACGAAGCCTTTTTATATGTATGAGTGCCGTCATGAATATACAATAAGTCGTCCCAATTTTATCCCTTTAAATTCACGAAAAACTGGAAAGAATGAAAATGGAGCTACCTGTTAAGTGGAATAAACACAAGTTGTTTGAAATTGAAAGACAGATGTGACCAATCGCAAGAATTGCAATGAAACTCGGCTCGGAAACTACGTTTCAATTTAGCATACATCAGCTATAGTCTTCACGGCATCCTCGTTTATGGCAAACTTCAGTGAAAAATCAAAGACGACTTATGACCCAAAGAAGAAAGACTGGTGAAAGCACCTTCTAATATTCAATGTAAATCAACTGTTACGCAAAAAGTTTTCGTGAAAGTTAAGCTCTCGGGTTTCACGAGTGAATGCTAATTGACATGGTCGTGTTTAATTAATGAAGACAATGCGATGAAAGTGCCGTGAGCTTCGACGCAGATGACAGCGAAAAATTCTGAAGACAAATTAAGCCAAGGAAATTAGTATTAAATTTTATCAACTAACATGCTGTCACGGTTTTTGCTATTGCGAGTTTAGACACAACTTAGATGTAGTCAAACTACTTTCAATTTCCTAAAACAAGTCCACCGTGTTCCTTTTCTATAACCGTTTCAAAGTAAAGAATGGTTTCACTAATGGAGACCTTGTAATGTGAGGACATTTATGTCATTGTCTTTGTCGATATTGGTCGGTGAAGAACCAATGCAGACTCGGTGTTATTTCAGTAAAGCATTTTTTTTTGTTCGGAAGCCAAAATTGGCTGACATTTCTCATGCCTATTTAGTAAGCATTAGCAAAAGTTGAGTCATCAGTCCTTCGAAGAAACTTCCAAGCTGTAACACAAAATTGGTAACTGCGTTGCAATTGTTTTTTACAATGAAGCAAAAGTTTAAATGTTCTGCAATACCAAACATACGACTTCACGGAAATGTGAAGGGAAAACCTACCAAAAGCGTTTTCTACATCAAACTCTCAAGCACTTACGCAGACTGCTAGAATCCCACGTTTTTTCGGCATAAACTGTGGTAACTTATTTTCACGAATGCGTCTGACAGAGCAAGTGTTAACGGCGTTTTGTAGCATTACATATTTCAATACGATATCTGTCGATATCTTTTTGTACTGCATTGGGAAGAGGTTGTAACTTACAGGTTCAATATCGACCATGACGTTGGCTATGAAGCTCTTTACACTACAAGACAATGAGAATAATTGCAAGATACTTTCCAATCCGAGAAACCATATTGGATACTAAAATATCCATTCACGAGTTTATTTTTCAAGCTCAGTGATGAAAAATATCACACCTCAAGTGGTTGTTTCCACGAGAAAACTGCAGCATCGTCGGAAGAGTAAACAAAAAAAATTATGTTTTTAAAATCCGATGCATAGCTGTGGTTTCCAACTGTCATATGCGACATCCTCAAGTAAATACCAAGTTTTACTAGTCAATCACTAGTCTTGGCATGTTCAAGTACCTTGAGCCTGTTCTTCATGCGTTGCGACTCATTAGCTATTCTCATTTTAAAAACGAAGCATCGCTTTGCGCACCAGTTTTTGAGCGGTAGAGATTTTCTTTTCTTTTTTTTAATTCTATTACCGTTTTCTCTGGTTCTTTCTTTTATCATGCAATTGAGTGAGAGTTTGTGTTTGAGATGTTCCAACCAATGTTGTACATCCATTTTCATGGTAGAGTAAAAGTTACCAGTTCAACTGGTTCACAACAGTGGTGTCAAATGTACTCCACACATGCCTTAAACTTTGACGGGGCGAAAAATGCAATATACTTCGAAATATATACAATATTCTATTATTTTCCCACCTGACCACTTCTACAATTTTAGAAAGAAAAACTACTTGCTGCCATCACAAACTTAACCATCACAGTCTTAACCATAAGGACCTACCAAAGTACCAAGCAGTTCAATCTAATGTAAAAAGCCTACGGAATTCGACGGACCTGCCCAACTGGCTAAAAACATCCTGTTGTACAGTTTTGAGTAAGGTTTCAGCTGCACTAAACACTGTGCATACTGTAGTGTTGTGGGTAAAGGTTTGGGTAAGGGCTTGTGTCAGGATTAGCTTTTAGTTGTAAACTGTCAACGCACATTTTACACTGCGTCTGAAGTTATTATGCAAGAGTGATAATTCGAAATATATTTGTATGGGCTTTGCATAGCCCCGTAGCAGTCATGCATATAACAAAGCAATGTACAAGCAAGTAATAGCAGTTCATCTTCTTTCGCATTACAAAGATTGGTCCAATTTATTCCCAAAACAATCATCTAATTAGAAAAGCAGTGTCTGAATTTATTATGCAAGTGTGCTAGCACTACTATATAAATCCTGTACTGTAGCCGATCTCTTGGTTAAAAGTCAACATGGGCAGAAAGAAGGACTCATCAGCAACAGAGAAAAAGGAATTGTGCAGTTATTAGCCAGAGGGAAAACAACATTAGAAATTTCAAAGATACTACGACGAGACCATCGAACAGTTAAGAATGCAATGGAAGACGTAAACAAAAAGAGAGTGAGAAGCAAAGAAAAGGGATTTAAGAACATTAGTGACAGAGAAAACCGTAAATTGAAGCAAATTGTTACAAAGCATCCACTACTCAGTAGTGCAGAAGTGTTTGACAAGGCAGGAATATCAGGAGTGAAAGTGATAAAAGGTGTAGAATCCTTCAAACAATGAGCACGGTCAAGAAATCAGTTGGCAGACCTCCTCTAAATAAAACACACAAGCAAAAGCGTTTGGATTGGGCCAGAGAAAACTTGAAGACTGATTTTAGCAAGGTAGTTTTTACAGATGAATCACGGGTGACTCTTGATGGTCCAGATGGTTGGTCTAAAGGCTGGGTTCTCTGTGATAAGGAAGCTCCTCCAAGGCTAAGGAGACAACAAGGAGGTGGTGGAATCATGATATGGGCAGGGATTGTCGATGACAAAGTAATTGGTCCCTTTAAAGTGGATGAGGGAGTTAAGTTAAACAGCGACAACTATTGTGCATTATTGGAAGGCACATTCTTCAAATGGTACAAGTCTCAAAGTCGAAAACTTAAAAAGGACTGTGTGTTCATGCAAGACAATGCCCCCTCTCATGCGTCACGGAGTACTTCTGACTTTTTGGCGAGAAAAGGGTTAACAGGAAGTAAATTAATGAAATGGCCATCTTCCTCCCCTGATCTAAATCCAATTGAAAACATGTGGGCACTGGTAAAGAGAGAGCTATATAGTGGTGGTAAACAATACAGTAACAAATCAGACTTGTGGGAGGCAATTAAAAAAGCAACTCAATCAATCAAGCCTGAAACAGTGAAGTCACTCACAAATTCAATGGATGATCGATTATTTAAAATAATAGATAAGAAAGGAGGATACATTAACATGTAAAATGAATCCGCTATTTGGTGTTTAAAATAAATAGAATGATAAATTGGTTTCTGCATGGTCGTGAAGAATGAATTAACTTCAGTTAGTTTGATCAGCCAAACCATTTGCATAATACCTTCAGACACCGAAATTTAAATTTTTTCTAAGAAATACTTTAGCAAGGCCCGAAACAACTAAACACACAAGTAAATATAGTTTCTTGTATATCAATTTATTTTATATGTGACTGCTATGAGGTTTTAAAAAATGCATAAAAATATATTTCGAATTATTACTCTTGCATAATAACTTCAGACGCAGTGTAGTTGTTTCAGGAAGAACTAGGGATGAACTTTGTGTCTGGGTTTCGTGCAGTAAGAAAATACCTTGAGTGATATCAGAAAATGTCCAGGAATATGACATTTTTGTGACTTAAGCCTGAACATATATACTACATTTAGCCAATTGTAAAAACTATAATGCAAAAAGCTTTACGCTGCACACAGCCCTACAAGACACCGTATTTTGAACTCTTTCTGACTCTAGTCTAACCTCTCCACGAATCCTAACCTTAACTCTAACACGAATCGTAATCCTTAGACAAAACGTACTTTGACTATATATTGAGTACTTCATCAGTGTCTTTCTGGATGATGTGAGTGGTAATCGCTGAAGCTAGACTCTAGAAGGCTGAGAGACTCAAGACTAAGCTACACTCAGATATTCATCATTATCTTTTACAATGGTTTGTGAAATTTGTGGTTGAGTAAACTCAGCACATTAAAGAATGTTACCAGCGAAGTCATATAAGTATTACTGACCTTGTCTTTATAGTGGTTCTCTCGTATTTGGGAGAAACGAGTTCAGCAGTCGAATCTCGATAGGACACAACAAAGTTTCCCGCGCTTATCTGAACTGAAGAGTCTGGAGCCCACGTATCAGCATCAAGTTTACCAGCGGTGTTGCTAAGTGCAACCACACGGTCAATCGCTTTACGTATGCCCAGGCACCAGACTGTGATCAGAAAGATTACGCGAAATTCGCAATCAATAGAAAGCGAGTGGAAATACCTTTTATTTAAGTCGCAGCTCGTGTGGCCAAATATCGTAAACGATTGGTAAAGATCTTAAACTGACTCTGTCATTCAAGACTAATATAGTCATGATTCTGTAACAACAATAGCAAACAGTTTGAGATGACTTGGCCGCAAACCATACGAAAGTCAGTCTTCGGGAAGACAAAAATACGTCATCTCTACACAGCAGCTTGATCACCGACCATGGAAAGTAACACTTAGAGTTTTAGAAATAGTTCTATTTTCAGTGCTGTTGTTTAAGGTGAGTTGGGTTTTGAAAGGGATTTTTCTGACGCTCAAAAATTACCATACTTAATCAGTATACATTTCCTTTTGTTTGATCGAAAGTAACTGCCTAGTATTCCTTACGTATGACAAGGAAGTTGCCCCAGTTTGACTTCACCAAACACAACTGGTATTCTCAGAGTAATCCGATTTCCTCTTATAATAACACTGAACCCCTGTGGGGTGGCCCTTAACGGACTTCAATGAGGAAGACTAGTCATGTGTGCCAGCCAGTGCAAAAACAAAATACTTACAGCTATCGCAAAGCGTGCTCAAAACGCGGTATTTCTGATGGTTTATGGTGACCTTACAATAATATGGAAAGCAGTAGTGAATGACAACTATTTGAAACAACCTTTTGGTTATATATTGTATAACCTAAACTAAATGAAAACTACAATCACGGATTTCTTGTCCCTAAAAAGACTTCACAAGATCCCGACAGTGTTTTAAGATATGCTTGTTATGTCGACATAAAAACATTTCAGTGTGTTAATATTTTAGCTAAAACGATAGTGTTTTCAGATATACTTGTAAAGCCTAAAAACATTTTCGTCTTACAAAAAGCTTTTATTAAAGGGAATCCCTACTCGCTGCAGTACATTTTCGACTCACACTCCCAAGTTATATTTAGGACAATTAACGAAATCAACCTTTGACACCTTTAATTGCTTCAGTGATAATCTTTACAGAAACAGATGCAAACAAAGCTAGCTATGGCAGACTCTTCATTTGTTAACATAAATTTCTTTCAAACCACGACACGTTTCACATGTTTAAGAAGACAGTTGCGTCAAAGAAAGTAACTTTTTTATATGTGCCTTCAATTA